>JBBGZY010001791.1:675000-857907 GCA_037952925.1 Lithobates clamitans
AACAGGCGAATGAGCGGCCGGTTTTCCTCCATGTTTCACAGCAAGTGGGAAATGAGGCCGGAAATAATGTAGGAAAATTCTCCTACCACATCATGCGCAGTCTTTCATATTCGATATTTCTTGTGTGAAAATCGTATAAAAGCGCTACACATTAAACACTTCAGCCCCGGAAGGATTTACCCCCTTAATGCCCAGGCCATTTTTTTGCTATATGGCGCTGCGTTACTTTATCTGACAATTGCGCGGTCGTGCGACGTTGTACCCAAATAAAATTTATGATCTCTTTCTCCCACAAATAGAGATTTCTTTTGGTGGTATTTGATCACCTCTGTGCTTTTTATTTTTTTTCGCTATAAACAAAAAAAACCCTGACAATTTTGAAAAAAAAATATATATATATTTTTTCCTTTCTGCTATAAAACATACAATATAAAAAAAATTAAAATCAAATTTCTTCATCAGTTTAGGCCAATATGTATTCTGCTACATATTTTTGGTAAAACAAACCCCCAATAAGCGTATATTGATTGGTTTACGCAAAAGTTATATCGTCTACAAAATAGGTATTAGATTTATGGCATTTTTTTTATTATTATTTATTTTTTTACTAGTAATGGCGGTGATCAGTGATTTTTAGCGGCGGACAGATCGGACACCTAACTGACATTCTTGACACTTTTTTGGGAACCAGTGACATTATTACAGTGATCAGTGCTAAAAATATGCACTGACACTGTACTAATGACACTGGCAGGGAAGGGGTTAACATCGGGGGCGATCAAAGGGTTAAGTGTGTCCCCTCAGTGTGTTACACACAGATCCATCCTCCTGCATAGCAGAAAGACAGGATCTCTGTGTGATCCCCTGTCAGAGCGGAAATCTTCCTTGTTTACACAGGCAGATCCCCGTTCTGTCTCTGCAGGGAACGATTGCGGGTTGCTGATGGACATCGAGTCCGCCGGACCCTCTGATTGGCTCCCCCCACTGGCCAATGGGCACACACCCACAGAACGCCATGTACGAGCCCAACGCACACGTACGGCGATTTGCGGCGGCTGGTTGGCTAGCGGTTAAACTAAAATCATTCGTTCTGTTCATGTAAAAACGAGTTTGTCCCTTTGGAAATTTTAGTTTGCAAAGTGGGAATGGGATGTCAGAAGTCGTGTACAGACTATACAAAAACGATCGTGCCTCATACAGAATTCTTCTTCTGATTTTCTCATCGTGTGTATGGGGCTTAAAGTGATTTATGCTAAAAGACAATATATTGTAAAGTAAGATTTTTGGTGAAAATGGTCAAGGCCCTGATGATATTTCTATATAGTATGATGTGGAGTGGAGGTCTAAAAGTTCTGATGTACTAAGAAAACTAGATTCATGTCTATAGTATAAGGTATACAGTGTATAACTTCATGGCAAAATAAAAACTAACCATCAAATGGATTTCATTTATAGATGTGTATAGGTTGTGTCTTTCAATATTTGGTATACATTCTATTTAGTTATAGGAGGAAGCATAAAAAAAAAAAGTTTTTGAGAATTTAGTCTTCCTTCCTGTCCTAGTTGTAGGTACAGCATAATAACACACTCAGTCCTGGTGCAGTGAAAGGACTTATTGAAATAATTGCAGAGACAGTTCACAAATAACCTGGTGAGAAGGCAGCAAAACGGGAACACTCCCAGTTCCAACAGCATGTAGGGAGCTGTCAGTGTCTGTAGAGAGGGGAAGAATGCAGCCTGGCTGTCTTGTGTCCAACAGGCAGGTGTCCACAGGATGCAAATCCTACGCTTTCCCTCCTCATCAGGAACCTTTCCCTACCACTACTGCTGTCATACTTGTCCCTACTCTACCAACTTGCAAATGCGTGCCAAACCTAAGACCAGGGTCTTAAATAGGCTCTGCCTGACCCAAGATGGCCTTCCGAGTCACTTGGGGCCACAGCATTCAATTGGATTCTTCCCCCATGACCCAGGAAACCATAGAGGAACTACATTGCGCTTGACTTCCTCTCCAACTGCAGTGCCGCTGTGGAGAGCGCCACCTACAGTGGGTAAAGTAGACTGCACCTGACTACATACTGACACCAAGAATGTTGCTGTAAGCTTAATGTATTATTTTCTCCTTTAGGAGTGTTTTACTTGTGTGGAAAATATACCGGGGTACCAGTTAGACTATGAACAGCCCCTAGTAGCTTCATCCAAAAAAATCGAAAAAAAAAGGACTCTGGAGAAAGGAAGCTGCAAGTTCAACTCAAAGCAATATCTTGGGTGTCACTGAGAAAGGAATTGAGGGAACTCTAAAATCCTTTTCCACACGTTAAAAAATAATAAAAATAAATTTGGTTGGAGTGGTTCCTACATGGGACAGAATTTTTGTTTTCAAATCTTTATTGTGCTGTTTGATGGAAGCGTATAGAGAACCCGGGTGGATCAGAAAGGACCAGAAGGCAGCTTTTTATGCCGTAGTAAAAGCAATTTTGACATAGATGTTTTGATGGAAGCTAGCTGGCCATCTTCTCCTGATGTGTAACCATCTGTATGGAGACGACTCTTCTATGAAGGTCTAAGAAACTCCAGGCTCCAATTACTGAGGACCCCCAAGGTTTCCCCCCCATTGTAAGGCTGACAATACAAGCCTGTTTGACTCATAGAACAGATGTTCAATTGACTTCAAACTTTGTGGTAAGCCTGCATCTATCCTGGTGGTGGCTTTATCACATTGGTCTTCTTATTTTCCATCTACCACATTGGTTTTATGTATGCTGATCGAGACCATCTCACTTCATTATGGACTGGTATTAATCACTGCACATTGTGCTTGTTTGAAGACTCCTATGGACTTCATCACTTCACTTATTTTATTTGGTTTTGATTCCTTTTCACATATTCTTTTATCACATGTGTCATTTATATTTATGTATATAAGTTTACTGTAGTTTGTATATTGATTTCATTCATGTTCATAATATAACCGCGGTCATTTAGTTTGGCACTTCAGCGCTACACTTCTGCACCTGTTTATTGGATATAAAGCCTCATCACATACAAAAATAAAGTACATCACTAACATTGTTTTCTTCATGACAAAGTCATGTTAGTTTTTGTCACCTGCCCAGGTCTTTGCCTTTAAAAACATTGTACTGACCTCTGAATTACTTACCCATATTAGTGAGGTCAACTGAACGCCAAATGCCCCTTATCCAGGGTACTCAAGTCCTGTCTGTCTAATCTTACTTAGGCTATGTGCACATGGTGGCTTTGTTCTCTGGCCCCTCTATTATCAGAGAGTAGAAAGACGGAGCACACCGCAGCACGCCACGCATGCTCAGTCTATAGAAAAAAATGCCTGTCTGAAAGTTTAGAAGGACAATGCCATAACGTTTCCTTTCCCCTCACATCTTTCTGACATCTGGTTTTGCAGGCTGTGTGTGTGGCAGTATATTTACATGGATATCAAAGGAATTGTTCCAATCTTTTAAATCACTAGTGCTACTTGTCCAATGATGGCTCCATGTGGAAAAAAAAATTCCAAAGAAGGCAACCAGAAAGTTAAACTGTTATCAAACCCACAACAGTAAAATCAGCCGGTATAGGCAGTAAAGCATGTTTGTTATCCTCACTGTGAAACCTAAGGGGTTAATCCTCTGCACTCTGTAAAAAAGGCTGTTTGATCCTGTCTTCTTTGATCCTCCCCCTTCCACTGTCCCCAATCCATCTCCTGATAGGACAGAGCCTTTAGAGTCACTCTGCACATGCTCAGTTTGGTATGTATTGCTAGAGTTTTTTTTTTTTGGGAGGATGCATGTGATCCGCACATGGCCATTTCGCACTGTCCGGACAGAAGGTCAGGGGTCCTGCAGCCTCATAGGACAGTCAGAGTAGAATGAAAACTCCTCCTACAAGCTTTTACCAGACACTGATAGAGGTCATAAGACTGATATATACTGCTGGTGAGAAAAGGTAATTAGCTGTTTATATTTACTAAAATAATTGCATTTCCATGTTGTGTGTACTGTGGGAGAGCAGATATGGTAAATGCAGGCTCCTGGGTTTAGTAACACTTTAAAGCAGACCTCATCTTTAAATGGATCTAGCATCAGATATATTTTTTCATGTTTGTATGCATGCTAAGTAACGTGAAGTTGTAAATATTATAGGTATTTATTACTTCTCATAGAGGCCACAGTACTCCCTCTGACAATGCTTTCTTTATAAAACGCGGAACCATCTTTATTCAGGTATTCAGTGTTGGCATCTTCTTTTTTGGATTGAGTTTTTGGCTCAGAGAAGTCACAATCATAATAATAAAGCTTTTCTTGGAAGAAGGAATTTCTAATAGTGAATGCAGTTTTAGTTGGGGAAAGGATTGTACTTTCATACGACATTCTTCAAGTCATTGAATGTACCTGTCAAAGACTATACTCACCAAGGCCGAGATGCCGAGAGCGGCTCGCCCTTACGACCACGCGCACCCGACCCCTGGAGGTGATACAGGGAGTTGGGGGCACGCGGAGGCACGGGCTTCCGGTGGTGACTGAATTCCCGAAGGAAGTCCGTGTAGCCGTTGGGCACTGGAGGAGCTGCAAAACAAGTGGTTAACTGGAACTGGGGTATCAGTCCGTTATTCAGGCAGAGATCAGGACCGGGGTATTGGGCAAGAGCAAGTCCGTGTAACAGGCTGAGATCAGGGGTATCAGGCAGGCAGAGGGTAATCCGTTAAACAAGCAGAGGTCAGAGGTATCAGGCAGGCGGAGAGTAATCTGTTTCACAAGCAGAGGTCAGGGGTATCAGGCAGGCAGAGAGAGTAATCCGTTTCACAAGCAGAGGTCAGGGGTATCAGGCAGGCAGAGAGAGTAATCCGTTTCACAAGCAGAGGTCAGGGGTATCAGGCAGACAAAGAGTAATCCGTTTCACAGGCAGAGTTAGCACAGGGAACACAATAGGAAGCAGGTAATATCAGGCACAGGGGACAGGGCACAGCTGACGACAAACCAGCAACCCGACTGGGTGCTGGAGCCGTCAGAAGTAGCCCACCGGCGAGCGCGTCAGCGTGACGCACCGCCGGGCACCCGCACGGCCACGGCGCGCACACGGGGACCGCCGTGCACCCGGGCGCGCCGCACCATTGGGCCGCGAACGGGTGTACGGCGCAGCGTGAGTCCTCCGCGCATGCGCTGTGGAGCCCGGCGGACGGAGGCGGCTTGTGCCTCCTGACAGTGCCCCCCTCCTAAGGGCGGACACTGGACGCCCAGACTGGACATCACCTCCGGGTGGTCTCGGTGGAAAGCTTGAATTAAGCGTGGTGCATGTAGGTTCTTTGCGGGTTCCCAAGAGTTGTCCTCAGGTGGATAACCCTTCCACTGGATCAGATACTGCAGTTGTCTGCCCTTCTTCCTACAGTTAAGGATGGACTCCACCTCAAACTCATTCTCTCCATCCACCCTAACTGGTGGCGGAGGAAGCTCCCCTCTTTCCGGAAAAGTGCTGTCCACCACGGGCTTCAGTAAGGACACGTGGAAGACAGGGTGGATTCTGTAAGTCTTTGGTAATGCTAGCTCCATAGCCACAGGGTTGATAATCCTTTTGATGGGGAAAGGACCAATGAACTTGGGTCCCAATTTCCGCGAAGGCACGGATAGTTTAAGGTTGGTAGTGGATAACCAGACCTCTTCTCCTAGTTTAAAGGTTGGATTCTCCCTCCTGCCCCGATCATACTGCTCCTTGTAATCCGTTTGAGCCCTCTGCAACATGTCTTGAATCCTCTGGAAATTTGCTTGTAAAGAGGCTATTCTGTCATGCACTGCAGGGACTGCTATCTCAGGAACATCGTTGGACAGAAAGGTGGGATGGAATCCACAATTTGCCCAGAAAGGCGTTTGGTTGGTAGCAGCGTGAACAGAATTGTTATACGCGAACTCTGCGTATGGGAGAAGGCTTGCCCAATCATCTTGAGATCCCGAGCAGAAACACCGCAGATATTGCTCTAGAGTCTGGTTCGTCCTCTCCGTTTGGCCGTTACTCTGAGGGTGGTAAGCTGATGAGAGGCAGACTTTGATATTTAAGGCTTTGCAGAGCTCCCTCCAAAATTTGGACGTAAATTGTACACCCCTGTCTGATACGATGTTCTTTGGTACTCCATGGAGCCTGATGATTTCCTTTAGAAAAATATTGGCAGTCTCTAAGGCCGAGGGGGTGCCCTTCATGGGCAAAAAATGGGCCATCTTGGAGAGACGGTCAACCACGACAAAAATAGTGGTAAAACCCCCCGAGGCTGGCAGGTCCACTATAAAATCCATGGAGACGTCAGACCATGGTCGTTCGGGGATCGGTAGAGGTCTTAGTAAACCCCAGGACTTGGCGTTTCGACCCTTGTTCCGCTGACACGGAGGGCAGGATGCCACATATTCTTTGCAATCCCGTCTCCACCCAGGCCACCAAAAGGAACGAGAGACCAGCTCGTACGTCTTCCTTACTCCAAAATGCCCTGCGAGTTTATGGTCATGGCACATCTGAAGGGTTAGTGACCGTGTCTCCCGAGGTACAAAAATTTTTCCACGGATCCAAAAGAAATTACCATTTCTTTTCAAGGATTGCACCTCTGGTTCCATGCAAGAGTTGGATGATGATTTGATGGATGACATCAAATCCACTTGTGTCACCCCAAGGAAGTTTTGGGAAGAGAGGATTGTACCAGGTTCTGAAGTTTGGGACTCTGCTGAGAACATCCGTGAGAGTGCGTCTGCCTTTCCATTCTTTGAGCCAGGTCTATAGGATATGTGGAAGTTGAAGCGAGAGAAAAAGAGAGCCCAGCGGGCTTGTCTAGGTTTTAGTCGTTTTGCTGTCCGTAAGTATTCAAGGTTTTTATGATCTGTAAAGATCATTACCGGATGTAATGCGCCTTCGAGCAGATACCTCCATTCTTCTAGAGCGAATTTTATGGCCAGCAGCTCCCTGTCACCCACGTCATAGTTTAACTCGGGCGGGCTGAGTTTCCGAGAAGCAAATGCAACGGGGTGAAGGATGGCCTTGGGCCCTTGTCTTTGAGAGAGAATTGCTCCTGTGGCAATTTCCGAAGCGTCCACCTCCAAAACATATGGCTGAGAAGGATCGGGGTGGCGAAGAATTGGAGCCGAACTAAACAGATCCTTTAATTTCAGAAAGGCCTCTTGTGCGGCCTCACTCCACCGGAAAGAGTTGTGCTGACGGGTTAGCTGGGTGATAGGTGCTACAATGGTCGAGAATCCGATAATGAACTTCCGATAAAAGTTAGCGAATCCTATGAATCGTTGAACCCCTTTTTTATCGGATGGAGCTGGCCAATCTTGGATGGCTTGTATCTTTTGGGGATCCATTGCGATCCCGCCGGCCGATATGATGAACCCCAGGAATTGTACCACTGACCTCTCGAATTCACACTTCTCCACTTTCAGATAAAGCTTGTGCTGTTTTAATATGGTGAGGACTTTTTTGACATGCCCCTTGTGTAGCTCAATCGTGGAAGAGAAAATGAGTATGTCATCTAGATAGACAACAAGGAAGTCATCCAGGTATTCTCGGAATATGTCGTTAACTAGGTGCTGGAAGGTGGTTGGAGCATTGCATAGCCCGAATGGCATCACCAGGTACTTGAAGTGTCCAAACCTGGACCTGAACGCTGTCTTCCATTCATCCCCGGCTCTGATTCTAACAAGGTTATAGGCACCCCGCAGGTCTAATTTGGAAAAGACCTTGGCAGATCGGAATCGTTGGAATAGCTCCGGGATGAGTGGTAGTGGGTACCTGTTCTTAATGGTGATATTATTAAGCTGCCGGTAGTCCACACAAGGTCTAAGGGACCCATCTTTTTTCCCGAAAAGAATATCCCTGCTCCAGCAGGTGAGGATGAAGGATGGATAAAACCCTTTTCCAGGTTCTCATCGATGTACTGTCTGAGCGCCTCCAGTTCAGTCTCGGAGAGAGGGAATATACGACCGAACGGAATCACTGATCCCGGCAACAGGTCGATCAGACAGTCATAAGGCCGATGAGGTGGTAGGCGATCAGCCATTTGTTTAGTAAAGACCTCCTGGAACTCCAGATATTCAGAGGGAATCTGCTGAAGTTTGTCTGACGAGGTAGTAACCGTAGCACAAACCTTTGGGGTTAAAGGGAGGCAATGCTCAGAGCAGTATGGAGAGGAGAAGGACACCACCTTGGTGCTCCATTGGATCTGCGGATCATGAGCTTGTAACCAGGGCAGACCGAGGATGACTGGGAAGATGGGAGAATGGATGAGGTCGAGCCGTAGGAGTTCCTGATGCCCGGAGTCTGTGGTTACTAGGATAGGCTGGGTCTCTTGGGTGGTTGGACCTGAACTAGGAAGAGACCCATCAGCTAGATGCACTTGTAAACCTTGGGCCTTTGTTTGCAAGGGAATACGGAGGCTGCGGGCCAAGGCTGCATCCATGAAGCAGCTACAAGCCCCCGAATCAATGATGGCGGGTAGGCGAGACTCCCCTTCCGGTAGCTGCAAGGAAACAGACAACATCACATAAGACTTTGGAGCATCATTATCCTGGTAATTCATCAATCTAGGCTGAAGGAACTTACTGGGCCTTATTGGACAACTGCGCAGGAAGTGTCCCGCTCCCCCGCAGTACAGACACAAATTGGACTGCCGTCTGCGTTGCCTCTCTTCCGAAGTTAGCGGGGCCCGGACCAGGCCTAGCTGCATGGGCTCAGCTTCAGGAGGTGTGGTGGAAGATGGTGACGGCATGGATGGGGCTCTGAATGGCGTCCACGTAGGGCGTGGACCCTGAAACCGCTCCGAGCGGCGTTCTCGCAAGCGCCTGTCCAGTTTCGTGGCTGCCTGAATGAGCTCTTCCAAGGTCTCCGGAGTCTCCATCCTGGCTAGCTCATCCTTGAGGAGTTCAGACAAGCCTTGACGGTACTGGTAGCGAAGAGCCGGCTTGTTCCAATTCGTGTCGGCCGCCCATTTACGGAACTCTACCGTATAATCTTCAATGGGTCTCCTTCCTTGGGACAAGTGGTGGAGAATGGCTTCAGCGGTAGCCTTCCGTTGCGGGTCATCATAGAGTTTGGACATACCCTCGAAGAAGGTATCTATGGAATTTAACACAGGACTTCCCTGTTCCATTAAGCCGTGGGCCCAGGCCTGAGGTTCCTCTGACAGCAGCGAGATAGCGAAACCCACCTTGACGATCTCTGATGCAAATGTCCGGGGCTGGAGGGCAAAGTAAAGAGAACATGCGTTCTTAAAAGCTCTGAATCTTTTACGGTCCCCGGAGAACCGTTCGGGCGTAGGGACCCTAGGCTCGGGAAGCGCCATGACAACGGTAGGGCTGGCGGTGGCCTGGGGAAGCGGACCTTCATTGCTGGGTGCCGGAACTGCAGCGGCAGGGGGAAGTACTCCAGTAATCTGTTGGAGGCGGTTGTCAATCTGAGTATACCCCTCCTGTAACTTCTGGACTGAGTCGGCCAAAGTGGAGACCTGTTGACACAGGATCTCCAAAGGAGAGCGCGCTCTGTCGGCCTCGGACATCTGGCTGGTTTGTACTGTCAAAGACTATACTCACCGAGGCCGAGATGCCGAGAGCGGCTCGCCCTTACGACCACGCGCACCCGACCCCTGGAGGTGACACAGGGAGTTGGGGGCACACGGAGGCACGGGCTTCCGGTGGTGACTGAATTCCCGAAGGAAGTCCGTGTAGCCGTTGGGCACTGGAGGAGCTGCAAAACAAGTGGTTAACTGGAACTGGGGTATCAGGTCGGGCAAGTCCGTTATTCAGGCAGAGATCAGGACCGGGGTATCGGGCAAGAGCAAGTCCGTGTAACAGGCTGAGATCAGGGGTATCAGGCAGGCAGAGGGTAATCTGTTAAACAAGCAGAGGTCAGAGGTATCAGGCAGGCAGAGAGTAATCCGTTTCACAAGCAGAGGTCAGGGGTATCAGGCAGGCAGAGAGAGTAATCCGTTTCACAAGCAGAGGTCAGGGGTATCAGGCAGACAAAGAG
The DNA here is from genome assembly GCA_037952925.1 of Lithobates clamitans. Lineage (NCBI taxonomy): Eukaryota > Metazoa > Chordata > Amphibia > Anura > Ranidae > Lithobates > Lithobates clamitans. The sequence continues at coordinate 685,012 of JBBGZY010001791.1, forward strand.
TAATCCGTTTCACAAGCAGAGGTCAGGGGTATCAGGCAGACAAAGAGTAATCCGTTTCACAGGCAGAGTTAGCACAGGGAACACAATAGGAAGCAGGGAATATCAGGCACAGGGGACAGGGCACAGCTGACGACAAACCAGCAACCCGACTGGGTGCTGGAGCCGTCAGAAGTAGCCCACCGGCGAGCGCGTCAGCGTGACGCGCCACCGGGCACCCGCACGTCTACGGCGCGCACACGGGGACCGCCGTGCACCCGTGCGCGCCGCACCATTGGGCCGCGAACGAGTGTACGGCGCAGCGTGAGTCCTCCGCGCATGCGCCGTGGAGCCCGGCGGACGGAGGCGGCTTGTGCCTCCTGACAGTACCGAAAATGTTACCAGGAATTTTCATCTGAACGTTTGTTGAAAAATGTTTCCTAGTGTTTGGCCATCTTTTGACTTGCTGCTCCCGGCATACAGGAGACGGATGAAATCATTACAGCTCAGGCAATGTCTCTTTTCTTACTTATACTGTGCTGTATATTATAACATGCTAAGAATTCATTAAAGTCCTCTCTTACATTAGAAAATCCCGTCCCCCTGCAGGTTTAAGTCATAATGTACTAATATGCACAGAATACTAATGCATTATGACAGACTTACCTACAAACAGAGCTCTGCAGTGCAGCGCTGTCACGGCTCCCTTGGCGGTTCCATCTTCCCTGGAGTTTCTTCTGGGTTTCCCATCTTTGGTTGCTTGAATGAGCGGGCTGCAGTGACATCGCTCCCACGCATTCACGCCGGAGCCACACTGCCGTGGCACAGAGAGCGGGCCGTAAATGTGAAATCTGAACTGCGTATTTGCGGCTCAGATCACATTACCCACTGACAGGCAGAGGGGACATTTATGACAGAAGAGGCCATTCAGCTCCTCTCTACCACTGAGACTACTTACTCACTGAACCCTGCTACTTTGAATTATGGATATACTCATCACCCCCCTATTGGACCCTTGATCCCATGGGATCCAAGCTTAATCTATATTCTATTTTGCACTTTACCTATTCAATGACTCCTTTGTGGCAGCGACATTGCTTTTTTGGTTTTATCTCTACACCTTAGATAAATTTATCGACTTTGACTAGTGTGCTTTTGGCCTCTCAACGTACTCTTGTCAAATATATTTGATGTTCTACTATTTGAGTTATAAGCGCTGTAAACACTGCAAGGTGGATCCTGAAGAAGCCTTCTTTCTGGGTGAAATGTGTTGATCCATACACCTCACACCATCCAGTCAAGCACAGATGGTTATAGTGGATATCTGTCTAGTATTAGTATCATTAGAGGCAAATCCCACCCATTCCTGCTTCTGATTACATTGATGGCACAATCTAGAAACAAGAGTAGCTGCCTAGAAGTGGAGTAGCATGAGTGGGGCCATAGGCGCAAAATTCCTAGGGTTGCAAAATTAGTAATTTTTCAGGGTGCGAAGAGGCGGGAGATGGATCTGTGCATGCTCTGGTTCTGGTCCTGTTAGTGGCATGCTCCCTTCTCTCTCTCTCAATCTTAGACTATGGCAGAAAATCTGGCTGGGTGGTTGTGGGTCAGAGGGGCAGAGTTGAGAGTGAAGTGTACATTGAGTGAGTGTGTGGCATTGCAATGCTCCGTGCAGTTGAAGATGGCTCTGGTCTCTCTTCTCCTTCTTCTCCTCCCCAGGACCACTGCCAACCGCACTGGAACTTCTCCAACTACTAGTGAGGCCGGGGGGAGAAGTGAGTTAAATGGAGTTGGGGTGCACAATGTGGGGGTGAACAATGAGGGGACGGGGTATAGAGTGCTTATTTAGGAGAGTGCATGGAAAGCTGGGCACACAGGGGAACTCAAGTAAGGCACAGATTGTCCTGCTATTTATGATATATACTGTGTAGATTCTGGGTGAAGGGACTTAAAGTGGTTGTAAACCCTGTATAACCACTTTTACCTACAGGTAAGTCTATAATAAGGCTAACCTGTAGGTACCATGAATTTCTCCTAAACTAAACAGCTTGTGCCATTTCTTCAGCTGCTGTGCCGTTACCTGCGGCTCCCGCGCGCATGCGTGGGAGTGACATCATCGCGGCTCTGGCCAATCACAGCGCCAGAGCCCGCAAACCCGGAAATAACTTACAGGAGACATGTCGCAGGTCACAGCGGTGTGCGGGGACCACTGCAACAGCATCGTTCTAAGGTAAGTATTTCATAATGAGCTAGTATGCGATGCATACTAGCTCATTATGTCTCTGTCTTGCAGGCTTTTTTTGGGGGGTTTACAAGCACTTTAAGGAATGCTAATGGTCCACAGGTCAGGGGATGCATTACTTGCCGAGCTCCATGTGCTAGCAACCCATGCTACACCACTGCTGCCTGAGTTTTAGAATGTATGAAGAAATGGGCCGAGCCAAAACTCTGTAAGTCTTATCTAAGTTGTCTCATGTTGTATGAAGAATAAAGTTGTCCAAGTCTAGGTCTACTCTAATCTCACAGCAGAACATGGGCACATCATGGTATGGCTGAGAATTAGCGGGGAACCTTCATATCAAAGGTCACAGAAATGAATAAAAATCTAATAAATCTACATCTAATCCAATTTTTTATAAAAAGATACATTTTGAATGGATATAAAAGATATGAATACTACCAGTTCAGGTCGGTCTGAAGATCTCCAGGCTCCCCCCCAAAAAATCCTGTAGCTGCTGACTTTTATTATTAGGAGCACCTGTCCAGGAATCCAGAGGTGTACTCACCCGAGCCGATATTTCAATCGGTTAGCGAATGCTGGCACCGCCATCTTGACTAAGGTATACAGGCAGCGAAGCCTTGTGATTTACTACTGAGCATGTGCGAAGCCTGCTGTGCTTTGTGAATGGCCTGGCAGCGGGGGAAGGAGGGGGGGGACAAACTTCCCGATGAGTTTGCTGCAATGAAGTCAGCTGGAAGTGGGAGCTGGTACCTGTGACAATCAAGCACCCACTCCCACCCCCCCCCCCCAAAAGATGCCAAATGTGCCAGCGGAGGGGGGGGTGAGGTGGCAGACAAGCTGAGCTTTCCTTTTTAAGCTCTAAAGCCTCGTACACACTAGTAGTTTTTTTTTATTTGTTCAACCAGCAGGGCTGAACAAAAAAAAACCTGACAGCTCAGGAAGAGCTGCTGTACTAACTATCCAACGTTAGTACAGCGCTCTCCCCTGCTGTGCTTTTGTGTTCTGATAGGGGGACGGCCCCCTCGCTAGAATACTCAGCCATTGGCTGAGAGCGCTGATCGGGTGCTGATTGGCAGACCTTTTTTGGTCCTGCCCCTTCGACAGAAGCCGGCCAAACTTAAGTACTTACTAAACGTTCTTTTTATAAATGAAGAAACACAGGAAGAGAAAAGCAGCTTTACTCTGAATTTCCTGATCTGCATTCTTGTTCAGGGTCAGGATTAGGGATGAGCTTCGAGTTCGAGTCGAACTCATGTTCTACTCGAACATTGGCTGTTCGCAAGTTCGCCGAACAGCGAACAATTTGGGGTGTTCGCGGCAAATTCGAATGCCGCGGAACACCCTTTAAAAGTCTATGGGAGAAATCAAAAGTGCTAATTTTAAAGGCTTATATGCAAGTTATTGTCATAAAAAGTGTTTGGGGACCCGGGTCCTGCCCCAGGGGACATGGATCAATGCAAAAAAAAGTTTTAAAAACGGACGTTTTTTCAGGAGCAGTGATTTTATTAATGCTTAAAGTCAAACAATAAAAGTGTAATATCCCTTTAAATTTCGTACCTGGGGGGTGTCTATAGTATGCCTGTAAAGGGGCGCATGTTTCCTGTGTTTAGAACAGTCTGACAGCAAAATGACATTTGGAAGGAAAAAACTCATTTAAAACTACCCGCGGCTATTGCATTGCCGACAATACACATAGAAGTTCATTGATAAAAACGGCATGGGAATTCCCCACAGGGCAACCCCGAACCAAAATAAAAAAAAAAAAATGATGTGGGGGTCCCCCTAAATTCCATACAAGGCCCTTCAGGTCTGGTATGGATATTAAGGGGAACCCCAGCCAAAATTTAAAAAAAAAATTGACGTGGGGTTCCCCCTAAATTCCATACCAGACCCTTCAGGTCTGGTATGGATTTTAAGGGGAACCCCGCGCCAAAAAAAAAAAAACAAAACGGCGTGGGGTCCCCCTAAAAATCCATACCAGACCCTTATCCGAGCACGCAACCTGGCAGGCCGCAGGAAAAGAGGGGGGGACGAGAGTGCGGCCCCCCCCCCTCCTGAACCGTACCAGGCCACATGCCCTCAACATTGGGAGGGTGCTTTGGGGTAGCCCCCCAAAACACCTTGTCCCCATGTTGATGAGGACAAGGGCCTCATCCTCACAACCGTGGCCGGTGATTGTGGGGGTCTGCGGGCGGGGGGCTTATCGGAATCTGGAAGCCCCCTTTAACAAGGGGACCCCCAGATCCCGGCCCCCCCCCTGTGTGAAATGGTAAGGGGGTACTTACCCCTACCATTTCACTAAAAAACTGTCAAAAATGTTAAAAATGACAAGAGACAGTTTTTGACAATTCCTTTATTTAAATGCTTCTTCTTTCTTCCTTCATCTTCTTCTGGTTCTTCTGGCTCTTCTGGTTCTTCCTCCGGCGTTCTCGTCCAGCATCTTCTCCGCGGCGTCTTCTATCTTCTTCTCCTCGGGCCGCTCCGCACCCATGGCATGAGGGGGGAGGCTCCCGCTCTTCTCTTCATCTTCTTCTCTTCTTCATCTTCTTCTTCATCTTCTTCTTCTTCCTTCTTCTCTTCTTCTCTTCTTCCTGTCTTCTCCGGGCCGCTCCGCATTCATGCTGTCATGAAGGGAGGCTCCCGCTGTGTGACGGCGTCTCTTCGTCTGACGGTTCTTAAATAACGGGGGGCGGGGCCACCCGGTGACCCCGCCCCCCTCTGACGCACGGTGACTTGAGGGACTTCCCTGTGACGTCACGGGGAATGCCACAGGGAAGTCCCGTCATGTCACCGTGCGTCAGAGGGGGGCGGGGTCACCGGGTGGCCCCGCCCCCCATTATTTAAGAACCGTCAGACGAAGAGACGCCGTCACACAGCGGGAGCCTCCCTTCATGACAGCATGAATGCGGAGCGGCCCGGAGAAGACAGGAAGAAGAGAAGAAGAGAAGAAGGAAGAAGAAGAAGAAGAAGAAGATGAAGAAGAGAAGAAGATGAAGAGAAGAGCGGGAGCCTCCCCCCTCATGCCATGGGTGCGGAGCGGCCCGAGGAGAAGAAGATAGAAGACGCCGCGGAGAAGATGCTGGACGAGAACGCCGGAGGAAGAACCAGAAGAGCCAGAAGAACCAGAAGAAGAAGAAGATGAAGGAAGAAAGAAGAAGCATTTAAATAAAGGAATTGTCAAAAACTGTCTCTTGTCATTTTTAACATTTTTGACAGTTTTTTAGTGAAATGGTAGGGGTAAGTACCCCCTTACCATTTCACACAGGGGGGGGGCCTGGATCTGGGGGTCCCCTTGTTAAAGGGGGCTTCCAGATTCCGATAAGCCCCCCGCCCGCAGACCCCCACAACCACCGGCCAGGGTTGTGAGGATGAGGCCCTTGTCCTCATCAACATGGGGACAAGGTGTTTTGGGGGGCTACCCCAAAGCACCCTCCCAATGTTGAGGGCATGTGGCCTGGTACGGTTCAGGAGGGGGGGGGGCCGCACTCTCGTCCCCCCCTCTTTTCCTGCGGCCTGCCAGGTTGCGTGCTCGGATAAGGGTCTGGTATGGATTATTAGGGGGACCCCACGCCGTTTTTTTTTTTTTTTTTGGCGCGGGGTTCCCCTTAAAATCCATACCAGACCTGAAGGGTCTGGTATGGAATTTAGGGGGAACCCCACGTCAATTTTTTTTTTTAATTTTGGCTGGGGTTCCCCTTAATATCCATACCAGACCTGAAGGGCCTTGTATGGAATTTAGGGGGACCCCCACATCATTTTTTTTTTTTATTTTGGTTCGGGGTTCCCCTGTGGGGAATTCCCATGCCGTTTTTATCAATGAACTTCTATGTGTATTGTCGGCAATGCAATAGCCGCGGTAGTTTTAAATGTGTTTTTTCCTTCAAAATGTCACTTTGCTGTCAGACTGTTCTAAACACGGGAAACATGCGCCCCTTTACAGGCATACTATAGACACCCCCCAGGTATGAAATTTAAAGGGATATTACACTTTTATTGTTTGACTTTAAGCATTATTAAAATCACTGCTCCTGAAAAAACGGCCGTTTTTAAAACTTTTTTTTGCATTGATTCATGTCCCCTGGGGGAGGACCCAGGTCCCCAAACACTTTTTATGACAATAACTTGCATATTAGCCTTTAAAATTAGCACTTTTGATTATTCATGTTCGTGTCCCATAGACTTTAACGGCGTTCGCGTGTTCGAACGAATTTTTTTCCTGTTCGCATGTTCTGGTGCGAACCGAACAGGGGGGTGTTCGGCTCATCCCTAGTCAGGATTAGAGAGCTGATATTTTCCCAATGAGGTCAGTAATGGCTTCTTCTCTACTTGTCTCAGTACACGTGTCCATTAAGATATATATAAAGTGTATAGTGGTTAAAGCCGTGGTCCGCCGAAAAAAATAAATATTAAAAGCCAGCAGCTACAAATACTGCAGTTGGTGACTTTTAATATATGGACACTTACCTGTCTAGGGAGCTCGTCCGAAGCTGATCTGTCCATCGGCTCTCGGCTGCTACCGCCGCCATCCTCGGCAAGGTAATCAGGAAGTGAAGCCGTGCTGCTTCACTTTCTGGTTCCCTACTGCGCATGCGCGAGTTGCTCTGCATGTCCTCACTGGTCCCTGCTGTCTTCTGTCTCCCAGAAGACAGCGGGGGAGGACAGAGTAGGCGCCGGAAGTGATGTAGGTCACCGCGAACGCCGCGGTGATCTATGCCAGGAAGTGCGAGCAAATACCTGTATTAGACAGATATCTGCTCCCTCCTCCCCCCTGAAAGGTGCCAAATGTGACACCGGAGGGGGGGAGGAATCCAAAAAGTGGAAGTTCCATTTTTGGGTGGAACTCCACTTTAAATGACTTTCTGGTTTTCTGCCTAGGCAAATGATATCATACATCCCAGGAGTCTTCTGGAGGTGAGGAGGGGCTTTCTCAGCTAAGCCTACTCTCCTGCCGGTATTTCCTCACAATTGGTAATCCATCAGATTAGGTAACGGAAGTGGTGTTCCGTCAGCTGCGCATGCGTTCCAACGCTACCAGGTTTGCTACTCTGACAGAATACCTGCAGTAAGAAGAAGCAGCAGCGGACATCTTACTACACCCAGCTACATCTTTCACAGTCATTTTGCCAATAAAGTGAGCGTATATAAATACATATAGTATGGTGACATCTGTGATGCTGTTTTCATGTTACATTTTGAAAGGAGCTGGATGCCAGCAGTAGGAAGGTGGCGGAGGCCATGTTGGTACACCCTACACTGCTCAGCGCTAAACCTTTAGCCTTTCAAAATTAAACATCCAAACAGCATCACAGATGTCAACATACTATATTTATTTCCATGCGGTCCCCGGGTTACAAACAAGATCGGGTCTGTAGGTTTGTTCTTAAGTTGAATCTGTTTGTAAGTTGGAACACGTACATTTTACAAGTACAAGTGTAGCTCCAGCCAAAACAAGTATCTTTAAGCTTTTTTGGATAGCATAGGGAAGGGTTATTACCCCTGTGACATTTGTTGTCCTGTCTGTGCTCCTCTTCAGAAGATTTCACCTCACTTTCTGTCCCAATGACAATTGGATTTTGAAAATTTTGGGTTGTTGTGGAAACAAGGATTGGTGATAAAGCATCAGTGGAGACAGCTTTTTCCCATAATAACTCTTACAGGAGAGAATTTCCCTTCCTAGGGGAAGATTTCATCTCTCTTCCTGTTGTCTCCTTCCGTTTGTAAGTAGGAGTCATTTGTAAGTCGGATGTTGGTAACTAGGGGACAGCCTGTATATACACTCACTTTATTGCCAAAAATGACTGTGGAATTCAAGATGTAGCTGGGTGTAGTAAGATGTCCGCTGCCTTCTTCTGACTGCAGGTGTACTGTCAGATTAGCAAACTTGGTAGAGGTGGAGCACATGCGCAGCTGACGGAATGTCACTTTCGTTACCTAATCTGACGGGTCACAGATTCTAACGAAATACCTGCATGCCTGAGCTAAGCGCAGATGGATTTCAGGAAGTAAATGCTACACGAATCATCTGCCCTTACTTAAGCATAGTTGCCAACAGTCCTGATTTTTCCTGGACAATCCCGATTTTGGAACCCTCGTCCCGATTGGAGGCTGTCCCGAATTGGGGTTTCCATCAGGAAAATCGGGAATGTTGTTTTTTTTAAATTTTTGGAGCAGCTGGCTCCAGCAAAATGGCCACCGCTAGATCTTTCCCCTAGTGTTCAGTAGAGAGAGGAACCACACCCTCTTTGAGCCACGCCCATTTATGCCACGCCCACAATTTCACGTAAACCACGCCCATTTTCACCACGACACGCTTAGCGCGCCGCACTTGTATTTTTTCTTGCTAAGCCTACAAATGAATGCCCCGCCCCCTAATTATTGTACGGTTCCTCCTACAGCCAAAAAAGTGTCCCACATATTTTTTTTGCAATGTTGGCAACTATGTGTGTGCACCCCTTCAGTTGGCCATTGGATTGCCTAGCTGATACCCATGATAGGCAGTCCAAAGTTAAAAGAAAGGAGTGTGAGGCACTGTCAGTCTAAAAGGGAAGCATTGTTACTAGCAGGATCCCATGACAAGAAACTTTCCAGATCCACAAAAACACGCCTCCAGCATGTATCCTTACCTGTCAAATGTCTCCCCTCTGTCTGTTATGAGACCCAAAAAACTGCAGATTCTGTGGGTGGGTCTGTTGTCTGGAGCTCGGTGGGTGGAGTTGTGATGTCAGTGGACTCCCCGCCCACCTCTACACTCCCCTTGTCAACATGCATTTTCTCCTGTGTATTTCTGAACTTCTGCTATGATCACTAACATCCAGTCAAAACCCAGAAAAGTCACCACATGACTTCAGCATGCCCAATCACACTGAGGTGTGGAGCAGCCAATCCTGGGAGAGCTGGAGAAGAAAGGAGGAGGGGATCTGAAGTACACAGAATGCCTCTCTTGGGCTCCTGCATGAGATATGTAAATCACCCGTCACTCACAGCAAGGGGGAGGAACAGACTCCTATTTCTCTGTGTGTCAGTTTTTATCTCAATGAAAAAAAATAAGAGGATTGCTCAGAGCTGGATTAACTCTTCGTGGCAAGACTGGGTACAAATGACATGAAATCCTATACTGTACAAGGTGCAAGCCTTCATTTAAAAAAAAGAAATCGGGTTTACATCCACTTTAAAGCTTGACATATTGGGTATCTATTCACTCATCACAACCTTATATTTTATATTTTACAGAAAAAAAATGTGACTAAAGTTAACATTCATGTATTATTACATAAAATTTACATTTGATAAACTTGTGCACTAATATCTTTTGCAAAAAAAAGAAAACACAAAACAAATCTCACCTACCACCATTTTATTCTACAGGATCTTTTCTTTAAAAAAAATATACTGTTTTGGGGGTTTAAGTAGTCTTCAAACCTAAAATGTGCATTTTATTGTGTGTGTGTAAAACCAGAAAAAATGTCTCTAGTAGTAGACATGTGCCTTCGTTTTCGTCCGAATTTCAAGTATTTTCGTTATCGTTTTAACAAAAACGAAAGATCCGACATAAACAAATGCTTTATTTTCGTTACTACAACAGTTGGATATAGATAGGAGATTCAACATGATGATGACAATAACAATCTGTGTCCATCAAACCTGTGGTGGAATGTGCCTAACCTTAACTCTATTAGTCCAAGATTATTCTACATAGAGAGAAAAGATTTGACATAGGGGAGAAAAGATTTGATGTAGGGGAGAAAAGATTCGACATAGAGAGAAAAGATTTGACGTAGGGGAGAAAAGATTCGATGTAGGGGAGAAAAGATAAATAAAAATAATGATGATGATGAATGTTATTGGCTGATTGTAACCAAAGAGGAGGAGCAGTAGAATATCTAGAACTAAGTACACACAAACTTTGGCTTATGGTGTCTGTTGAAAGTTCTAAGAAGATTTGACGGAGCAGGTAATCTATACGGCGTCGTACAGTTGAGCTGCTCCTTCTAATCTTCTTTGAACATTCGACAGACACCATAAGCCTTCAATGACAGATTCCAACTTAATTTGGATTTTCAGACGAATGCAATTTTTAACGCAAAACAAAATAAATAAAAAACGAATTTCGGGAGTAACTAAATAAATTTATTTTTCGGACGAAAATGAAATTCCGAAAGGAAATATTTCAGGGTGCACATGTCTATCTAGTAGTGAAGTACCTATGTACAGTTTACACATATTTTAAAGAGGAGGGCCAGCCACCCCCCACAAAAAAATGAAAAGTCAGCAGCTACAAATACTTAATATTAGGACATGAACCTGTCCTGGAATCCAGTGATGTTGGCACCCCAGCCACTGTTTCCTTCGGCTCTCGGGTGCTGCCGCTGCCAATGCCTGTAAGGGAAAGCGTCAGTGAAGCCTTGTGGCATGTGCGAAGCATGCTGCTCTTTCTGAATGGCCCGGCAGCAGAGGAAGGATGAGGGGGGCCAAACTTCTGGGGGACCTCGCTGCATCTCACCCCAGCCAGATCTCCCTGAAGTGGGGACAGTACCTGTCAAAACCAGGTACCCGTTCCCCCGAAAGGTGCCAAATTTGGCACCGGAGGGGGGGATATAAGCAGAGCTTTCCCTTTTTGAATGTAGCTCCGCTTTAAGATGTTCGCTTTTGTTTTGTTTTTTTCTTTCCCATTCAATTTTTTACAAGGTAAACCTGTTTTGTCAGGTGATCACTATTCATGTTTTTTTTACTGAAGGAGTCATATATTCACATAGTCCATGCAAGCTGCTTTATTGCTGTGAGGTTCAAGGGGAATTTTTTTTCTTCTTCCCAACACTGGACATTTAAAGTGACCACAGCTTGGCCTAAGTCAGCATTTTACTCCTAAATGAACCCAAGTCTATTCATCGTTCAGCTGCCCCACTGCAACTATGGCTAATAACAAACTCCTAATAATCTGGACACACACAGGAGGCTGTATACAAACCATGCACATTCTTCCTTTATATCTTTTAGGTTCCTAAAAGAATTGAATTCAGTCTTCTGATATTATCATATCTACAGATCATACAGAATAATAGATCTTTTAATAATAGAATGACCTTCTTCATCTTTTCCCATTTTTTGCATTACACACACAAGACAATGTTAGAAGCAGAACAATGCGAATGGAATTTCATCACATAGACATGTTTCATAAAACACAAGCACTTAGATCTGATAATCAACTGGAGCTCAAAGAAACAAAATGTATTCATGGATTTGTTTCCCTTTCAGCTATTCAGACATTTTATTTTAGTAAATTCATTACCTAATACACATTTTACATAACCCATAATTAATCTGCATAATGCAATTCATTCATTGCATAATATGATTAAAAACATAAAACAAATATTTCACATAATACAGAATTAATTTCAATGTTATTTAAAGGTCAAGTGTATTTTGAAATTAAAATGCGGGGGTACATGACCCCCCCTATTGCTCTACCACTTCCATCGTCATCAAATACTTCAATAGATGTACGGCAATGTAAAGTAGATTTAAAGTGATTGTTGTAAAGTCTTGTTTTTTTTCTAATAAAATAACAAACATGTTATACTTGTGGTTTTGCACAGGGCAGCCCTGGATCCTCCTCTTCTGGGGTCCCTGGCTGGAGCTTCTGGCCCCTCCTTCGTGTTGAGTGCCCCCACACCAAGCAGCTTGCTATGGAGGCACCCAAGCCGAGCTGCAGCTCCGTTTGTCCATTCAGACATAGGGCTGCCCTTCAGCCCCACCCCCTCTCTCTCCTCATTGGCTAACTGAGTTTGATTGACAGCAGCGGGAGCCAATGACGCCGCTGATGTATCTCAGCCAATCAGGAAACAGAATCCCGGATGGCTGAGGCACTTGTGGACATTGCTAGATAGAGAGGGGGCTCTGGGTAGTATTGGGGGGGGGGGGCTGAGAGGGGGAGTTGCACACAGAAGGCTTTTTATCTTAATCCATAGAATTGAGAATGAAGATAAAAAACCTTCTGACTTTCCAACCCTTTAATAGGAGCAGCTGGAGCATGTTAGCTCCACTCATGCAGGTCATAGAGCCAGTGTCTGGATTTAAATTTGGGACCTTTGCAACCTTACTATACAAATGGAAACACCTATATATACTGAGAGAAAAGAAATGACTACCAGAATAACCCCAACTTTACTGTCATAAGAAATGGATAATCATCAAGGTCATTTTAAAATGACTTTTCTTCTATTTATTCAATACAGTGCTACATGTTCTGAACTTCTGAGCTATAATTCTCCTTTAATATTTGGATAAATATCCAAACTGAAGAGTTCAGGGGTTTTCAAGAAAAAGTCTTGTTAAATAGAACTCTGCCCCCTATATATACTGAAGTACTTCATCGTACTTGCATCTGTATTTACCATTTTTTTCTACTATTCCCCTTGCAAAATCTCCCAAATCCTTGTTGACCCGGCCAGTGAAGTCCACCAAATGGAAAATGTGATGAGGGATATCAATGCTCTTCTGAATTCAATGTTGTGTTGTCCTTATGTAGATTGTGCCTGCTTGCACTAAAGTGGAATGAGATGTTACTGAGGGTGTGGCTTTCAGCATTGTTACAGCTGACTGACAGACCTGTAGCTTGCTAAGCAGACCTGGCCCCACTCCAGACATGCACATTCTTTGGGCAAAACTGCTTCTGGTGGTGAAATTCTCACACTGCGTCCGGGAGCAGGACCATGTGACACCCAAATGAAGACAGATTTGGGTGCTACAATTGAAGTAAAGTATTTTGTTCAATTAATTCGGCTCAAATGAATGGATCACAAAATAACTGGATCTGAGACCTTTTTAGATACAACACTGGAGTAGATGTATTTTAGTGCTACAATATACAAAGACATTTTAGACAATTGTGCGCCTCCAACTTTGAGAAAACAGTTTGAGGAAGGCTTTTTTTATTGTTCAAGCATGACTGTGCCAATGTACACAAAGCCAGCTCCATAAAGACTTGGTTTGCTGGATTTGGGTTTGAAGACCTCGAGTGGCCTGACCTCCACTCTACTGAATGCCGGAATAAATGAAAACACCAATGAGCCATGTCTTCTTGTCCGACATCAGTACCTGACTTCACAAGGGCTCTTTTCACTGACCAGCCACACATTGTAACATTCACACATAAAATCTGATGAAAAGACTTTCTAGAAGAGTAGAGGCTGTTATAGCCATGGGAGGGGGAGGGGCATGGAATTAAAACGGAATGTCCAGCAAGATTATAAAGGTGTGATGGTCGGCTGTCCAAATGCTTTTGGCCATATAGTGTAGTTCTCTCTATATAAATCTGAATCAAAAGATTTTCAAATGTATAAATGTGACAATGGCAATAGGTTTAAGCAATGGTAGAACTTGAGTAGAATGTATACAACTTTATTTTTCTGGACAAAGAAACTGGAGTTTAAATGTCAGTGGTGTTACTGAGTGTTGTAGTGCTCGGCTGCAGTCACTCATCTAACAATTCCCAAGGGATGATTACACCATTTTATTTTTTTGCTCTGTGCCAAGGCGGCAGGTAACCCGGAGGCCTTGGAACTCCACATTCCCTGCACAATGGTTCTTTGGTGTTCTGACAAGGAGAGCTGGAACAAGGGGGGCAGAAGCTTTAGCTAAGAGGAAAAGCATTGTGGCCTATGCCAATAGCATTATATCATTTTTCATACTCATCATGGTTCCTGTTCCTGATAAAGCAGACAATCTTCCATGAATGCTTTAACATTTATTAGCAGTTTTATAATGATTTTTTTTTAATAAACATAATTGAACAAGAAATTGATTATCAGTCTATAATAGATTATCAACAGATATGAACTATCTGTAGGACATTGTAAACTTTTGTTAAAGATTATGATATGGATGAATTAGAAATATGTTCATATTTAGCTTTTTCTAGTATTTGGTCCTAATGATAGATGAATAAAACTCTCAATTTTACATGTTTTTTTCTATTAATTTATTATGGTATCAGTAACATTTCTTATACTTCATGGTAAATGTATTCAAATATAAGGGATGTGGATATCAACTGATATTTAATTAGATAATTATCTTTTTAATTTAATCAAATAAATGACAGAATTTAAAGGAAAACATGCACTGTGCAAAATACAGATGGCAGAATTGTTCCCCTACTTCTAGGAATACAAGTTACGTGGCTTTATTACTGGTCTACTGACTTCAATACTTACTAAGTCAACATGTCCTCAGCAAAGTCCTAGCAAAGAATTCTGAAAATTATTGAGAAAGAAAGTAAACTGTATAGTCAATGACTGGAACCTATAGCCACATCCATAAATAAAATCAATAAAATGTGTACATCTTTATTCAGAAATATACAGAATCTCACAAAAGTAAGTACACCCCTCACATTTTTGTAAATCTTTTCTTGTATCTTTTCATGTGACAACACTGAAGAAATGACACTTTGCTACAATGTAAAGTAGTGAGTGTACAGCTTGTATAACAGTGTAAATTTGCTGTCCCCTCAAAATAACTCAACACACAGCCATTAATGTCTAAACCACTGGTAACAAAAGTGAGTACACCCCTAAGTGAAAATGTCCAAATTGGGACCAATTGGCCATTTTCCCTCCCCAGTGTCATGTGACTGGTCAGTGTTACAAGATCTCAAGCATGAATGGGGAGCAGGTGTGTTAAATTTGGTGTTATCACTCTCACTCTCTCATACTGGTCACTGGAAGTTCGACATGGCACCTCATGGCAAAGAACTCTCTGAGGATCTGAAAAAAATGTTGCTCTACATAAAGATGGCCTAGGCTATAAGATTGCCAAGACCCCGAAACTGAGCTGCAGCATGGTGCCCAAGACCATACAGCGGTATAACAGGACAGGTTCCACTCAGAACAGGCCTCGCCATGGTCCACCAAAGAAGTTGAGGTCACGTGCTCAGCGTCATATCCAGAGGTTGTCTTTGGGAAATAGACGTATGAGTGCTGCCAGCATTGCTGCAGAGATTGTAGGGGTGGGGGGGTCAGCCTGTCAGTGCTCAGACCATACGCCGCACACTGCATCAAATTGGTCTGCATGGCTGTCGTCCCAGAAAGAAGCCTCTTCTAAAGATGATGCACAAGAAAGTCCACAAACAGTTTTCTGAAGACAAGCTGACTAAGGACATGCTGTACGTTACTTTTTCATTGCCCTGTACAGCTTTTTTATTTATGACATTTTGGTCTCTGGTACTACACGATTGGAGGCTACCTTTTGTTCTTCTTTTTTATATTCATCCGGATTCATCCTGATCCGGCCCTACATTTACCATCTACTTTCCGGATGAAACCGCTGGTCTCAAACTCCCATCTACTCACCATGATGGTTGAGGCATTTTCCCATGTCTTATAAGGTAAGGGCTCTGTGATCTCATATTTCATCTGTCATCTCACCTCTCATCACACCTTTTCTATTTGTTGTATCCACTGAGAAGATTCATCAACGGCTTTTCACCATTTTCTGGACTTATTTTATATATATATATATTTTTCACCACTCATCACGATTTAGTCACCATTGCACATTGTTATTTTGTCCACTGGACTCTTCATTTTTATTTTTATATATTTCATTTTTTTTATACACATTTCTATCATGTTTCTTTGATTGTTTATTCATTTTTTTCAAGAGCCAATACATAGCTATTCAGTACTGGGACTTTTTTCACTTTCATCTTTTGATGAAAAAGTGAAGACCCGCGGCACTGCGTGTGACGCCACTCCTCTCCGGGGGCTCATTAGCGGCGGCATGTTGTCCAGCTTAGTGTGTGTTGGGCGTCTCCGCCGATGCTGGCGGCAGCATGTCAACTGTTTTGGGGGGTAAGCCCTAGTCATACACACCCAGCGTGACTCTGGGGGGTGTCTTGTGCGGCTGCCCTGGCGGGTATATCAGGCAGTCCTGGGGGAGGTTTCTTTCTTTCCTTCTACACTTGACGCTCCTTGGATCACACATGGAAGTCATGGCACTCACATACAGATCACTAGGTACACTGTTTTTCATTCTCTCTCCCCCCCCAAGAAATATGTTTTTGGGGGGTTCTTTCCTTTCTTTTGCCTCTCTGGTGTTCCTTGAATATTTGGACAGGATTGGTCTGTGGTGATTCTAGGACAGTGCACTTCATCACCTCATCACTCCAGGTTCCCCCGGTGGTTCTTTCTTCGTCTGTTGTTGTTTTTTTGTTGTGTTTTTTATGGGTATCCTTACCTAATTTCTTTGCCCTTTCAATTTCATCTTCGACCAGTCCTGAATCCCTGGGCAGTATTGGTCTGTTGTGATTCTAGGATGTCCTATCATTTCTTTTCTGCTCTTATGGGTTTCCTGGTTCTTCATGGGCCTTCCCCCCTGGCCAGCTACATTATATGTTTCTGGTCATCATTTTGTCCTTTTGAGTTGTTTTTTTTTTTGTTTTTACACTTTACACAGATTGGAGCTGTGCACAGGCATCCTCCTGCAGCTCCCCCTGCACACATTTCTTCTCTCCCCCGGAGTGTGGTGTTCTCCGCCTTGGCTGTCTGCAGTGTGACGCCCCCTCAGCTCCCGGCGGGGATGTGTCCCAGCCTCCATTGACCGTCAGGCTTCAGCACTGTATGACTGCTTATAGAGCTGTTAAGTAAGCCATTTGGGGTGTCTGGGTTTTTTCCTTCCCTTGCATCCTTGTTTAATTCATTGGAATCATTTTGGATATTTATTATTTATAGACATGAATTCTGAAATTGCTTCTGAAGAAGTGGAACGAATCCACGAAACGTGTCAAGCCTATTAATGCAGTTTTTTCCTTTATCATGTTTGTATACTACAATGTCCCTTGGATTTTAATGCTTGTGCAATATGTATGATGTTTATATGTATTACATGCCCATCAGCTCGTCATACTTGCTATGCATCAGGTCCAATGCATCTTTATTAATAAACCTTTTCTTATGATGTCATGGATTTGTTTTTTGCTCACACATCTCATTCAAAGTCCCCAAAATGTTCCTTTCTTCTAAATGATTCCCAGGGATGGAAGTGTAATGCCCGCGCATGACCACACACTTCATTCAAAGTCCCAACCTTTTTCCTTTTTTAGATATTCATATTTCCCCTTGGAAATCTCCCTTTTGGGACAATTTGGTCCCCTCCCCCTTCCCTAGTATTACTTGGAGGATTAAATAAATGATCTATTTTATACCGAGCTCTACAAAACCTAGATTTTAATTTATATATTGGGACAATTAAGGTTCCCCAGTTACTTGGCTTTACCGCTTTGCCCCCGGATGACCAAATCCTTTATGGGGTCCCCATGTGGCCGTTCTATTCGGTCGGAGCTCATCCTATACTCTGTCTAATGTTCTATATCTTATTTTGAAGTATGCCTTGTGTACATATGTATTATACTTATCCATGCATTTTATATACACCCAGCAGAAATCTCTAGAGCTACTAAGAAAATACCAACCGGGATCTACAACCTGACCCATAATTTACCAACCTACATCGACAATCGTAACATCGGCTTGGGAATTTCTTCCCCATTTGTTTCTGAATGTTTTATTACATATATGTTACAATAATTGGTGTCTCGGTTGTATGTAGGGCAGGAAATACTAAGTACATACAAAAATCTTTTTTCTCTATGGATTGTGTTATTTATATTAATTGTCTCTATCTATGTAGATTATAATCAAATAAAACCATTTTTACCTTTTATAGTCAGTATACCCGTGTGCCTTCAAAGTCCATTTTTCTAGTTGCTATAGCCTCATTGATCCACTATTGGGACGTTGGCAACTACTACAGGTGTACCTACCGTGTCACCCTGTCTTTAGGTACACATTTTTTTGGGAATTCCTCAAAGAAGTCCTCATCATTACACAGTCATTGGTGAGGAGTCCTCATCATTACACGGTCATTGGTAAAGAGTCCTCATCATTACACGGTCATTGATAAGGAGTCCTCATCATTACACGGTCATTGGTGAGGAGTCCTCATCATTACACGGTCATTGATAAGGAGTCCTCATCATTACACGGTCATTGGTGAAGATTCCTCATCATTACACGGTCACTGGTGAAGTGCTCACCATTACATGGTCATTGGTAAAGTGTCCTCATCATTACACGGTCATTAGCGAAGTGCTCATCATTACACGGTCATTGGTAAACAGTCCTCATCATTACACGGTCATTGATAAGGAGTCCTCATCATTAAACGGTCATTGGCAAAGTGCTCATCATTACACGGTCATTGATGAAGTCCTCATCATTACACGGTCATTGGTAAAGAGTCCTCATCATTACACAGTCATTGATAAGGAGTCCTCATCATTACACAGTCATTGGTAAAGAGTCCTCATCATTACACAGTCATTGGTAAAGAGTCCTCATCATTACACAGTCATTGATAAGGAGTCCTCATCATTACACGGTCATTGGTGAAGTCCTCATCATTACACGGTCATTGGTAAAGAGTCCTCATCATTACACAGTCAGTGATAAGGAGTCCTCATCATTACACAGTCACTGGTGAAGTCCTCATCATTACACGGTCATTGATAAGGAGTCCTCATCATTACACGGTCATTGGCAAAGTGCTCATCATTACACGGTCATTGATGAAGTCCTCATCATTACACGGTCATTGGTAAAGAGTCCTCATCATTACACAGTCATTGATAAGGAGTCCTCATCATTACACGGTCATTGGTAAAGAGTCCTCATCATTACACAGTCATTGATAAGGAGTCCTCATCATTACACGGTCATTGGTGAAGTCCTCATCATTACACGGTCATTGGTAAAGAGTCCTCATCATTACACTGTCATTGATAAGGAGTCCTCATCATTACACGGTCACTGGTGAAGTCCTCATCATCACACGGTCATTGATGAAGTCCTCATCATTACACGGTCATTGGTAAAGAGTCCTCATCATTACACGGTCATTGATAAGGAGTCCTCATCATTACACGGTCACTGGTGAAGTGCTCATCATTACACGTTCATTGGTAAAGAGTCCTCATCATTACACGGTCACTGGTGAAGTCCTCATCATTACACGGTCATTGGCGAAGTGCTCATCATTACACGGTCATTGGTAAAGAGTCCTTATCATTACACAGTCATTGATAAGGAGTCCTCATCATTACACGGTCACTGATGAAGTCCTCATCATTACACGGTCATTGATGAAGTCCTCATCATTACACGGTCATTGGTAAAGAGTCCTCATCGTTACACAGTCATTGATAAGGAGTTCTCATCACTACACGGTCACTGGTGAAGTGCTCATCATTACACGTTCATTGGTAAAGAGTCCTCATCATTACACGGTCACTGGTGAAGTCCTCATCATTACACTGTCATTGGTGAGGAGTCCTCATCATTACACGGTCATTGGTAAAGAGTCCTCATGATTACACGGTCATTGGCGAAGTCCTCATCATTACACAGTCATTGATAAGGAGTCCTCATCATTACACAGTCATTGATAAGGAGTCCTCATCATTACACAGTCATTGATAAGGAGTCCTCATCATTACACAGTCATTGATAAGGAGTCCTCATCATTACACGGTCATTGATAAGGAGTCCTCATCATTACACAGTCATTGATAAGGAGTCCTCATCATTACACGGTCATTGATAAGGAGTCCTCATCATTACACGGTCATTGATAAGGAGTCCTCATCATTACACGGTCATTGATAAGGAGTCCTCATCATTACACAGTCATTGATGAGGAGTCCTCATCATTACATGGTCATTGATAAGGAGTCCTCATCATTACACGGTCATTGGTGAAGCCCTCATCATTACACAGTCATTGGTAAAGAGTCCTCATCGTTACACAGTCATTGATAAGGAGTTCTCATCACTACACGGTCACTGGTGAAGTGCTCATCATTACACGTTCATTGGTAAAGAGTCCTCATCATTACACGGTCACTGGTGAAGTCCTCATCATTACACTGTCATTGGTGAGGAGTCCTCATCATTACACGGTCATTGGTAAAGAGTCCTCATGATTACACGGTCATTGGCGAAGTCCTCATCATTACACAGTCATTGATAAGGAGTCCTCATCATTACACAGTCATTGATAAGGAGTCCTCATCATTACACAGTCATTGATAAGGAGTCCTCATCATTACACGGTCATTGGTGAAGCCCTCATCATTACACAGTCACTGGTGAAGTCCTCATCATTACACGGTCATTGGTGAGGAGTCCTCATCATTACACGGTCATTGGTGAGGAGTCCTCATCATTACACGATCATTGGTGAAGTCCTCATCATTACACGGTCATTGGCGAAGTGCTCATCATTACACGGTCATTGGTAAAGAGTCCTCATCATTCCACGGTCATTGATAAGGAGTCCTCATCATTACACGGTCACTGGTGAAGTCCTCATCATTACACGGTCATTGATGAAGTCCTCATCATTACACGGTCATTGGCTAAGTCTTCATCATTACACAGTCATTGATAAGGAGTCCTCATCATTACACGGTCACTGGTGAAGTCCTCATCATTACACGGTCATTGGTGAGGAGTCCTCATCATTACACGGTCATTGATAAGGAGTCCTCATCATTACACAGTCATTGATAAGGAGTCCTCATCATTACACGGTCATTGATAAGGAGTCCTCATCATTACACAGTCATTGGTGAGGAGTCCTCATCATTACACGGTCATTGATAAGGAGTCCTCATCATTACACAGTCACTGGTGAAGTCCTCATCATTACACGGTCATTGATGAAGTCCTCATCATTACACGGTCATTGGCTAAGTCTTCATCATTACACAGTCATTGATAAGGAGTCCTCATCATTACACGGTCACTGGTGAAGTCCTCATCATTACACGGTCATTGATAAGGAGTCCTCATCATTACACGGTCATTAATAAGGAGTCCTGATTATTACATGGTCATTGGTGAGGAGTTCCTGGGAGCAATAGTCTGCAGGAGTTACGTAGAGGATGAGCAATAGTCTGCAGGAGTTACATAGAGGAGGAACAATAGTCTGCAGGAGTTACGCAGAGGAGGAGCAATAGTCTGCAGGAGTTATGTAGAGGAGGAGCAATAGTCTGCAGGAGTTATGTAGAGGAGGAGCACTAGTCTGCAGGAGTTACGCAGAGGAGGAGCAATAGTCTGCAGGAGTTACGCAGAGGAGGAGCAATAGTTTGCAGGAGTTATGCAGAGGAGGAACAATAGTCTGCAGGAGTTACACAGAGGAGGAACAATAGTCTGCAGGAGTTAAGCAGAGGAGGAGCAATAGTCTGCAGGAGTTACGTAGAGGAGGAGCAATAGTCTGCAGGAGTTATGCAGAGGAGGAGCAATAGTCTGCAGGAGTTACGCAGAGAAGGAGCAATAGTCTGCAGGAGTTACGCAGAGGAGGAGCAATAGTCTGCATGGTGATGCAGGGAGGAGACTGTAGCTATTACATATGTGCATCTTTCATTTAGGCTCAAACTAAGTTCTAATCTATTAACCGCTTCCTGACCGGCTCACACCGATATACGTCGGTAGAAGGGCAGTACAGGCAGATTAATGTACCTGTATGTTGCCCCTTAAGAGGCGGCTTGTGCGCGCCCTCCGGGAGCTTGGTGAGTGTGATCGTGATCGCGGGTCCTGCGGACATCGGGATACACGCTATCGTCTCACGAAGAGGAAGAACGGAGAGATGCTAATGTAAACAAGTATCTCCGCGTTCTGCCTAATGACAGGACACTGATCTCTGCTGCCTGTGATCGGGAGCAGAGATCAGTGATGTGTCACTCGTAGCCACGCCCCCTAACAGTTAGAATCACTCCCTAGGACACACTTAACCCCTTGATCGCCCCCTAGTGGTTAACCCCTTCACTGCCAGTGTCATTTATATAGTAATCAGTGTGATTTCATAGCACTAATCGCTGTAAAAATGTGAATGGTCCCAAAAATGTGTCAAAGTTGTCTGATGTGTCCGCCATAATGTCGCAGTCATGATAAATATTGCTGATCGCCGCCATTACTAGTAAAAAAAAAATAATAATAAAAATGCCATAAATCTATCCCTATTTTGTAGACGCTATAACTTTTGCGCAAACCAATCAATAAACGCTTATTGCAATTTTTTTTTTACTAAAAATATGTAGAAGAATACGATCGGCCTAAACTGAGCAAAATTTTTTTTTTATATATTTTTGGGGATATTTATTATAGCAAAAAGTCCAAAATATTGCTTTTTTTTCAAAATTGTCGCTCTATTTTTGTTTCTAGCGCAAAAAATAAAAACCGCAGAGGTGATCAAATGCCACCAAAAGAAAGCCTATTTGTGAGAAAAAAGGACGTCAATTTTGTTTGGGAGCCACGTCACACGACTGCGCAATTGTCAGTTAAAGCGACGCAGTGCCGAATCGCACAAAGTGCTCTGGTGTTTGGCCAGCCAAATGGTCCGGGGCTGAAGAGGTTAATCTATAAATATGATGGCAAAGTGATCTGATCTATGGGCATCCCATATACCCTTTTCCCCCAACCAAGTTGTACCCCCAATAAACACAACAAATGACTGATGATTGTCTCTGAAGTGATATATGGGAGTCTGGCATCGGGGTGATATGGTGGATGTTTGTTACTAGTGGCAACTACAGCGCTACACTCATGTATGTCATTGGTGGATCAGGCTGAAGTTCTGTCAGAATGTGAAGGACCCGTCTGATACTACAATGTTTCTGAACAAATCTGTCAATGAAGGTCATACGGCAGGAACTTAGTCATCCTGTATGAAAAACAATCATTACTGGGTAGTGGTACGCCTATTTCCTTTCTCTAGGTGATAAATAGTGACAAACAGGCATTTCCCTGCCAACATGGTTCACAGAGAATTCCAGTTCAAAGCAAAGAATTCCCAGTAAGTCCACTCAGCAAAACCTGAACCGGCCTCTCCAGCCTCTGCGGCCTCTCCAGCCTCTCCGGCCTCTCCATCCTCTCCAGCCTCTCCGGCCTCTCCAGCCTCTCTGGCCTCTCCAGCCTCTCCAGCCTCTCTGGCCTCTCTGGCCTCTCCAGCCTCTCCGGACTCTCCGGCCTCTCTGGCCTCTCCAGCCTCTCCGGACTCTCCGGCCTCTCAGGCCTCTCCAGCCTCTCCGGACTCTCCGGCCTCTCCATCCTCTCCAGCCTCTCCAGCCTCTCCAGTCTCTCCGGCCTCTATGGCCTCTCCGGCCTCTCCAGCCCCTCCAGCCTCTCCGGCCTCTCCGGCCTCTCCAGCCTCTCCAGCCTCGCTCTTCTATGTTTGCATCATATGAATCTTCTGTGACTTCTTCATATCCTCTATTCCTAAGACATCTGCTCTTCTCTCAACACTTCCATTGAACTCACCGCAGTATCTTTACACCGTGTCTGATATTTACCTTCATCCATTTCCACACTACAAGTGTTCATTCCTGACTCTGCCTCCAATTATAGTCCTACATCCATTATGTCCCCTCCAATTCCATCCATCACCCTGTACTGACCTCTATGGGAAAACTCACACTGGGTCTAATCCTTCTACACATCACTATGTTCTCTACTCCTCCCAGCAATCAAACCTAAACTGCTCTCCAATCTTCTCAGTATCCTTCTTCATGCCAACGGAATAGAATGCTGCACTAATTCTACCCTATTTAATGGTTAGTGGTAATGGAAAGTCCTGTAACACTGCTGGGGCATTCTGGTTCTGAGCATGCTCATGAAGTGAGGTCCCACCACCAGCGAAAGCACCCGCCTTCACCCCATAGACCACACCCAACAGACACAACCGTACCCCACCCCCAGCACACACATTGGTCCTTTCTAGAGATGTGCAGAACACAAAAATTTGTTTTGTTTCTTTATGGAATTCATTTCGCTTCGTTTTGTTTTCGTTAAATTTTGTTTGGTTAAAATTCATCTCATTTATTAATTTTCTAATTCCAACTTTTCAGAACGATCACAATTTGGATCGGTCTAAAAACATTCGACCAATCCGAATTCTGTGTGAAGAAATAGCTGGTTGTTAAGCAGCAGCATGGGAAGCCGCGTCCTTAGCAACCATAAGTTATCAGCTGTCAAGGGCTTCCCTACTGACAGAGGAATGTAAAGAAAAGAATGCCGGCAATAGAAAAATGTAAAAAAAAAATGGCGAACGGTCCCCCCCAGTCCATACCAGGCCAAAATTAAAAAAGAAAAAGGCGTGGGGGTCCCACCCAACATCTATACCAGACCCTGATCCGAGGATGCAGCCTGGCAGGTCAGAAAAGGGGGGGGAGACGAGCGCCACATGCCCTCAACATGGGGGGTGGGTGCTTTGGGGCTCTGCCCCCATCACCCCAAAGCACCTTGTCCCAATGTTGATTGGGACAAGGGCCTTCTCCCTACAACCCTGGGCTGTGGTTGTCGGCGCCCCCAGATCCCATCCCCCCTATGTGAATGGGAATCGGGTACATCGTACCCCTTCACCAAAAATGTGTAAAAAAGAATATAAAAACAGAGACAGTTTTTGACAATTCCTTTATTAAAAAATTAAATAAAAAAAGTAAAAAAATAAAAAACGTGCCCCTCGATGTAGATCCGTCATCAATCACGCTGCCTGCCGACCCGAAAAAAAAAATCACTCGACAACACAGAGGCGATATGCCAAGTGCGGGCTCCTCTGTTTGTCAGGTCTTTTATAGGGAAGGGGGGGCACCTATCTACATCACCTGGTGGCGCCACCCCCTTTTGACGTCACGGACCAGTACATGTTGGGTCCGTGATGTCAGAAGGGGGCGGTTCCACCAGGTGATGTAGATAGGTGCCCCCCCTTCCCTATAAAAGACCTGACAAACAGAGGAGCCCGCAGTTGGCATATCGACTCTGTGCCAGCGAGAGTGATTTTCTTTTCTTATTTTTTTTGAGTCGGCGGGCGGCGTTATTGATGACGGATCTACATCGAGGGGATAATTTTTTAATAAAGGATTTGTCAAAAACTGTCTCTGTGTTTTTATTATTTTTTGACACTTTTTTTTAACGATGTACCTGATACCCATTCACATAGAGGATGGGGCGTAATCTGGAGGCCCCCTTGTTAAAGGGGGCTTCCGATAAGCTCCCCCCACCCGCAGACCCCATAACCACAGCCCAGGGTTGTCGGTAAGAGGTCCTCGTTCCAATGGGGACAAGGTGCTTAGAGATGGGGGCAGAGCAAATCACCCACTCCCCCATGTTGAGGGCATGTGGCCTGATATGGTTCAGGAGGGGAGGGGGGGGGGTTCACTCGTCCCTCCATTTTCTGACCTGCCAGGCTGCATGATCAGATAAGGGTCTGGTATGGAATTTGGGTGAGACACCACGCCGTTTTTTTTACATTTTGGCGTAAAAAAGGGACCTGGTATGGCCTGGTATGGGGGGAACCCTACGCCTTTTTTATTTTACATTTTTCTCAGGTAACAAAGAGGGTTTGGTGTCTCCTGAGAGGACGGGATAGTACTTTTAGGAGTGGTGATAGGATGAAGTATAGAGAGTCTAGGACCAATATAAAGAGAGGTATAAAAGAAGCCAAATCTCACCATAAGGCCCCATGTACACGGGACACTGGGGCAAAGTCCTCTGAACGGATGTTTATGACACCTTGAAACCTGCGTTTAAAATGCCCGGTTAGCCGCGTTTGCATGCCGCATTTAGCCACGTTTAACCGTGTTTGCGTCTAGAAGCGTTTATTAAGATCACCTCATTTAAGACCCTCCCCAACTCAAAATACATTGTAAGTGAACTATTTCAGCCATTTTGACCAGAGTGAGTAGCAGCAGCAGAGAGAGCCGCTGTCTACTTGTATTTGTCTCTTATTTCTGTGCTTTTTTTTTTTGCAATGGATCCCATAATGAGTGTATGTGAGGAAATGCTCCTGATGTTGCTCTTGATGAGGCTGGAACAACGCAGAAAATTGTGTGAGAGGTCCAGAGTCAGAGTTCATCGCTATTGGACCCATCCATTGATTGCGCAGCGAATGTCGGCAGGATATTTTGTAAACTTTTGTAAAATGTATGTACAGCTGCGTACCTACCCCGAGTAATTTTTAATTTCACACGCATGTCCATTGCCACATTTGACCTTCTACCTAAAAAGTATGACTATATATGGACTATATATGGTCTATATATGGACTATATATGGACTATCTATGGCTATATATGGACTATATATGGACTATGCATGGCTATATATGGACTAGATATGGCTATATATGGACTATCTATGGCTATATATGGACTAGATATGACCATATATGGACTATATATGACTATATATGGTCTCTGAATCATTGCAAGTATGATGATGAATGTGAGAAAAGTCCTGGACAGCCGCACTCAAAATGATAATCACCTTTATTGATAAAAACAACAAAAGTACATGCCGCAGCAAGAAGTACAGGAAAGCTGACGCGTTTCATCACAATCATCGCAAGTAATTAAAACATTTTGTAACTATTTTTTAAAATGTTTTTTCTTTGTTTTCCATCATATTTTTTGTCTTTTTAGGTCTAAAATATAGGGCACCTTTAAAAACGCTTGTAAACGAAAACGCGTCTAAATGCAGTTCCTGCGTTTAGCCGCGTTTGCCGTCTGAAATGTGGAAATCTTCTGCGTCTTAACCCATTTTTTTGCTTCCAAAGAAATGCTGTTAAACACAACTGCAAAAAACGGCAATAAAGGAGACTGTGTACATGGTCACATAGGATAACATTGGATGAGTTCGGAGGCAGTGGAAAAAAGCATCCAACTGCCTCTGAACGCGCGTTTAACAGCACCCCGTGTACATGGGGCCTAAAAGCCAAATTGAGGAATACATGGAGGGCTCATGCACACTGCATCTCAAAGGAGCTCAAATAAGTGGCTCTTAAAGGGCTTTTGAGCTCTTATTTTTTTCTGCCTAGAAACTCCTCTCCATGCTATCCAATGTGTCCATACACACGATGGCTATTTCTGGCGTTTTCAGGGATATACAGAGGCAGGCAGGCAGAAAAAAAACCCCACCACCAAACTTGCATTTTTGAGTGAAGCTCGTGCCCCACAGAGCTCAAAAGTGCTCGAAAAAGCGTGAAAACGTTTGTTTCAGCTTTTTGTTTTGTTTATAGAGTGGTTAAGAAAATACTATCTAGGAGGGTTTGTGAAAAAAAACAAAAAACGCTTATGCTCAAAAAAGTTCGAAAGAGCTCGATAAAAATTATGAGAAAGATCACAAAAAAGAACAAACTTCTTCAAGCTTTTACAAGCAGAAATAAAAGCTCAAAACGCCTGTAAAAAGCAGCTTTTTTAAATTTTTGAGCTGCAGTGTGTATGGAGCCCCTAATGCCGCGTACACACCACCGGTTTAGCCGTCGGAATAAACTCAGAAGGTTTCTCCGATGGAACTCCGAGGGAATTCCATTCAAGCGGTCTTGCCTACACACAGTCAACCCAAAGTCGGATCAAAGTCGGAACGCCCAGAACGCGGTGACGTACAACACGTACGACGGGAGTAGAAAAAGGAAGTTCAATAGCCAGTAGCCAATGACTTCCGTCTCGTACTTGCTTCAGAGCATGCGTCGTTTTTGGTTCGTCGGGAACAGCATACAGACGAGAGGGTTTCCCGATAAGAAATATTTAGAACATGTTCCATTTCTAGGTCAGTCAGAATTTTTGACGTAAAAAGTCCGATGAGGCCTACACACGATCGGAATATACGATGAAAAGCTTCCGTCGGATGCTTTCTGTTGGACATTCCGCTCGTGTGTACGCGGCTTAAGGGAAATAACCCACCAGAAATCCGAAAATCTGAAATAATAATTAACTAATAATAACTATTAATTACCTAAGGAGCGGGCCTATTTTTCAGACTTGGTGTTTACAAGTTAAAATCCGTTTCTTTTTACTAGAAAATTACTTAAAACCCCCAAACATTACATATTTTTTTCAGACACCCTAGAGAATAAAATGGCAGTCGTTGTAATACTTTGTCACGTCTTATTTGCGCATCGGTCTTACAAGCGCAATTATTTTGGGGAAAAAATGCACATTTTTTAATTAAAAAATAAGACAACAGTTAAGTTAGCCCAATTTTTTTTTATATTGTGAAAGATATGTTACGCCAAGTAGATTGATACCCAACATGTCACGCTTGATGGCAATGGAATGGAATGGCAACAAACGTTTACCCTTAAAAATCTCCATAGGCGACGTTTAAAAATTTCTACAGGTTTCATCTTTTGAGTTACAGAGGAGGTCTGGGGATGGAATTATTATTATCAGTCTGACACACCGCATCTCCGATCGTAGTAAAGAGCCAAATTACCATGTGATGCGCTGTGGCTGATCACAGCGTGAACCAGGAAGTGCCGGTAATCGTCTTTCCTCAGGTTGCGCTGACAGGGAGAGCGATTGACGGCTCCCCTGTCAAAGGGGGGGGGGTCTCCACTGATAATCAACACATTGATAATCAGCACATTGATTATCAGCACTGCCCCCATCAGAGTTGCCCACCATAATGCCAATCAGTGCCCATTAGCTGCCAGTCAGTGCCCACCCAAATTGCCAATCAGTGCCCATTAAAGTGCCAATCAGTGCCCATTAGTAACACCTGTCAGTGCCCTTCACAGATGCCCATCAGTAATGCCTTTAGTACCTCCTCATCAGTGCCACCAATGAGTGCCCATCACTGCCCTTCAGTGCTGCCTAGCAGTGCCCATCAGTGCCACATATTAGTGCCCATTAGTGCTGCCTATCAGTGCCCATCAGTGCCGCCTATCAGTGCCCTACAGTTTAGCCTATCAGTGCCACCTATTAGTGCCCATTAGTGCCACATATTAGTGCCCGTCAGTGCCCCTAAGTGCTACCTTTCACTGCCCATCATTGCCACCTATCAGTGCCCATTAGTGCTGCCTATCAGTGCCCATCATTGCCACCTATCAGTGCTGCCTATCAGTGCCACCTATCAGTGACCATCAGTGCTGCATATCAGTGTATCCTATCAGTGCTCAGCAGTGCTGCATATCAGTGCCCATCAATTCAACATATTAGTGGCTCCTCATCAGTGCCACCTTATCAGTGCCACCTAATCAGTGCCCATCCATGCCGCATCATCAGTGCCGCCTCAATAGTGTCCATCAGTGCTGCCTCATCAGTGCCCATCCATGCTGCTTCATCAGTGCCGCCTCATCAGTGCCGCCTCATCAGTGCCCATCATTGCTGCCTATCAGTGCCCATCAGTGCCGCCTAAACTTTTTTTTTTCAAAAATGTCAGTCTTTTTTAGTTTGTTTAGCAAAAAATAAACCCCCCAGAGGTGATTAAATACCACCAAAATATAGTTCTAGTTGTGTGAAAAAATGATAAAAATGTCCTATGTGTACAGTGTTGTATGACCGAGTAATTGTCATTCAAAGTGTGAGAGCGCTGAAAACTGAAAATTGTCCTGGGCAGGAAGGGGGGAAGTGCCCGGTATTGAAGGGGTTAAGTACCAAATCTTGGCATCATTTCACAAGCATGTGCAATTTTGAAGCGTGACATGTTCGGTATCTATGTACTCAGCGTAACATCATCTTTCATGAAACTGTTTTTTTTTTTTTTTAAAAAACACCTTGGGAAAATTGTTGCGCAAACACTGTGTGACGTAAAAAGTTTATTCCCCAGGGTCTCTGCTAAAAACTGCTATATATATATAGCTATTTATATATATATTTATAAATACAAGCGTGAGAGCGGTTACTAAAAGGTGTCAGCAATGTTTGTATTTTCTGCGACTCCTTAGGAAACATGGTCTAGATCAGGGGGAGGCAGTCAGCTGTTGCAGAACTACAAGTCCCATCATGTCTCTGAGAGTAATTGTAACTGCCAAGCCTTGCAATGCCTCATGGGAAATGTAGTTGGAGGGCCCCCCAGTTGCCTCCCCCTGATCTAGAGATGTATGCCTGCCTGCAAAATAATGAAGTGAATGAAGTTGGTGAATGCGATTTGTGAGTCCAAAGTAGGGATGAGTTTCGAGTTCAAATCGAACTCATGTTCGACTCAAACATCGGCTGTTCGCCAGTTCACCAAACAGCGAACAATTTGGGGTGTTCGCGGCAAATTCGAAAGCCATGGAACACCCTTTAAAAGTCTATGGGAGAAATCAAAAGTGCTCATTTTAAAGGCTTATATTCATGGTATTGTCATAAAAAGTGTTTGGGGACCTGGGTCCTGCCCCAGGGGACATGGATCAATGCAAAAAAAGTTTTAAAAATGACTGCTTTTTCTGGAGCAGTGATTTTAATGATGCTTAAAGTGAAACAATAAAAGTTTAATATTCCTTTAAATTTCGTACCTGGGGGATGTCTATAGTATGTCTGTAAAGGGTCGCATGTTTCCCACGTTTAGAACAGTCCGAGAGCAAAATGACATTTCAAAGGAAAAAAGTCATTTAAAACTACTTGCGGCTATTAGGTCTGGTATGGATTTTAAGGGGAACCCCGTGCCAAAATTTTAAAAAAATGTCATGGGCTCCCACCAAAAATCTATACCAGACCTGATATCCGAGCACACAACCTGGCAGGCAGCAGGAAAAGAGGGGGGACAAGAGAGCGCCCCTCCTCCTGAACCGAACCAGGCCAAATGCCCTCAACATTGAGAGGGTGCTTTGGGGTCCCCCCCAAAGCACCTTGTCCCCATGTTGATGGGGACAAGGACATCATCCCCACAACCCTTGCCCGGTGGTTGTGGGGGTCTGCGGGCGGGGGGCTTATCGGAATCTGGAAGCCCCCTTTAACAAGGGGACCCCCAGATCCTGCCCCCCCTGTGTGAAATGGTAAGGGGGTACAAAACTACCCCTACCATTTCACAAAAAAACTGTCAAAAATGTTAAAAATGACAAGAGAGTTTTTGACAATTCCTTTATTTAAAGTCTTCTTTTCCATCTTCTTTCTTCTATCCTCTTTCTTCTATGTTCCTTCGGTTTCTTCCTCCATCTTCTTCTTCCCCTGGTTCTTCCTCCGATCCCCTGCTTCTTGCTCCGGTGTTCTCATCCGGCATCTTCCTCTGCGGCGTCTTTTTTTCCTTTTCTTCATTCTCGGGCCGCTCCGCATCCATGATGGGAGGCTCCCGCTGTGTGACACTTCTCGTCTTCTGACACTTCTTAAATAACGGAGGGCGGGGCCACCCGGTGACCCCGCCCCCTCTGATTCATGGAGACTCGACGGGGACTTCCCTGTGGCATTCCCCGTGATGTCAGAGGGGGGTGGGTCACCTGGCTGAAGGTAGCTATACTGTAGGTCAGACTGTGCAGGGTACACAGTACAGTAGCTGGAAATACTTCAATGAGCCTACACAAGCACCTGGCTACAGGTAGCTATACTGTAGGTGAAACTGTGCAGGGTACACAGTACAGTAACTAGAAATACTGTAAAAACACCTGCCTGCCTGTCAGCATATTAGGAAGAGAAGAACAGGATCTAGCTAAACTGAATACAGTGTATATATATATACAACACCTGGGATGCATATATATATATATATACAATATATACACAATACACTGTAACTGCAGCTAACTGACTCAACCTGTCTACTCTATCTAACTTAAATCAAATGACACTGTCTGTCTCTCTCTCTCTCTATCTATGAACGCCGGAACACACTACACAGGGCCGCTGTGCAGGTGGCCTTATATAGTGTGGGGCATGTACTAAACCCCCTGAGCCATAATTGGCCAAAGCCTTCTTGGCTTTGGCCAATTATGGCTCTCTGTTCAGACGGCGCTGTGATTGGCCAAGCATCAGCCATGCGATGCCGCAGTGAATTATGGACCATGACGCGCCACTCGAATTTGGCGCGAACGGCCCCTATCGTTCATAATTCAGCGAACGACCTAACAGCCGATGTTCGAGTCGAGCATGCGTTCGATTTGAACACGAAGCTCATTCCTAATTAGGATATTAATAAGAACATTGCGTTTTTAAATGAATATAACATACATACTAATATATGTAATATTTGATTTAGAAGTTAAAGGAAACTTATATTGTATATGTTAAATGGTTTTACTTATAGCTCCTCTTGGCCCACTCCTCAGGAATGTCAAAGTTTAGTGACTGAATAACCCCCACCCCTTGCGGGAGAGGTGGGAGGAAAGATATGTCACAGGAAAGCCCGCAATTTTTTGTAGGACACAAGTCAATTAGGAACCTTTTCTTTTTAGGAAGGAGGGGTCGGATTTTAGGAGAAGGGGGGGGCTGAATTCAGGAGTATAAAGCTAGTAACAGAGAGTTTTGGGAGACACTCACGCACACCAGGAGGACATTGCTGTCACATCTACACACAGACACATCTGATTCAATCTTCATCTTAAGAATATTATACATTATTATTAATGACATTCTATACTTTGATATTGTTCTTGTAATATTTTGCTATTTTTATTATTAAATCAATTTTTGAGTTTTTACACGGGAACTGTACGGACTTTCTTGGAACTTTCCTCATCAATATGAACTATTGAAATATTAATATTATTACCGTAAAAACGAAAATTCAACATACTGACATTTATAGGTAAAGGTGATCCAGGGAATATCTGATTGCCTCTCGTAGGATCAGGAAGGAATTTTTCCCCTGCTGTAGTAAATTGGATCATACTTTGCTGGAGTTTTTTACTTTCAAAATCTTTTATTGGTTTTGTACAAAAATAAGAAATTATAAAACATAAAATAAAATACAATACAGGATTACAAATCACATATCTTGTAACATCCTTTGGTGCATAAGATACGCCTACTGGGGCTAGAGCGTTATCATTTATAAAGCACATTAAGTATGGATAACTCTGGTGTATAGTAATCAAAACTTGAAACCTAGCAACTGATGCGAACTTAGAACGTTTTCCCTAGGGGGATTGTCTGGCGTCTAGTGAGGCGCAAGGGGGTCGCACCGGCACCCCTGACGGGATCTTTCTGTGCACAGTGCGAACCCCCCTCCCCTCCTGACCCGGTATTGACCAAGGGTCCTAGGTTCTCAATGAACAATATAATAATGCAGTGGAGATTACCACCTATCTAAGAGGAATAATCTACGAGATGAGTAATGATTGTCTTGAAATGAAGAAAAACTGGTCAGAAAGCACAATACAGTCATTACCCATTGAGTTATCCTAGTTTCCCCCAGCAGAGGGACTGGATCAAACAAAATACATTTGGAAGGACAGAAAGGAAGAAGAGGAGAAAGGAAGAGAGTGAGAGAAATGTTAGCCGTCCGTCTGGAGGGGTCCCCGCCTCATAGGATGATCCCTGTTAGTTTTGGGGTGGGACTCCTGGTATGAGAGAGATGCCGACGAATTTTGCCCAGGGCTCCCATATAGCTTCAAATTGCTTAGTTTTGTCATCTAAAACGCTAGCCAGTTTCTCTTGGGACATGATCCATGATATTTTGTGGATAGCTGCTTTCACCGAGACTTTGTGCTGTTTCCAGGCCTTGGCGATGGTGAGTTTTGCACCTAAGAGTATGAAATTTGTCAGTTTGCGTGAGTTCTTCCGCAACCCGGGCAGGTTGTCATTAAGAAGAGCTATGGTAGGGGATTTCGGGATTTGGATCTGCGTCGTTTTCCTTATCAGGGAAAAAATCTTGTTCCAGAAGGGCCT
This sequence comes from Lithobates clamitans, assembly GCA_037952925.1. Classification (NCBI taxonomy): domain Eukaryota; kingdom Metazoa; phylum Chordata; class Amphibia; order Anura; family Ranidae; genus Lithobates; species Lithobates clamitans. Next base: position 718,869 of record JBBGZY010001791.1, read on the forward strand.
TAGTCTGGGGCATTCCCACCAAACATGGGCCATTGTGCCCACCAGCTGACACCCCCGGAAGCACCTGGGGTCAGCTGATGGGTACATTCTGGAGAGCTTGACAGGTGTGAGGTACCACCTAGTCAAGACCTTAACCCCTCCTTCAATTAAGGAGATGTTTTTGATGCCTTTAAAGGCCCTGTCGAAGGAGCGTCTCCATTTAGAGGTCTCCCATTCAAAGGCCAGATCTCTCTCCCAATCCAGCATATAGGGGGTTTTTTGGGGGTGCAAGGCTAGTGACTGGTAGATGACGGAGATCCCCCCTCTCTGTTCACAGGAGCGACCACACCATGATTCGTATGGCGTAAGGGCGTTGTGTGAGGGGATTCCCCTTTTCCAACGTTGACATAGGAAATGTCTAATTTGGTGGAATCTGAAGTGCTCAGACTGTGGAATTTCCAGTTGCCTCATTCCTTGCTCCAAGGAGATAGGGCCCTCATTCGTGAAGAAGTGTCCGATTCGATACAGTCCCTTGTCCAGCCACCAACGAAAAGCCTTAATGTCCAACCCAGGGGGAAAGTCAGGGTTGTTGAATATGTGTGCTAAAGGAAGACATCTAGAGATTAATGCCGGATTTTTCCTTAAATTATCCCATAAATGGAATGATTGAGATAAGGATGGGGAGAGAATTGGGGGTCTCTGTTTGGGGGGGGTCCAGAGGAGATAGTCCAGGGTGTATGTGGGGACAGCCTGTCGCTCTATTTGGATCCAGTCTGGTTTCTCTGTCCTGGAGTAAACCGTGGACAGTTGGGCCAGCCTGGCCGCTTGAAAGTACCAGTGAAGCTGCGGGGCCCCCAAGCCACCCTGGTCTCTTGGAAGGAATAGGGTTTTTTGTTTAAATCTATGTCCTCTTCCCCCCCAGATAAATTTGGTGATCTTCTTTTGGAAATTGGAAAGGTGTTCTTTTGTTATATTTATCGGGATGGCTCTGAAGAGATATAGCAGTCTGGGAAGAAGAGTCATCTTCACAGCATGTACTCTGCCCAGCCAGGAAATTTCGCCCTTGGACCAAGTTCCCAGATCAGCTGATAATTTCCGGTACATAGGTGGGAAGTTTAGGGGGTATAGTTGCTCTATCCTAGCTGGAAGTTTGATTCCTAAGTAATCTATCCATTGGTCGTTCCATTTGAAATCAAAGGAGCTTTTAAGAGCGGCAAACGTACCCGGCTGCAGGGAGATGTTTAAGGCAGAAGATTTAGAGTAGTTCACTTTGAGGCCAGAGGTGTTAGAGAAATCTTTCAGTAATTTGCATAAATTAGGGAGTGAGGTGATGGGGGACGTTATGAATAGGAGCATGTCATCGGCGAAGAGCCCACACTTGTGAACTTGTTCCCCACAGGATACGCCGTGAATGTTAGGGTTTGATCTAATCGCTATTGCCAGTGTTTCGATGGCCATAGCAAAAATGAGAGGGGAGAGAGGGCAGCCCTGTCTCGTCCCTCTCGTTATTTGAAGGGGTTTGGAGTATTGTCCCTGCAGTCGGATTATTGCCGCCGGATTGGAGTAAAGGGATCTTAGTACCCCTAGAAAGCTAGCCCCGAAACCCCATCTTTCCAGGATGGAGAAAAGGTAAGGCCATTCGATCGAGTCGAAGGCCTTATGTAAATCTAGTGACAACAACATACCTGCTTGTTTAGTGCCTCCATCCCAATTTGATTGGAGAATGGAGACAATGTCCACCGCTCTCCTAATTTGATCTGGACCCTGCCTTCCTGGAATGAAGCCTACCTGATCTTTGTGAACGTACTGTTTGATGAAGGAGGCTAGACGGTTGGCTAAGATTTTGGTGAGTATCTTGAGATCGTTGTTGATAAGGGAAATGGGCCTATAGTTCTCTACTTCTTCGTGGTTCTTATTTGGTTTGGGAATTACTGTTATGAATGCTGTATTTAAGTGGGGGTCTAATGGGGATCCCATTCTCTTAGAGTTGAAAAATTTGGCCATGTGTGGGGCCAGTATATCCCCGAACTTTTTGTAATAAGGGACTGACAAGCCGTCCGGCCCAGGGGCCGAACCTGTCTTGAGGTTTTTGATGACTTCCTTAATTTCGTCTGAGGAGAAGGGCTCCTCCATCAGGTCTCTATGGTCTTTGGAAAGAGATGGCAGTTTGACACTCTCGAGGAAGGAGACGGTCGAACTGTCGCTCTGTGTTTGTGTGGCTTTGTATAAGCCTGAGTAGAAGTCATGGAAGGCTGTCATGATTTTGGATGGGTTGGCCGTGGGGGGTTGACCCGCTATGCGCACTTTGGGGAAAGTGCGAGATTGGAATTTGGGGGAGAGCTTCGTGGCTAGCATTGTACCTACTCTGTCTTTGTGGCAGTAGAATTTAGCACCGCTCCATCTAATGTGTTTTTCAGCTTTTGCCGTTAGGGCTAGGTTGAGTTCCAATCTAATTGTGTCTAATTTGTCATTGAGGTTTTTAGATGGGGATTTTTTATGTTCGGTTTTTAAAGCTATATATTTTTGTTCCAGCCTGAGAATGTCTATCATCCTTTCCTTTTTAACTTTAGTGGCTAATCTGATAAGCTCACCACGGACCGAGGCCTTGTGGGCTGCCCATAGTGTTTCGGGGGAGATATTACCCACATCATTCAACCGAAAATATTCCCTGATCGCATCTGCTACTAATTTGGCTTGAACTGGATCCCCCAGGAGAGACTCGTTCAGTCTCCAGTAAGAGCCTCCACTACGTGATAGCACATTTTTCAGAGTCAGGAGGACCAATGAGTGGTCCGACCAGACTATGTCTAGGATTTTGGCTTTGGTGGCCATAGGAATGAGATTAGTTTGGATAAGAATGTGATCTATCCTTGCGTAGGTCTGGTGGGGTGAGGAGAAGTGTGTAAAGTCCCTGGAGGAGGGATTCAGCTCCCTCCAAATATCTGCTAACCCCTGGGAGTGGATCATTTTAGCTATTCTAGTGCTTAGTTTGGTGGGGCGTGTTAGTTTTCCTTTGAGAGGGTTGGTTTTGTCTAGACCCTGGTCAAACGCTACATTTGAGTCCCCTCCCCAAATGACTTTCCCCTCCAGGAGGGGGCCAAGAGTTGCAAAGAGGTTCTGGAAGAAGGATGCTTGGCCCTTATTAGGGGCATAGTAAGAGATTATGGAGTATAGTACTCCCTCCAGAGTGCCCTTCACAAGGATGAACCTACCCTCTGGGTCTTTAAAGTCAGAGATATGGTTAAATTTGCTATTTTTAGAGAAAAGTACTGCTACCCCTTTGGTTTTGTTTGGAGCGTTGGCTATGAAGAATGATGGGTAGAAGGCGTGTAAGAACTTGGGACTGTATCGAATCGGAAAGTGGGTCTTGCTGGAGTTTTTTTCACCTTCTTCTGGATCAACTGTGGGTGAAGGATTGTGTGTATGAGATTGTGTGATTTTTTTATTAATTGAACTGGATGGACTTGTGTCTTTTTTCAATCTGACTAATTATGTAACTATGTATGTCTGATATTGTAACACGGGTCTCTTATATTGTAATGTGGGCGTGTTCTCTAATAATGGGAGGCGTGTTATGTAGTAATGGGGGGGTGTGTTCTCTAGTAATGAGAGTGTGTTCTGTAGTAATGTGGGGCGTGTTCTCTAGTAATGGGGGTGTGTTCTCTAGTAATATGGGGGTGTTATCTAGTAATGGGGGTGTGTTCTCTAATAATGTGGGGGGTGTTCTCTAGTAATGGGTGTGTGTTCTGTAGTAATGGGGGGCATGTTCTTTAGTAATTGGGGGCGTGTTCTGTAGTAATAGGGGCGTGTTCTGTAGTAATGTGGGGTGTGCTCTCTAGTAATGGGGGCGGGTTCTCTAGTATTGTGGGGCGTGTTCCCTAGTAATGGGGGGTGGGTTCTCTAGTAATGGTGGAGTGTTCTGTGTATTGCAGGGCGATGTGTATCCTGAACTGCACAGGGAGAAGTCACAGGTAAATCACTATAATGGGATATCGATTAATAGGGAGCGTCTACCTTCCCAGCATGCTCTGCACACCATGGCTCAGTGTTCTTATTGTAAATGGTTCTGTTCAGCCTGTCAGTTTCCCCCACCCCCAGAAAACTCCCCAGTATAAATGGGAGAGGTATGCAGGTGATTAGCTCTACTCTGTCCCTCAGAACACAGCCCATCAATATACAACCCCTCAGTGCCCATTCCCTCTCTACCCAGCCCCTCAGTGCTCAGCCCCTCTCTACACAGCCCCTCAGTGCTCAGCCCCTCCGTACCTATCCTTGAAATATCCAGCCCATCAGTGCCTAACTCATCAGTATCCAGACCCTCAGTGCCCAATCCCTCAGTATCCAGCCCTTAAGTACCTAGCACATCACTGCCCATTCCTTCAGTTCCCAGTCTCCTGGTACACAGTCTCTCTGTACCCAGCCCCTCAGTACTGTCTCCTGGCACCCAGCCCCTCAGTACCCAGCCTCATGGTACCCAGCCCCTTAGTACCCAGCCTCATGGTACCTAGCCCCTCAGTACTCAGTCTCCGGGTACCCAGCCCCTCAGTACTCAGTCTCCGGGTACCCAGCCCCTCAGTACCCAGTCTCCGGGTACCCAGCCCCTCAGTACCCAGTCTCTGGGTACCCAACCTCTCAGTACTCAGTCTCCCGGTACCCAGCCCCTCAGTACTCAGTCTCCGGGTACCCAGCCCCTCAGTACCCAGTCTCCGGGTACCCAGCCCCTCAGTACCCAGTCTCCGGGTACCCAACCTCTCAGTACTCAGTCTCCAGGTACCCAGCCCCTCAGTACCCAGTCTCCTGCTACCCAGCCCCTCAGTACTCAGCAGGGGTGTAACTACCACCATAGCAAACCATGCGGGCGCTATGGGGCCCGCAGTTGAGTGGGGCCCAGTGAGGATAAGAGCACCGCTGGCACAGTCTCCCAGCCAGAGGAAGAGAGAGGAGATAAAGAGGCGAGCTGTCCGTATCAGCAGAGAGCTGAATTGCGCAATGTAAGAGCTTTCATTAGAACTTCCAGTGTTTCTGGGGCTCACGTCACATAGCTCCACCTTTTGGCCCGGTGCCTTAGATAGACAGAACGCTGATCCAATGCGGGACATGTGATGTCATCAAAGGCGTCGGGCCAAGAGGTGGGGCTATGTGGGGAAGACAGGAAATTCAAATGAAAGCTATTACAGCGGGCAATCTCGCTCTCTGCTGATCTGGATGGCTTGCCTCTTCCTCTGCATAGGTGGGGCTGTATGGGGCACAGGCAGACCAGGCTGTATTGGGCACAGGTCACGCTGTATGGGGCACAGGTCACGCTGTATTGGGCACAGGTCACGCTGTATGTGGCAAAGGTCATGCTGCATTGACACTAGGGCAGCTGTGGGGGGGGCTGTTTGCAGGGGGGCCCCATACAACATTTTGCTATGGGGCCCTGCTATTTCTAGTTACGCTCCTGGTACTCAGTCTCCTGGTACCCAGCCCCTCAGTACCCAATCTCCTGGTACCCAGCCCCTCAGTACCCCGCCTCTCGGTTCCCTAGCACTTTGGTACCCAGCCCATCAGTACCCAGCCTCTACATGTGTTATGTGAAATATGGAGAATTTGATGTCTTCTAGTACAATGTTCCGAGCATTATGTGCTATCTACCATAATTTTTTGCTTTTATTTATTTTTTTTATCACTGGGGGCTTAGCAGACCTCTAGGTTTTTTACTCAACCCATTCTCCGGTGGATGGAAACTAGAGAAAGCTCCCCATCCCCCTCCAGGTCAGTTTCCTCCTGAACAGGGAGAGGGAACCCCCTGAGACTGGACATGGTAGATCTATAGGTCTACATCCTCCTTTGCTTTTAATGCCTGCTGAACGTTAGCACACCAATTGTACCCAATCAGGGGAGGCTCTAGGTGCTCTTCGTGGGTGGACTGACAACTGCTCATTATATGAAAGAACATGTCCTCAGTTTCCCTTTAGATATGCATGTTCCTCCCTGCTGGCTACTGGGTTCTACAGATTTTAGCCGTGCATTCTGCTGATCAGTTCCCTGATTACACAGAGCATAACCGAGTAATCAGCAGATTGCACAGGTAACATCAGCACCCAATCGCCAGCATGCACTTCTAAAGGGATGTTGGGGATGTGTTCATTCATGGGAACAGAAGTACAGTGCCTTACACCAGCCCTAAAGGTCACACCAACACACAACAAAGGGCAAAAATGATTGACAGCAGAGAATTCTAACTGTAAGAGGTGGGCCAACACCAGTATGGATCAGGAGGGTAGGAAATTGATGAGCGGCTTTGTGCTGTAGTACCTGAGCTTGCTACTCCTCGTGAGTGGACCATAGAGCTGCTCCTGTCTCTGCAATGACATCCAGAGGCTTTGTTTTGATGTACCAGAGCTAACTGATCCTCATGGGTGGGCCATTGAGCTGCTTCCTCCCTGCGGTGACACCCAGAGGCTGTGTGTTGAATTACCTGAGCTAGCTGATCCTTGTGGGTAGGCCACAGAGCTGTTTCTCTCTCTCCAGTAACATCCAGAAGCTGTGTGTTAAAGTATCTGAGGTAGCTGATCCTCATGGGTGGGCTACAGAACTGCTGCTCTCTCTGCAGTGACACTCAGAAGCTGTGTGTTGGAATACCTAAGCTAGATGATCCTCATGGGTGGGTCACAGAGCTGGTTATCACTATGCAGTAACATTCAGAGGCTGTGTGCTGAAGTACCTGAGCTAGCTGATCCTCGTGGGTGGGCCATAGAGCTGCTCCCTTCTCTACAGGGACACCCAGAGGCTGTGTGCTGAAGTACCTGAGCTAGCTGTTCCTCATGGGAGGGCCATAGAGCTGTTCTCTTCTCTACAGTAATAACCAGAGGATGTGTGCTGAAGTACCTGAGCTAGGTGCTAAGTAATGGAGAGATTTATTTCATTTCAGATTATGAGAATCCTGGATGAGAACGAAGAGGCATTTTTAACTTCCCTCCTGGGGGGGCGCCGCATCATAGAGCGCACTCTACAGCAGGAAGGTCCCGGTAAAATATTTCACAGTAAGTGCCAGCAGCCACCCTGTGATGTCATAATACAAGCCAGATATAAAATATATATTGTCCCGATGTAGGAAGTCCATATCCATGGAGAAAAGGATAGTTCTGATGATTGCAGGAGCGTACCTGAGAGTAGAGAGGCAGAAGAGGGCACCAATGGGGTAGAGAGGCGGCAGAGGGCACCGGTGGGGTAGAGAGACAGCAGAGGGCACGGTGGGGTAGGGATGCAGCAGAGGGCACTGCTGGGGTAGAGAGGCAGCAGAGGGTACTATTGGGGTAGAGAGGCAGCAGGGGGCACCAATGGGGTAGAGATGCAGCAGAGGGCACCAATGGGGTAGAGAGGCAGCAGGGGGCACAGATGAGGTAGAGAGGCAGCAGAGGGCACCAATGGGGTAGAGAGGCAGCAGAGGGCATCGATGGGGTAGAGAGGCAGCAGAGGGCACCAATGGGGTAGAGAGGCAGCAGAGGGCACCGATGGGGTAGAGAGGCAGCAGAGGGCACCGATGGGGGTAGAGAGGCAGCAGAGGGCACCGATGGGGTAGAGAGGCAGCCGGGGACATGGGTGGGGTAGAGAGGCAGCAGAGGGCACCGATGCGGTATAGAGGCAGCAGAGAGTACCGGTGGAGGAGTGTAGCAGGCCAGACAACAGCAGAGCATACCAGAGGCTTTGTGGAGACATAGGCTCAGCTCAGGCGTAGTGATGGAACCTGAAAGAAGACCCTGGATCCTGGGAAAGGTTTTCATTACATAGGGAATACAGCCAGGTCTACAGACCCCACAAGACGAGTAAACTTCTGTAACATCACCCACATCTAGCAGAGGGCGCTCTGATTCACACGTTTTGTCTCTCTGTTTGCAGCAGGCGTGGTGTGGTCACTGTTCCGTAATCTGGGCTTTCCTCTGGACCTCATTGGCTTGATATTGGAGGAGCGGGACTCTTCTCTGGACAAGGCAGCCCTGGAGGAGCTTGCACAGCCAGCAGGGGATGCAATGGATTCAGCTTACAATCATTTTACTACTATGTTGTGAATAGCCTGTAGTCTGATCTGGTGTGGAAACCCTCCATTCCTTCTCTTGGCATATTATACCAGGACATACTTGGTGTGACCAGGAGGTACTTGGTATATTCTACCAGGATGTTCTTGGTGTAACCAGGAGGTACTTGGTATATTCTACCAGTACATGCTTGGTGTGACCAGGAGGTGCTTGGTATGTTCTATCAGAACATGCTTGGTGTGACCAGGAGGTACTTGGTATCTACTACCAGGACATGCTTGGTGTGACCAGACGGTACTTGGTATGTTCTACGAAGACATGCCTGATGTGACCAGGAGGTACTTGCTATGTTCTACCAGGAAATGCTTGGTGTGACCAGGAGGTACTTTCTATGGTCTCTAGGACGTACTTGGTATGTTCTACCAGGACGTGCTTGGTGTGACCAGGAGGTATTTGATATGTTCTACCAGGATGTGCTTGGTGTGACCAGGAGATACTTGGTATGTTCTACAAGTACGTAGTGGGTGTGACCAGGATGTAGCTGGTATTGTAAAATAAAGTGTGTCCCTTAGTGATAGGACTTGTCTCCTTCTTTGTATTTTTATCCTGATCGAGTTTTGTGTTCTCAGAGAGGGTTGAGGAATCAGCAGGCAGAGGGGGCAGGGCCGTCTTTAGCGCAGGGCAAACGGGGCACTTGCCCTGGGCCCAATCTTTGTTGGGAGGCCCGCACTAGCCGTGAATTGGGGCCCCGATGACAGCTTTGCAGAGCGCACAAAGGACAGGGGATGATGTATTCCGCCCTAGCCAGCTGAGAGGGGGCAGAGCTGGGATCTCCACTGACGCTCTAACCTTGCCTACTTGCAGCCTACTCGAAAAAGAGCGTCTATAGTGAGAGCCAGTGATCGGAGTGGGAGCATCAGTGGAGCTCCCGGCTCCGCCCCCTCTATACTGGCTGGTGAATACAGAGGTCCGGGGGCGGGGCCGGGAGCTCCAATGACACTCCCACTCCGATCACTGGCTCTGACTACAGACGCTCTATTCCGAGTACACAGGCTGCACGTGGGCGGGGTCAGAGCATCAGTGGAACTCCCGGCCACGCCCCTCAGCTGTCTAGCACGGGAATACATCCTCCCGTGTCCTCTGTGCACTCTGCAAAGCTGTCATCGGGACCCCAATTCATGGGTGACGTGGGCCCCCCAACAAAGCATCAGTGGAACTCCCGGCTGTTGTAGTGAGAGCAGAGAGTGGAAGCCCTGCCCACACACCTGAATGTATGTAGTTATTTTGGCTGGCCAGGTATGTCCTTACACCCATAAAATGCCTGACTGTTTAAATCCTGAGCTGTGTTATTCAACTGTAAAGCTGTGCATTGCTGAAAGTTCTCTGACCATCTCCTGTATAATGTCCGCAGTCTCTGATTGTCTCCTGCAGTATGTCTGCAGTCTCTGATTGTCTCCTGCAGTATGTCCACAGTCTCTGATTGTCTCCTGCAGTATGTCCGCAGTCTCTGATTGTCTACTGCAGTATGTCCGCAGTCTCTGATTGTCTCCTATTAGTGACAAAACATATTGCGAATACAAGTAAAAAGCAAAACTGAAATCACAAGTGTATGTGAGAAAAATCCAAAAGTTCTTGATAAGTCCACAAATATATAAATAAAGAACACCCATCCAAGAGAGGTTGTGACGAAAGGTGCCTAGATGTGATCCACCAAAACGTGTATGAGTAGAGTCTGCTTACCAGACGGCGATGACTGCTATTATGGCAGTCTCGCCCAGCATAGGGATTATGGTCTCCCAAAACCCAAGGTACAATGCGGGATCAGTGGTTCTAATACTCCATCAAACCGGAAATACAAAAGAGAACACCTCCATAGCGCAACATTGTATGATATAAAATTTAATAGTATATAAAGAATCGCACTTACAATATTGTAGAAGGTATGCAGCATGTGAAAAATCAGACGGAGCGGCGGCATCTCTGTGTGCCGCGATTCACTTCCTGTGTTCAAGCCCTTCCGAGAACGTGATGACGCCACCGTCGTAGGCTCCTCCCTACGCGTTTTATGCCTATTGTTCTACAACAGGACTTCTTCAGAAGCCAGGCTTTTATTACTCGATTCCTCTTCGTGTTTACATTCAGCTCCTCCCACCACATGTCGGGCGCCCGAGTAATAAAAGCCTGGCTTCTGAAGAAGTCCTGTTGTAGAACAATAGGCATAAAACGCGTAGGGAGGAGCCTACGACGGTGACGTCATCACGTTCTCGGAAGGGCTTGAACACAGGAAGTGAATCGCGGCACACAGAGACGCCGCCGCTCCGTCTGATTTTTCACATGCTGCATACCTTCTACAATATTGTAAGTGCGATTCTTTATATACTATTAAATTTTATATCATACAATGTTGCGCTATGGAGGTGTTCTCTTTTGTATTTCCGGTTTGATGGAGTATTAGAACCACTGATCCCGCATTGTACCTTGGGTTTTGGGAGACCATAATCCCTATGCTGGGCGAGACTGCCATAATAGCAGTCATCGCCGTCTGGTAAGCAGACTCTACTCATACACGTTTTGGTGGATCACATCTAGGCACCTTTCGTCACAACCTCTCTTGGATGGGTGTTCTTTATTTATATATTTGTGGACTTATCAAGAACTTTTGGATTTTTCTCACATACACTTGTGATTTCAGTTTTGCTTTTTACTTGTATTCGCAATATGTTTTGTCACTAATTGTTTTATATGTCACTTGGTGGAACTCAATTGTATCTTTTTCACATATCATATTAGCGCTGCACTTTATTGTTTATTATACTTTTGGAAGTCAGATACAGGATTTTTTCAGGGTGCTGGCAGCTTTTTTCTTTTTATTAATCTAAGCGCAGCTTTTACCCAATTTGGGTCTCCTTTTTTACACTCTGATTGTCTCCTGCAGTATGTCCACAGTCTCTGATTGTCTCCTGCAGTATGTCCGCAGTCTCTGATTGTCTCCTGCAGTATGTCCGCAGTCTCTGATTGTCTCCTGCAGTATGTCCGCAGTCTCTGAACCTCTCCTGTAGTATGTCTGCACTCTCTGAAACTCTCCTGTAATATGTGTATTAATGTGCCCCTTTACTTGCTCAATTATTTGGGATTGCTCCACTGCTTAGTGAGAGGTAATGATCTGCTTTAATCTCTAGCAACCAATCAGTAAGTGGTGATGATGTGCTGTAAGCCCTAGCAACCAATTAGTGAGCGCTAATAATGTACATTAACCTCTAGCAACCAATCGGCAAGCAGAAAATATGTGTTGTAACCTCTAGAAACCTCTGGCAAACAATTGCAATCGCTGTGTGATCTGCTGCAGTAAACTGATTTTGAGTCTACCTGCTAATTTTTTGTATGTCTCAGAATGGAGGGGGGGGCCCAAGAAAATGTTTGCCCAGGGCCCAATCAAAATTAAAGACGGCCCTGAGAGGGGGCTGTAGGTGGCCTGGGGCTGGACATCCACTCTCTAACAGAACTACAGCGCAGGGGGTCCTGGCTACTGATGACTCCCCGAAATAAGGCTATACCCTGGGGGATGATGGGAAATATGGTAAGTTAAGTCTTACATCTCCAGCCTGGTCAGAATACTATTGTAGGGGGAGGGTTGTGTACCATATGGTCAGGATGCTGGCTCTTGGTATGGTCAGAGTGTATCTATAAAGCACTAATACTGAGGTACTGATATTGGGTTATTAATACTGAGGTACTGATATTGGGTTATTGATACTGAGGTACTGATACCGGCGTATTGATATTTGACTTGATACATCTAGAGAGTGACCGGGGTTCTCTGTCTGCAGTGTTCAGTCCCTGCCCAGCCACCATCCTGATGCTGTACAAGGACCAGTCATTACACAGTGCGGTCAGAAGAGGTCAGCGCTGTGGGGTCATCCTGGACCGGACCTGTTACTACGCTGATCAGGAGGGACAGAGCTTAGATCTGGGGTACTTTGTGCATGAAGGTGAGCAGGTAAGAGATTCCTTACAACACGTAACATGGATCAATCCTTTCTATATTACATGGAGAGCTAATACCAAGAGATAGCGGAGGGCGCCAACATCAATCCCCAGCAACAGCCCCTCCCCCAAGGGCAAACAACTTCTGCCCCCAGGGCAGCTATAGCTTACAGTAAAGAAGCCCTTCCTGTACTGATCACCTCTCTTCTATTTATATAACACTTTCAGTAAAGAAGTTATCCCTTTACTGATCACCACTCCTCCAAACACAACTCTTACAGTAGAGAATCCCTCCTTGTACTGATCACCTCTCCTCCATAAGATAGCTGTGTACAGACCTTGAGAAATCCTTCTATTGACCATGAACCTTATCTGTGCTCCACACAGGATGTCCTGTTTCCGGTGGAGTACCTACACCAGGCTGGAGATTATGTCCTACACGAGGTGATGGCCATGGAACACCTGAGGGTTGGAGATCGTGTGGTGCTGTTCCTGGACGAGGTATCTGTGGGAAGTCCTGTGGGTGTCCTCAGCTGCTGGGCTGTGATCTCACTATGCTCCCGTCCTTGCAGGCACAGCACACTGCGTGTAGGGAGAAGCACACCGCCACCCATCTGCTGAACTTCGCCCTGCGCCAGGTTCTGGGGGAGAGCGCGGCACAGCGCGGGTCACATGTCACTGCTGAGCAACTGCGGTTTGATGTCAGCGTCACAGTGAGGAGCGGGATAACATGTAGTGGTGGGAGCTAGAAAACTGCAAGCCTGTTCATTGAAGGGAGAAGATCTCTGAGGTAAATTGCCCAACCCCTAGTAGGATGGACACTAAGGGAAAAGTTGCTCCTCCCCCAGTTATCATTGCCCGAGGGGGGCAGATACTCGAAATCCTCCTCTACCAAGTGTCTCTTCCACTTCTTCCCAGTTGGAGTGGACTCTTCCCTGGTTAGTGGTGGGATTGGGGGACTCTTTCTCCTCACTGGTTAGTGGTGGGATTGGGGGACTCTTTCTCCTCACTGGTTAGTGGTGGGATTGGTAGACTCTTTCTCCTCACTGGTTAGTGATGGGATTAGTGGACATGTCGTCCCTGGTTAGTGGTAGGATTGGTGGATTTAATTTCTTTCCTGGTTAGTGATAGGATTAGTGGACATCTACTCCCTGGTTAGTGGGGGGATTGGTGGACATCTACTCCCTGGTTAGTGGTGGGATTGGTGGACTCTTTCTCCTCCCTAGTTAGTGGTGGATTTGGGGGACTCTTTATCCTCCCTGATTAGTGGTTGGATTGGTGGACATCTCCTCCCTGGTTAGTGGTAGGATTGGTGGACATCTACTCCCTGGTTAGGGGTAGGATTGGTGGACATCTACTCCCTGGTTAGTGGTGGGATTGGTGGACTCTTTCTCCTCCCTAGTTAATGGTGGGATTGGGGATTCTTTCTCTTCTCTGGTTAGTGGTAGGATTGGTGGACTCTCCTTCCTGGTTGGTAATAGGAGCCCTCCAAAACAAAACAGAAAAAAAAGCAAACTATTGAATCTTCTGGAAAGCCCCTCCCATGAGGTCTCAGGGAATAACGCCTCTCTGTTGTGTTCTCAGAAAGCCCCTCCCAGGAGGTCTCTGGGAATATCCCCTTTCTGGGTGTTTTTATGCTGACAGATTATTTGTCCCTTTTTGTATATTCTCTCACGCAGTTTGTATATTTTAGGGGCCGGTGATCGGTCAGCAGCTGCAGGAAGTTGAAAAGAAGTTCCAAGACGTGATTGGACAGAATCAGGAAGTTTATACTGCGGAGATCCCACTCACAGATGTCAAAAGTATCCCGGGTCTTCGCAGTGTGGATGAGGTATGTCATTTACATCACAATGCCCTGACTGGGTGTAATCCATCCAGAGTCCGGGGAGAGAACTCACAAGTTCTTTTACTTTGGAGAATCAGAACAACAACCCCTCCCCCTCCAGAACTGTGACTCCTCCCCCTTCTCCAAAGCACTGACTCCTCCCCCTTCAGAGCAGTGACTCCTTCTCTTCCAGAGCAATGACTTCTCACCCTCTCTTTATAGCAGTGACTCCTCCCCCTACCTACTCTGTTCAGGCTCTGTAGGAAATTTTCAGTCAGAGAATGACAGTCTGAAAGGAAGCAGTTTCCGCTGTGCACCATCTGTAGATAACCCACAGTGCTCTGGGAATTCCGTGTTAGAAGTACGTCTGTTAAATGTTTATTTGTGAAGCTTTTTTCTTGTGAGAGAAATTCAAAATTCATATTTTTTGCTATATTTTAATTGGACCAAAAACTTCCAATGGATTTGGGGGTGTAGTGCTCTATCCTCCACCATCTAGTCTGGGAACCCTTTCCTTTAATGTTTGTGATGTATCAATACCTTAGCCACCAATCAGATACAAACCACCTATAAATCTCTGAATCTGATTGGTAGTATATTAGGAGAGTGGAAGGATTTACGAAGAAGGCCACTTACACCACGTCAGCTTCCCTCTGGAATCTGGCTGAAGAGATTGCACAAAACGTAGTGTTTTTCCACTTTTTTTTTAAAATTATGATTTTTATTGAAAAAAACATTTATACAAGCAAAAACATGTGTAGAATCATTCAAGTTTTGTATACAACATGTATCATATCTGAAAAAAGCAGTCACATCACTACCAATATAATGAAAATATAGACATAAGCCATTAGGCAGATAGATGGGTATCCAATGAGAGGTCAGTTCAGAGGAGTGGTACATCAGCGGAGGATAAGGAACTAATACCAGGATTAAGGTCCGAATGATCCCACAGATCCCAGATTTTGGAAAATTGTGGGAGGGTATCATGTACAATTGCGGTAAGACGTTCCATTCTACAGATCTGCTCCAACGTTTGTAGGACCTGTGAGAGAGAAGGCTGGGAGGGGGAAAGCCATCGTAAAGGTATTGCCCGTTTTGCAGCAAGTAAAATAAAGGTGGTCAATTTTTGAGCACATTTAGAGAGGCCAGGGATCGGTAGACCTAACAGAAAGTGGACAGGATCTAGTGGGAGAGAGACACTAAACAAGACCTGTATAAAGGTCTGAATGGCCATCCAAAATAGGCGTATTAGGGGGCAGTCCCAAAAAATGTGGAAATGCGAGCCAATGTCTCCACGACATCTCCAGCATACCCAAGGAGTCTTGGGATCGTATCTTTGCAAAATTTCAGGGGTTTTATACCAAAAAAATAATATTTTATAAGCCGTCTCTTTTTGTTCCACACATTGTGATGATTTGGAAATAGCCCCCCAAATCTTCTGCCATTGAGGGAGAGAGATAGATCGATTTACTAACTGGGACCATTTTTGCATATAAGAATGGAAAGTGTCGGTAATAGGGGTTGCGTTATGTAAGAACCTGCAGATGTCAGTAATGAGATGTGTTTGATATGGTCCTTGAGCACATAAAAGTTCAAACAGGGTAGGTTTATTAAAGCTCAAAGTAGAGGATTTAGAGGCTAAGTAGTGTCTAATCTGAAGGTAGGAATAAAATAATTGTTTAGGGATCTGGTATTTCTTTTGCAGTTCTTCAAAGGGTAGAAGTGTATGGGTGAGGGGATGTACAATGTTTTGAAGCTGGAAAATGCCTGCCTGTGACCATGGAAGCATTCTACTGTATGATAGGCTGTCAGGGATATCAGGATTGAACAACACATTTAACAGCGGAGGACATGGGGATGCGAGAGAGAACTGACGGGAGCATTTCTTCCATATGGCAAGGGAGAATAACATTGGGCCTAGGCATATGCTTCTAAGTTGGCCTATGAAAGAATTCAGATCCGCCCAGATCATGGCACAGGGATGAACCAGTCTAGTGATGCTCATTTCAATCTCTGCCCATATGTTGGGTGCCATTCTGGAGGACCAAGTGATAATTGTTTTAAGATGTGTGGCAAAATAATATTTAATAATATCTGGGGCTCCCAACCCGCCCCGTGACTTGGGGGCAAACATTACTGAGCTTGAAATCCTATGTGCTTTATAGTGCTAAATGAAGTTAAGAAATGCTCTCTGCATGGCTTTAGGTTGTGACATGGGAATAGGGATCGCGAGGGTATCAAATAGGTAAAGGAGTCTTGGCATTATAGACATCTTCAGGACATTAATGCGGCCCAAGAGAGAAATGGGATAGATATCCCATTGTCGCAAGAGTCGGTCAATGTCCCAAAAGAGTGAGGGATAGTTAGCTTGATATAAAGTTGAGTACGAGGAGGTTATGTTTACACCTAAATATTTGAGGGAGTCTGGACACCAATGAAAAGAGTAGTTTTGTTTGAGAATGATGAGATCTGAAGGCAGGATGTGTAGAGGTAGAGCTTCTGTTTTACTTGTATTGATTTTATATCCAGATATAGTGCTGAAGTCCTTCAACAAAGCTATGAGATTAGGGAGAGAAATATGAGGTCTAGTCAAAGTCAAAAGGACATCATCTGCAAACAAGGACAGCTTATATTCTTTTTGGCGTAACAGAACTCCCCGTATATCAGGGTGAATGTGAATGGCTGCAGCTAGGGGTTCTAGACAAAGAATGAAAAGGAGGGGGGATAAAGGGCATCCTTGTCTGGTTCCATTACTTAACGAGAAAGATGACAATAAGTAAGAAGCTAGTTGAACTTGGGATGAAGGAAGGAATATAGGGCACTTAGGGCTGCTATGAAAGGACCTTCAAATCCATAGTTGGAGAGGGTAGCAAACAGATATGGCCAGCTAAGCCGGTCGAAGGCTTTTTGCGCATCAAGACTTAAGATTAGGGCTGGCCTGGATGTCTTGTTTAATAGGTCTATGAGGTCAACTGTACGTCTCGTATTGTCCCCTGCATGTCTGGCTCATACAAAGCCCACCTGGTCCTTATGTATAAGCCTAGGGATTATATGGGATAGTCTATTAGCCAGGACTTTTGTGAATATCTTGTATTCCGAATTAAGTAATGCAATGGGCCTATATTTATCAGGGATGGAGGGATCTTTGCCAGGTTTTGGGATCAAGGAAATATGAGCATGAAGAAATTGAGGGTGTGGTATAGTCCCTTTGAATTAACTACCTCTTCCAACTCTTTGGGCGTGACTGCTGATATCAGGGATGCAAGGTGTTCGGGTGAAAGTTTGGGTAGCTGTAGGTGTTCAAAGAATAGATCAAATTTCTCTTGTGTGAAACTATAGTTAGGATCTGTCTGTAGACAGTTATATAGTTGTTGATAAAATTCTCCAAAAAGTTTAGACATAGTAAAGGGGCAATAGGTGGGACTTCCATCGGTTCATCTGAGAAAGTCAGGGGAGGATTTAAAGCGACAGGGTTTCAACTTGTTTACCAACATTTTATGAGGCTTATTTGAATATTCGTAGAATTTCTGCTTGGACCATAGAAGAGATCTATCAATTTTTCTCATCGTCAGGGATTTAAGTTGGTTTCGTAATGATACCACAGTACAGAGTCCAACCACCGTGGGGGGGTTAACAATAGTTTCTCAGCCGATCGGAGTTTAGACATGATAGATGAGTATTGGAATGCTGCGTCTTTTTTTAGACGGGAACCTATAGCTATACATTGTCCCCGAAAGTCGGCTTTATGCGCCTCCCACAGGGTGGAGGGCTCCGAGACTGTGCCTACGTTAAGTTGAAAATATTCCATTAGTTCATTAGATAGGAGGTCTTTAGGTTCAGGGGTGCGAAGAAACATCTCATTAAGTCTCCAGTGACAGTTTTTAGGGGAAGCAGAGGAGAGGTAAATATCAAGATGGACGGAGGAATGGTCCGACCATGTTATGGGGTTGATTTCAGAAGAAACTGTTACTGTAAGGAGAGGTGTAGAAATAAAAAAGTGATCCAGTCTAGAATAGAGTGTGAATAAAATGTATATTGTTTGTGGGTGCAGTGTTTAATCCTCCAAATGTCCAATAGATTTTTAGCTCTCATTAGTTTACGAAATGATTTAGAGAAGTGGTTAGTTTTGGAAGGTGAAGTTGATGTGAACAATGTACGTATATCTTTGTCAGGAGACATAGTCACATTAAAATCCCCTCCAATCACCATAAAGGGTTGGGAAAATTTGTCTAGAGTGTCAAACATAGAGGATAGGAAGCTGATCTGACCAGAGTTGGGAGCACAGACATTGACAATAGTGAGGGATTGGGTGAGAAAAGAGTATTTCAGAATAATAAATCTCCCCTGGGGGTCCAGGTGGGAAGATGTAACCCGTAGAGGACAAAGTCGGTTAATCAAAATAGCCACGCCCGCCTTTCCAGACGGATTGGAAGCCAGAAAAGATGTCGGGAAGTGCTTGCTAGTGAATTTGAGGGAATTTGAGGGATCCCCCAAGGCGGAAATGAGTCTCCTGAACAAGGATTATGTCTGCCTTGGAAGTTTTAAACTCAAAGCCAGCCATCTTTTTGGAATAGAGTTTAAACCTTTAACATTATACATCAGAAATTTCAGTGCCATACCAACTTAGTCAAAAGAAAAAGCGTTAAATATTTTATACAACATACGATAGGGTAGGGATTCCATGGTATACTGTAAAAGAAATACATATCAAGCATCTTAAGAACATGTGCAACAGTGGTAGCAAAGTGATGTTGATTCTATGAAGATTAGCAGGCTCGGGTTAAGAAAAAAGGGAACCTGAGGAAAAAAACAAAATGAAGAAGAAAAAATAAAAGTCAAAAGGAAAAAAAAATTCTTAACGTCCAACAAGTAGAACAACAAGTAGAAACCTGGAAGGCCAGATGCCACCAGGAAGCCCAGGTCTAAGCCATGGGTAAGGAGGGGGAGCATGGGGACTTCCGAACATAGGGACCGGGAGCTCTCCCACCACTCTTCGGAGTAAAAATTGCCCGGATTTCAAAAACAAAAAATGAACTATTAACAAACCGTTTAGCCAGGGCAGCTGTAGTATAACAAGCCGCACATGCCCCGGGTCAGGGGGTGTATGAACCCACTAGTGGGTTGTTAACCACTCAAAAAAAAAAAAACAGTGACTGGGGGTCAAATAAAATGGAATATTCAGCCTCAGTGAGTGGAAAGGGTATTCAAGTTGGATATCTTGAGGCGTGGCGCTTCTGGGGTGTGAAATTTGACTTGGATGGCTTTTGTCTCGCCGGTGTCCAAATGCGACTCGGAGCCATCGGTGGTTTAGGAGTAGGTGGGAGAGGCGGAGGGTCATCGTCAGGGAGGGGTGGTAAACCCAAGTTGCACAGGAGTATTGTATGCCATCCCGCGATGCAGAAAGGCGAAAGGGGAAACCCCATTGATGCATTACGTTGTGGAATTGAAGATGCAGGGTTAAAGGGCGAAGATTTCTCCTTCTCGCTAGAGTAATAGGTGAGAGGTTGCTAAAGATTTGGATCTTGGATTTCTCGAATTCAATTTGGGATTGGTTGCGGGTTGCCAAGGTCAGATCTTCTTTACTATCATAATAATGGAACCTGACAATAACAATATCTCTGGGGTTAGCCCCTGTTGGAGGTTTAGGGGCAAGTGATCTGTGAGCCCTGTCCAAACGCCAGTCTATGTCAGGGTTATTGGGGGCAACTACATTGAAAAGGCTTAAAAGGTAGGAACGGAGGTCTTTATCTTCCTCCAGCGCCTGTACATACTGGACCATCTCATCAAATATATATTCTAGTGAGTCGGTGCGTTCTCCAAGTTGGTCAAAATTTGTTCAGGAGACTCAATTCTTTGGCTAGTTTT
The DNA here is from genome assembly GCA_037952925.1 of Lithobates clamitans. Classification (NCBI taxonomy): domain Eukaryota; kingdom Metazoa; phylum Chordata; class Amphibia; order Anura; family Ranidae; genus Lithobates; species Lithobates clamitans. The sequence continues at coordinate 738,543 of JBBGZY010001791.1, forward strand.
CCCACTTCTTGTGCGATGTTGTGGGTGATAGCCTGGAGCAGGGAGTGTAATTTAGCATCTAAAACTTCCGCTGTCAGCGGGGGGGACGGTCCTGATGTAGGGGTGGGGGTAGTGTCAAAAAGAGTACCTGTGTTTAGTTCTGATTGCTCCAAAGTGGTCTGTGTGTCGTGTGTTGTAGGGCTGACAACTATCTGAAATTTGTGTTATAGGTGTGAGGGGTGAGTGGTAACTCAGGTGACTCACCAAGCTTAGTGGGATGAAGGTCAGCCATGCATCAGGAAAAGTGGAAAGAAATGAGTTAGGGCAGGGATATGCAATTAGCGGACCTCCAGCTGTTGCAAAACTACAAGTCCCATCATGCCTCTGCCTCTGGGTGTCATGCTTGTGGTTGCCAGAGTCTTGCTATGCCTCATGGGACTTGTAGTTCTGCAACAGCTGGAGGTCCGCTAATTGCATATCCCTGAGTTAGGGTGTCCCTGGAGTAGCAAGATGGCCGCCATCCTCCAAAGGTAGGCCAAAGCCTCAGACTTCAAAAAATAAAAGTGTAGCGCTATATACTCAACAGTAGGGATGAGCCGAACACCCCCCTGTTCGGTTCGCACCAGAACATGCGAACAGGAAAAAAGTTCGCTTGAACACGCGAACACCGTTAAAGTCTATGGGACACGAACATTAATATTTAAAAGTGCTAATTTTAAAGGCTTATATGCAAGTTATTGTCATAAAAAGTGTTTGGGGACCTGGGTCCTGCCCAAGGGGACAAGGATCAATGCAAAAAAAAAGTTTTTTCAGGAGCAGTGATTTTAATAATGCTTAAAGTCAAACAATAAAAGTGTAATATCCCTTTAAATTTCGTACCTGGGGGGTGTCTATAGTATGCCTGTAAAGGGGCGCATGTTTCCTGTGTTTAGAACAGTCTGACAGCAAAATGACATTTCGAAGGAAAAAAAGCCATTTAAAACTACCCGCGGCTATTGCATTGCCGACAATACACATAGAAGTTCATTGATAAAAACGGCATAGGAATTCCCCACAGGGCAACCCCGAACCAAAATTAAAAAAAAAAAAAAATGACATGGGAGACCCCCTAAATTCCATACCAGGCCCTTCAGGTCTGGTATGGATATTAAGGGGAACCCCGGCCAAAATTTTTTAAAAAATGACGTGGGGTTCCCCCTAAATTCCATACCAGTCTGGTATGGATTCTAAGGGGAACCCCGCGCCCCCAAAAAAAAAAACGGCGTGGGGTCCCCCCAAAAATCCATACCAGACCCTTATCCGAGCACGCAACCTGGCAGGCCGCAGGAGAAGAGGGGGGGACGAGAATGCGCCCCCCCCTCCTGAACCGTACCAGGCCACATGCCCTCAACATTGGGAGGGTGCTTTGGGGTAACCCCCCAAAACACCTTGTCCCCATGTTGATGAGGACAAGGGCCTCATCCCCACAACCCTGGCCGGTGGTTGTGGGGGTCTGCGGGCGGGGGGCTTATCGGAATCAGGAAGCCCCCTTTAACAAGGGGACCCCCAGATCTCGCCCCCCCTGTGTGAAATGGTAAGGGGGTACTTACCCCTACCATTTCACTAAAAAACTGTCAAAAATGTTAAAAATGACAAGAGACAGTTTTTGACAATTCCTTTATTTAAATGCTTCTTCTTTCTTCCTTCATCTTCTTCTGGTTCTTCTGGCTCTTCTGGTTCTTCCTCCGGCATTCTCGTCCAGCATCTCCTCTGCGGCGTCTTCTATCTTCTTCTCCTCGGGCCGCTCCGCACCCATGGCATGAGGGGAGGCTCCCGCTCTTCTCTTCATCTTCTTCTTCATCCTCTTCTCTTCTTTCTTCTTCTCTTCTTCATTTTCTTCTCCGGGCCACTCCTCACCCATGCTGGCATGGAGGGAGGCTCCCGCTGTGTGACAGCGTCTCCTCATCTAACGCGGGGTTCCCCTTAAAATCCATACCAGACCTGAAGGGTCTGGTATGGAATATAGGGGGAACCCCACGTCATTTTTTTTTTAAATTTTGGCTGGGGTTCCCCTTAATATCCATACCAGACCTGAAGGGCCTTGTATGGAATTTAGGGGGTCTCCCACGTAATTTTTTTTTAAAATTTTTTTTTTTAAATTTTGGTTCGGGGTTTCCCTGTGGGGAATTCCCATGCCGTTTTTATCAATGAACTTGTGTATTGTCGTGTATGTGTATTGTCGGCAATGCAATAGCCGCGGGTATTTTTAAATGGCTTTTTTTTCCTTCGAAATGTCATTTTGCTGTCAGACTGTTTTAAACACGGGAAACATTCGTCCCTTTACAGGAATACTATAGACACCCCCCAGGTACGAAATTTAAAGGGATATTACACTTTTATTGTTGGACTTTAAGCATTATTAAAATCACTGCTCCTGAAAAAACGGCCGTTTTTAAAACTTTTTTTTGCATTGATCCATGTCCCCTGGGGCAGGACCCAGGTCCCCAAACACTTTTTATGACAATAACTTGCATATAAGCCTTTAAAATTAGCACTTTTGATTTCTCCCATAGACTTTTAAAGGGTGTTCCGCGGCATTCAAATTTGCCGCGAACACCCCAAATTGTTCGCTGTTCGGCTCATCCCTACTCAACAGACATGTACATCAAAAACCCATAAGTGCATATACACAGTAAATACATTTTATCAAACCATGTATGACCATAAATATGGATTGTACAATATAGTTATACTGTGTTAATCAGTAAAGCAATTAGGTTAAGCCGGGAAGTGATATTCATTCATTGCACTTCCGGTATTTGGACACTCCCAGTGGGGGTCATTATTTGTTTATAGAGCGGTGAGGTGAGGGGGTTCCACACCCCAGATGATGGCTTCTTAGCTGACACATGTCGGGTGGACCCCTCACGATTGCCGCTATATGATGTTTGAGCTGTTTCCGATCTTCTAATATGTGAGTTTGTTTTTAATTATTTTAATAAACCAGTGTTTAAACATTATCACGCCATGTGAGATTTCTTGCTCCTCGCATGGCATATGAATTACTCGTTTGGCTTATGTCGGGTTGTCTATGGATGTGGAAGCCGTGCTGTTACCCCCTTCTCTACTGTATGCTGATGACATCTGACAAGACACACTGTTCAGACCGGTTGGTCAATAAGCCTTTTTGACTTGTATGGCGTATGTCATTTCAGGTCATTAAGTTCCAGTAAGCCTCTTCATTTCCCGGTGATGGCCCCAGCACCGATTTAAATCCTCTGTTCACTTGTGGTTCCCTCACTGTCTACTTACCTGCCAGATTTGGTGAAATTATCCACCTGCGAACCTGGGAGTTATATTTCCACAATTGTTTATGTACTACCCTCATAGACTTTTGGTGGTGGTTTTCACAATTTTTCTACATTTTCATTATGGACTGTTATGTTTCATATCTACAATATTTGATTTGTTAGGTTTATGGAACCGTCACGGTTTTCTTAATTTTAGTCACTGTTATATTTTCCAATAAGGTGTATTATTCATTGTTTCACCCAATTGCTTTACTGATTAACACAGTATAACTATATTGTACAATCCATATTTATGGTCATACATGGTTTGATAAAATGTATTTACTGTGTATATGCACTTATGGGATTTTGATGTACACGTCTGTTGAGTATATAGCGCTACACTTTTATTTTTTGTTGTTATTTTTTGCCTTGAGTCTATAGGTGTGTTAGCTGCTATCCTAGTGTTCTTTTTGGTCTAGCGCAGCGCTGTACTTATCCTTTTATTTGTTCCAAAGCCTCAAACTTTCCTAGGATGTGTCCTGTACAGTAGGTGGCAGGCCACGGATGTCCGGAATCAGCCTTTTCCTGATCCTCTGCCGGCCGTTAGGGTTTTCACACCATCCAACTATCTCCCGGAGGTGCCCGCTATAGGTAGGGATGTGTTGGCTGTCCCTCACACCGCCGATCTCGGAACTCGAGCCCAGGGATGCTGGAGACTTCACAGGCCTCAAGATGGCGGCAGGCTGCGAGTGTTCGGCGCTAGCTTTCGCTGAGTTTCTGGAGTTTTTCCGTGTCCTCACACCGCCCGGGCCTCCCCAGGGACAATATCCACAGATGTAGGCAGGTTAGCTTCACTCCGCACTGCCGATCACGGCACTCGAGCCCGGGGATGTTGAGGGCCTGCAGGCCGCAAGATGGGGGCGAGTCTCTGTTGTGTGGAGCTGGCAGCGACTCGATCAGTTGGCTGGACTCTGCAATTTCCCCAGGGGTTGATGTGGCAAATGTTCAGTGGCTATAGGGCAAAGTTTAGAAGCTCGCCGAGCTGTTTGTTTTGCAGGATGGCGTTGGATTGCGGAGGGCTCAGTGGAGCTTCTCAGCAACACGTCCTGTCTCTTCAGCGTCCGGACACCCCCCCCCATTTTTCCACTTTTGCAGCCAAAAAGAACTACATTTCCCATGAAGCATTGGGCATGTGGTGATGTTGGTGGGTGGGAAGAGACAGCGCTGTCCGTATGGCGTAGCTGTCAGTCAGTACCTGTGGATGGTCACCACCGGATGCTGCGCAGATTGTAACCGCCCACTCAAGGAAGTCCGACATAATTGGGAGACATTTACCATAGGGAGATATTGGCAGCAGCTGTTCGCTGTAAATGGTAGTGTCCTTCGGTCACATGGAGAGAGATGTTGGGGGATAAGAAGAAGGAGGAGAGTTTTTGTGATGGTAAGGCTGTACCTTGTATATAGAAATGTTTGCTTTCTGGATGGAGTTCCGCTTTAACAGACAGACCAGTGGGTGGACTGTACAGGATACCATTGGTGGTTGTGGCCTGGCATTTCTCTACCCCTGGTCTCCTCACTTCTCCCCTCCCCCAGATGTACCCAGATCCGGTACATGTGGTCTCAGTGGGCGTTCCCATTCAGGAGATGCTGAGTCCGGCCTCCAGAGCTGCTCAACAGACGTCGGTGGAACTTTGCTGTGGCACGTAAGAGACAAGTTTTCCCAACTGAATGTGTGTCCCGTTTGGTGCCTCCTTCCTGAAATTCTCCTGGATCGCCTTCCCTCTCCTGGATCCTCCTGGGTTCTCCTGATTACCCCTGCCCGAACTCCTTCTGGACTCTCTACCCCCCGATTTCCTCCTGAGATTCTCCTGGATCTCCCTTTAATTCTTTAATTTAAGATTCCCCACCCCCCCCACTTTCCAATTTCTCCTGAGATTCTCTTGGATTCCCCAATATTCCCCACCACTTCCTGTTTCCTCCTGAGGTCTCCTGGATCCACCCTTCCTGCCAATTCTTTTCAAACTTTTCTGGATTCCCTTTTTTCTATCCTGATTCTTCCTGATATTTCCATGGATTGCCCCTCGATTTCTCGAGATTCTCCTGGATTCTTCCACCTCCCCTTCCAGCCACCATTCTCCCCCATGTCTCTTCCTGAAATTCTCCTGGATTCCCTTTAGTTCCTTTCTAAGATCCTCCTGGAATCTTTAACCCCACCGCCATGCTTTCCAATTCTTACTGATTTTTCCAAAGGTTTCCTGGATCCGCCCCCGTTCGTGATTTCTCCTGATGATTCCCTCCCTCTCTTCTGATTTTTCCTGAGATTTTCATGGATCCCCTTGAATTCTTTGAGATTATCCTGGATTTCCCCCTACCCCAAGATTCCTCCTTAGATTTCCTGCCACCAGTCTCCCCCACCCATTTCCTCTAATACTTAATTTTCTCCTGTGTTCTATTCACCCATTGATTCCTCTTAGGGTTCTCCAAGACCCAACCCCGCCCACCTTTTCCTTTTCCTAGGTTTACCACCACTTCCTCCTGAGATTCTTTGGGATCCCCTTCCAGATCCTCTTGAGATTCTTCTGTATCCCCTAGCCACCACCTCCCAATTTCTCCCGAGTTTTCTTGGATTCCCTAAATGCTCATGAACCCCCCTCCGCAATTCCTCTTGAGATTCTCCTCTGTTCCCCAGAAAGATTTTTCCTCAGGTTCCCTGTGTCCCCCCTCCTGATTCCTTCTGAGATTCTTCATTATTCCCTACCCCAGAGCCACTCTCCAACCCCCCTGATTTCTCCTGAGGTTGCCTCAATTCTCTTGATACCCTCCCCGGATTCCTCAGTATCACCCATCATGTTCCACATCAGGTTTCCTGGGTTCCCCAAATGCTTATGACCCCCCTAAATTTTCCTATGATTTTGCAGTATCCCCTATTCTACAACCACCCCCAACCCCTTCAATTCCTCCTGAGGTTTCCTGGATTCCCCTAATTTTCATGATTATCCCCTCGGGATTCCTCTGTTCACCCCCCTAGACAGGTTCCTCCTCAGGTTTCCTGGGCCCTCCCAATAGCTTTTGTGATTCATCTGTATTCCCCTCCCGATTCCTGACCCCCCAAACCCCGATTCCTCCTGAGATTCTCCTGGATCCCCTACCCTACAGCCACCTGCAACCCCCCTCCCCCAATTCCTCCTGAAGTTTCCTGGATTACCCTAATTCTCATTGCACCCACCTCCCAATTCCTCTGATTCCTCCAGTTCTCATGAACCACCCCACAACTCCTCAAGAAATTTCCTGGATTTCCTCTGATTCCTCCTGAGGCACCCAAACCTCTGGATTCCTCTAAAAAAAATTTTTGGACCCCCCCACCTCTGGATTCATACTGAGATTATCCTGGATCCCCCGATTCCTCCTGAAATTTTCTGTTTATATGCAGACACCTTCAGAAGACAGGAGCCATTGAGGATTTGGTGATCATCTCCGAGAAACCTCTCCTGAGAGGGATTGTCCGCCTTATCGCCGTTACTGGAAAAAAGCCAGAGAGGTCAGATATCTGAGACCACACCCAGCACACATCCATCCAATCCTCTGCATGATACAATTTAATTATAATTATTTTAATTATTGATGATGATTAAGAATTAAAAATCTCTGAAATGTACTGTTATTTTGATCCTGTACAATAAAATGTAGCGCTGGTAGATTTTTAATCTACCGCTTATAGGTAAATTTAGTGGGTTATCTGTTTTATACATAGTCAGATTTAGCCTCTGTTCCAGTTTGGCTGTGTTGCATGTAGTTTCACACTGTGCCTGTGGGTGTCGTTGTCGCCATGGGTCGGTGTTGGAAAAGCAACACGTTGAAGCGTATGAGTGCTCTTCTGTGCCGGAGATAACTCGGCGGAGGTGGTCCTCCGAGTTGCATTCTGGGAAAGGGTATTTTCGGGACAGACGCCATGTTTTAGGGTCTTTTTCGTCCACCTGCTGGCCCTCCTCCCCGGAACTTCTCCTTCTTCCACCTTCCTGGAACTCCCCCTCCCTCTGCCTTCCTGGAACTCCCCCTCCCTCTGCCTTCCTGGAACTCCCCCTCCCTCTGCCTCCCTGGAACTCCCCCTCCCTCCGCCTTCTTGGAACTCCCCCTCCCTGGAACTCCTCCTCCCTCCGCTTTCCTGGAACTCCCCCTCCCTGGAACTCCCCCTCCCTCTGCCTCCCTAAGAACTCTCCCTCTGCCTCCCTGGAACTCTCCCTCTGCCTACCTGGAACTTCCCCTCCCTCCGCCTTCCTGGAACTCCCCCTCTGCCTCCCTGGAACTCCCCCTCCCTTCGCCTTCCTTGAACTTCCCCTCCCTTTGTCTCCCTGGAACTCTTCCTCTGTGCTCCTCAGGCATGCTCCCTATCATCAGGCTGATTGTTGCTCCCATCCAGTCTCTGGAGATCCACCTGATGATAGACAGTGAGGAGGAAGAGCATGGAAGGACAATAGAGTGTCAGCGAAATGTGTGGGAGTGAAGTCATCAGAGGTTGGAGAAGACAATACCGAAGGTTCTCCAATTAGTAATGGTGGTGTGTGGTGCCCCCCTGCAGGTCCTGATGAAGATGGTCTTCCTGCTGTGTGAGCATTGCCCGGGCTCAGCGGTGATGCTGTTCAGCAGGCAGAGCTCCGGGAAGGTGTCGTGCGCATGCCAGGTGCCCAAGGTAAGGGGGGTGGGAGGTTTATTTCATGTCTGATCCATGTGTATTCAGGAATTCTGCTCATGTGATCTCTTCTCTCCTCCCCCTCAGGGCCCCTCCCCTGTTCTGTCTGCTCTGGATTGGGCGGTGGCGGTCTGCTCGGCGATGGGTGGTAAGGCTGGTGGTTCGGAGGGTTCCAACAATGGAAATGGAAGCTGTGAGAACCTGGACAGGGTTCTGGATACGGCACTGAAATTCACACAGACAAAACTCAGGAACACCGGACATTACACGCGTCAGGCGGGAGAGAACTCCCCCCCCCGGTGTCCAATTGGCGGAACTACATGAAATCTGAGAGGTTGATGTGGACATCACACAGGAAAACATACGTGTATATCAGGACACTGCAGTTGGGGTTATAGGGAGGAGTCATGTCCCTGAACACGTCAGCTGGGTGTGGTGCCTCCATATTGGGGGCCCAATTCATATCCAGCCAATCAGTACATGAGGAGCCACACACGGTGTCATCACATCTTACAGTGATTTGTGGATGGACAAAGATGGAGGCTGGTCTTCCACTCTGGGCCCTCCAATGGGATTATACTTCAGATTTGCATTACTGCTGTTGGGTGTGACTTTCACATTATTAATGTGCTTTGCTGTTCCATATTTCCATGGCTGTATTTCCTATGCAGATACATATTTTCTTTATGTATAACAAGGACAGCCAGTGGCATTGCTAATGAATAGAGAAGCTAAGAGGACCTGTCCATGGATGGAGTGCAATAAGAGGGCCTGGATCTGCACTGGGGGCCCCTCTCCTGTCTACCAATGACTAGATCCCAGTGATCTGATAGGAACCCATCTGGGTAATATTGATCCAGCTGACACCATAGATGCCCCTTTGTGACAGGTCCTCTTTCAGTGTCCCATTAGCAGCAGGTGGAATCATTGGCTCTAGGTGGGCCCCTGGCTGGTGTGCTGTATCTCTCCGGGGGCCCCAGCTGTTCTGATGACCCTTCCTTGTTCCCATTGAAATCTCTCTGTCAAGGAAAACAAAATCTGTATTTATTTCTTCTTCTTTGAGGGGCCCAGGAATTCAGAGACTATCGGGTTATACTGCCTCCGACAGGAAGCACGGGATACTGGCAAACAAAAACTGTGGGCCCAGTATAGCCCCTCCTACTCCCAGTATGCCTTCGTTTTGTGGGAGTGTCCAGGAGAAGGGTTGCCTTTTCTCTATGTATTTTTATAATAATAAAAGATGAATTTTGGGATAAAGATTGGCTGTGTTCTGACATACCCAATACCATCCCCTCCATCTGAGAAGACTCTACCTCACCTAATATTGTTTACTCAACCTGAGACCTCCACCTCATCTAATGCTGTTCCCTCGACCTGAGGAGACCTCACCTCATCTAATTCCACCCCCTCCATCTGAGGAGACCCCACCTCACCCAATACCATCCCCTCCACCTGAGGACCCCACCTCACCTAATATCGTTCCCTCGCCCTGCGGAGACCACCACCTAATCTAATGCATTCCCCTTCGCCTGAGGAGACCCCACCTTACCTCACCCGATACCATCCTCCCTGCCCGAGGAGACCCCACCTCACCCATTACCGTCCTTGCCCGAGGAGACCTCTCCTCGCCCGATACCGTCCCCTTCACCCGAGAAGACCCCACCTCACCCAATATCATCCCCTTCACCTGAGAAGACTCCAACCTCACCAAATACCATCCCCTCCACCTGATGAGACCCCACCTCACCCGATACCGTCCTCCCTGCACAAGGAAACCCCACCACACCCATTACCATCCTCCTTGCCTGAGGAGACCTTTCCTCTCCTGATACCGTCCCCTCCACCTGAGAAGACCCCACCTCACCCAATATCATCCCCTTCACCCGAGGAGACCCCACCTCACCAAATACCATTCCTTCAACCTGAGGAGACCCCACCTCACTAAATACCATCCCCTCCACCTGAGGACCCACCTCACCTAATATTTTTCCCTCGACCTGAGGAGACCACAACCTCATCTAATGCCATCCCCTTCGCCTGAAGAGACCCCACCTCACCTCACCCGTCACCATCCTCCCTGCCCGAGGAGACCCCACCTCACCTGTTACTGTCCTCCTCGCCCGAGGAGACCTTTCCTTACCTGATACCGTCCCCTCCACCCGAGAAGACCCCACCTCACCCAATATCATCCCCTTCACCTGAGGAGACCCCATCTCACCAAATACCATCCCCTCCACCTGAGAAGACCCCACCTCACCCAATATCATCCCCATCAACTGAGGAGACCCCACCTCACCAAATACCATCCCCCTCCAACTGAGGAGACCCCACCTCACCCGATACTGTCCTCCTTGCACAAGGAGACCCCACCTCATCTGTTACCATCCTCCTCGCCCAAGCTAACCTTTCCTCGCCCAATACCACCCCCTCCACCCGAGAAGACCCCACCTCACCCAATATCATCCCCTTCAATTGAGGAGACCCCACCTCACCAAATACCATCCCCTCCACCTGATGAGACCCCACCTCACCCGATACTGTCCTCCCTGCACAAGGAGACCCCACCTCCCCCGTTACGATCCTCCTCGCCCGAGGAGACCTTTTCTAGCTTGATACCGTCCCCTCCACCTGAGGAGGCCCCACCTCACCCGATACCATCCTCCCTGCACAAGGAGACCCCACCTCACCTGTTACCGTCCTCACCTGAGGAGATCTTGCTGATACCATCCCCTCCACCCGAGAAGACCCCACCTCACCTGTCCTCCTTGCCTGATACCGTTCTCCCCTGCTCAAGGAGAACCCACCTCACCTGTTTTTTTTTTAATAATCAGAATTTTTATTATTTCCATTTTACAATACAACAATCTTCATACATTGTTACAAACAAAAAAGAAAAACCCCTCCTCACCCACCCCGACCCTTATTACATTACATCTTCTACTACCACATTCGCTTAAATCTTATCCCACCCCCCCTTCCAAACCACTTGGTAATCCTGTAGTTACTCCTTCCCCTTCCTCTCTTTGTGCAAGAAGACCTCTTACCCTTCGTGAGAAGGAGAGAGAGAAAAAAAAAAAAAAAGGGGGGGCATAAAAGTGCATAAGTGTACATAATTGGATAAAAAGTGTACGTGTTTATCAATTTGTATTTGTGTACGAAAAAAAACCCGAACAAACCCCCACCCCACATTCATTATATCATTATTTTTAATTTGAGAGGAGGCCCTCCATGGCCAAACTATAAGTGTTGTTACCCTTTACCCGTCGTATTAAAAAAACAAAAAAAAAAAACTTGTGTTTATCAATTATTTAATTTGTGTAAAAGGCCCCCCCCCCCAAAAAAAAAAAAGGGGGGAGGGGAAAAGGAAAGGGGGAAAGGAAAAACACAGGAAAACCACAACCCCACCCCCTCCAAACCCTCCCCTACATAATGGGCCAGTGAGCTAATTCCAATATTCCTTTCATTTTTTTTTTTTTTTTTTCATAGGTCAGTATCTTTTATTTTACATATTTACAAGGGCTGTACCTCCACCTCCTTCTCATTTTAATCATCTCCGTCTTCTTTTTCCATCTCAACTAAACATTCCTTCCAGCCTGCCCATTTCTTTTCAAATTTCCTTTGTTGGCCCTTTACCATATGAACCCATCTTTCCGCTTCCATTATTAAGCTCACTTCCTTTCTCCAATCTAATATTGAGGGACCCTGTATCTGTTTCCAAAATTTCGGTATGATTTTTTTTGCTGCGTTTAATAGGTGGGGTGTTATGCCCTCCCGATACTTTCTATTAGAGCCCGGCATCCCATGGAACAAATAATGTAGTGGTTGAAATTCCAGGTGTTCCACCGTCAATTTCTTGATCCATGGAGTCACCGACTCCCAGAATCTATTAATTACTGGGCATGTCCACCACAGATGGAGAAATGTGTCTTTCTGACCACATCCTCTCCAGCATCTAGCACTTATGGTTGGAAACATTTGTGCCAATTTGACTGGGGTCCTGTACCATCTTGACAAGAACTTGTACGCCATCTCTTGTACCTTTGAGCTGATGGATGAGGAATGCGTTAGTGTAATCATCCTTTTAATTTGATTGTTAGTCAGTACCTGTCCCAATTCCTTCTCCCATTCCCTTATATAGTATGGAGTTGTACCTTCCTGTCCCTTAAGTATCTCTTTATACATTTGCGACAGTACGTTCCTGGGACTAGATCTCTGCACACATTGTTTCTCAAATATGGTGAGAGAGTTCATAGGTCTTATTAATGATTTGCTTTTATTAAAAAAAAAAACACTATTTGATTGTATTTCCACTCTGCCATATGCACTGTCCCATATCTAGACACCATCTCTGTCAGAGATAACAAAACTCCATCCGGAGCAAACCTGCCACACTCCTCCCCCGGGGGGAACCAGGTGAATCCCTCCAGAGGAGCCAGAGGTGATATCCAGGGGGCATAATCCCCATTCTTATTCAACTTGTCCCAAACTTCCAGTGTGTTCTGGGTTAATGGTGACACCCATTGAGACAATCCTCTTGACGGGCTCTGAATCCAAGGTGCTCCTGCTAAATTCCTCCCTGCCATTGCATTTTCTACTTGAACCCAAAGTTTTTTATGAGTATCATGGCGCCAGTTCAAAATCCGGACTAAACTCATAGCCTAATAATATAAGGCTATATCCGGTATTCCCAATCCCCCCTCGGCCCTATTTCTTCTCAGAAGGTCGTGGGCTAGTCTGGGTCTTTTATCGTTCCATACAAACGCCACAAACATAATACGCACCTGTCTGAAAAAGGACCCCGGTACCTTAATTGGTATTGTGTACAGCATATAGATTAATCTAGGAAGTATACTCATTTTTATGGCATTAATCCTCCCAAACCAAGTTAAATATTGACCTTTCCATTTTTTAAACTCTTCCGCTATCTCCGTCAATAATATGCCATAGTTGACTTCATATAGTCTTTTCATATCAACACTAATACGTACCTCCAAATACGTCAGGGACTCTCTCTCCCAGACAAATGCATACGTATGTCGCAGCGTCATCTCCAGTCCCGTTGGGACATGTGTGAAGGAATGTGATGTAGATAATAATAATAGTAATCTGAAAATGTCTATTTTCATATGTGTATACATATTTTTCTCCTTACTCATTATATAAGTATACAGATTAGCTCTGTTCCTATATTTTCTCAAGATGGCGGGTACCCCCTACATCCCACACATCAGAAGAACGCGGAACTGGAGATAAAACCAAAGACAGCCAAACCTCGTTATGAAAATTCTCCATCTTCTTTACTATCTTAACCAATGAGATGTACCTATTAGACTAACATAGCAATGACGTATTTGTGTGTATAAAACATTAACACCGCCTTGGATAAATCAGAAGTGTAACAGTAACGATACTGAGCGTGTCTCAGAGTGTTTACTTTTATATGCATGCATATCAACACTTTTCAAATTAGAGACAGCAGCAGATAACCTTGGGCTCTATTGGAGCTCTTAATCATTTCCATAACAGATGGTGCCGAAACCCGGGACCTCAGGCTACAGTCGAAGTTATACCGCGACAAGCATTTGGGCGTTAATTGATTGATGAGAGTGGGGTCTTTGCGCAGCCCTAACAGTACGGTAAGTTTGATTTATATTCTTACCACTGTACGACTCTCTTATCTTTCGGTTGATGGCTGGATTCTGTCGGTATGCTGAGACTTTCTTAGAGGCAGGTAATTCCTCGCCTGAGGTTGTTTTAACGAACCTGCCAATGGGTTTCTGCTGACTGTATTTTTTGTTCACTGTCTGCCATTCTTTGGGCTACGAAACTCAGCAGTCTAAGGGTGCTACATGTGTGAATGGGTAGTCTCATCTCCAGATGAGCTTTCGGCCTCTGGCATGAGATTGTTTCCCTTGTAGCAAACGTTATAGACTTGTTACTCTGGGTTCGACGAACCTTTGAGGGGTATTTCAGCTGCTGGCTTTGCAGCCTGAAGTGCTACATGTGTGAATGGGTAGTCTCATCTCCAGATGAGCTTTCGGCCTCTGGCATGAGATTGTTTCCCTTGTGGCAAACGTCTATAAACGGGTTTATTTTGCAGGGTGGTCTGCCCTTGTGGTTATTTTAGCCTGCTGAAATTTTGCAGTTCAAAGAGTGGCAGGTGTAATGTCCTGTCGTGAGTGTATTTGTGGTATATTGTTTGCTATACACAAGAGGGGGTGGGGACTGGTTAAGGTCGGAGGGGGGGCTGCCCGGGGGATCTGTTGGGTCGCGGGCCGTTGCTCCTCACTACCCCTGATGTGTTTGTTCTTGTTCTGAGATTAACCGTACATTAGTCTTATGAGCCCCCACCGAAGGAATTTGCTGATAAGAACGCTGAGAAAAAATATTAACCCCTTGGTTGTACGAGAGAAAAGAAAGTGATATTGCAAAGAAGATGTTGAAATAGTTAACAAAGTTGAAAGAAGTGGCGAAAGTTATGTTGCTGAAGAGACAGGGAGAAAAATCCTGTGTGATAAAGAAAATTGGATAAAGGAAGTTAAGACAGATGGCGATTGTATTATGTATGTGTATCACAGAGCTGATGATATGTTGGAACTTGAAACAAAGGAGGGGAGGGGCAGCACTGCCCTCCATCTAACAACCACTCCTTTCTCACCACCCAAGCACAACCCACTGTGACAACTCAGCCCGGCGGCCATCTTAGTGCACCCATGCCTTCACTTTCTACCCAGTCCAGTGCACTTCCTGCCGGCGGTCATCTTGGTACACCCAGTAAGCTTAAACAGCCTGTACCCAGCCCTCCCTGTTTTAAACCAAGATGGTTCATACCACACACCTGTCTTCCCCAATACGGGAGCATCACATTCCCAGGCCGGATATGTTAATGATGAAGAAGCATCTGAGTGGGAAGCCCGACAGCAGGCAGCAAGGCCACCCACTGATTTAACCCCCAATCCGGCTCCAGACTCTCAGTTCCCAGAGGATCTCAAACACATGCTGGCAACCGTAAAGAACAGTGCCCCTTGCCAGCCCCTGCCCCAACAACAGTCTCGGTTACCAGAAGGGGCACCAGTGATGTATGTCGCTTTTACTCTATCACAAACAGCGGCCTTAGTGACAAGTCTGCCTGACCCAGAGAAGCAGCCAATTCCCTTCTACCACAGGATAGTGCAGATACAAGAAACTTACTCAGCTGTCTGGAGAGACTTGATCAGCCTATGCCAAATCAAAGCAGGACATGTCTTTTGGCCAGTCATGCAGATGGCCTTCAATGATGCCTGCCTGACAAGTGCCACTTCCTACACCTCAGGCGTGGAGTTCTGTGCACAACTCCACGACTGGGCAAAGGAGAAGTTGACGGATCAGAAGACCGCAATCCAAGATATTACCCAAGATAAAGGGGAGTCTGTGAAGGAGTATCATGCTAGACTCATAAAAGGCACACACACACATGTTATCAACTGCTTTTGTTTCAGGGCTCAGAGAGGATATCAGAAAAGGCCTGATGGTGGCCCGCCCTGAATACCGTTCAATGAAAATGTCTGATTTATTGTTGGTGACCAGAGGTATAGAAAATCAAAAAGGTAAAAAAAAAACAACGCCCCTCATGGTAACCCATGACGAAGATCCCGCCTACACTAGTCCACCACCACTGCCCAATACCAGGGAAAGGATCACCTGTTACAACTGTGGGAAATGGGGTCACTTCAGAAAAGAATGCAGAGCCCCAAGATGTCCCAGACGAAAAACATACCACTTTCCTCATTGACAGGGGTGCAGCCAAAAGTGTGTTGAGGGCGGTGAATCTGCCTAATAATTCTTTCCTTTCCACTATTGATGTTTCCTGTGTAGGAATGGATGGGGTGCCCCGCTCCAGTCCACTTCCTGATTTGCTTGCCAGATTTGTGGTGTCCTCTACATGTCCCTTAAATCTGCTAGGAGCTGACGTGCTGTCCAGACTACAGGCTTCAATCATATTCACCCCTGAAGGGGGGGGTGAAGTTACATACTCCCCTATCTTTAGAAGACTCATCTGCTTTGTGTTCTCAGCCTCTCCTGATGACACTTACTGAAGCAAAAACTTCAAGTTCAATACTGCAGGAAGTACTTGACAGAATCCCTGCGTGCCTATGGTCCACAGGACCGGAAGACAATGGTCACTTAAAGGTGCCACCAGTTTCAGTCAAGCTAAAAGAGGGCGCTTCATTGCCCCGGAAACCACAATAACCCCAAGAAGAGAATCCTAAAAAGAGAACCAGGTACCTACTGTGGATGCCTTTGACTGCAAAATACCTCACAGAGGTGGACCTTACAAACGTTTTCTTCAGTGTCCACCCTCACCCCTCCTGCTGGTACCTTTTTGCATTCATCCACGGAAAGAAATGGCAACATACCTAAACAGTTGTGCCACAAGGGGCACAGAACTTTCCAAGCCCGTTTGCAAACGCTATGGCTATCATCCTTGACACATGACAAGAGGAACACCCGGAAGTGATTCTCTTCCAACATGTTGATGACCTTCTCCTTTGTGCAGCTGACTTACCCCCTGTTGAAGTCACCTCAGAAAGCCTGTTGTGCTGTCTTGCCAACCAGGGCTGCAAAGTCTCAAAGCCCAAATTGCAGTGGTGCTCAACACCTGTCATTTTCCTTGGACACTGTTTGTCCCATGGGACACGACACCCCACTGAAGACAGGGTGCAAGTAATCTCTGACACCCCACTGCCACAAGGTCAGAAATCCCTTCATGCCTTCCTTGGACTAATTTCCTAGTGCAGAGCATGGATTCCAGAAGCCTTCCTACTGATGCTCTGCAATCAGACCCTTCCAAATGTCTCCTGAAGAAATATCTAAAGTTTGAAACCCTTGAGTGCGCCACCCCCGGCGCTAGGGCTCCCAGCCTACGACAAAACGCTCAAGCTCTTTGTATCCGAACGTCTGGGACATGCTGCAGGTGTACTCACCCAATCACACGGCATCAGCCTACGCCCTGTAGGATATTATTCCTGTCGACTGGATGTGGTAGTCAGAGGAGGCCTATTGTGTCTGCGAGCTGGATTTGCTACACAAGCCTTGCTTGACAAAACTTTGAACTTGGTCCTCGGACACTGCCTCATTCTGCTTGCTCCCCATGACGTTGTTGCCATATTCAACCAAGATCCAGCCGAAACACTTGTCCACTACCAGACACTTGAGACTCCTGTGTTCCCTCCTACTGGACAGCATTACTCTATTAAGTTGTCAAACACTGAACCCTACCACCCTTCTTCCACTTCTCAAGGGGGGAAAGGAGGAGGAGGAGTAGAGTCTTGACTTGTCACCCCCGTGACCGCACAGGACACGCGGTCACCACTGAAAACACTGTTCTACAAGCTGAAGCCTTACCACCGGTGATGTCTACACAGGATGCAGAGCTGTAAGCACTTACTACAGCACGTAAATGGGCAGAGGGAAAAAGAGCCAACATTCTTTCAGGCTTTCAGCATTGCCCATGATTATGGTGTTATCTAGGACAGAGGATTCCTGATGGCTGCAGGAACACCTGTGAAAACTTGATTGATGCCTTGCTTCTCACAACCCAAGTGACTATTATGAGTAAAAGCACACGACAAACTGAACTCAAAGGAAGCTTAAGGCAATCATCTAGCCAATTCAGCTGCCAAACAGATAGCTGGTGGTCCACGGGAAGTGGACAGCAGGGTGGTAGAAGACCACCCCGTGCTTACCTTACAGACTTTCCCAGTGGACAGAGTTTATCTAAAAGAACTACAGGAAACAACAAGTCCGGATAAGAAGGAAAGCTGGAAACGGAGAGGAGCAACTCTCAGAAATGGACTATTCGAGTGCAACAAGAAGCCTTGTCTACCCAGGAGTATGTACCCAGCTGTGGTGCAATGGGCACATGGAGCGGCCCACTTGACAAAGACTTTTATGAACTCTCTTATCAACAAGTGTTGCACCAAGAGTTACTCCACTGACCGACAACTTCTGCAGATCATGCATTATCTGCACCAAATGTAACCCAGGATGCACAGAAGAAGCACAGAAGAAGCACCTGGCAAAAGCCCTATACCCCATTCCAGAGGATGCAAATTGATCATTCTCAAGTGCCAAGAAGTGGCAGATTCGAAAACGCCCTAGTGGAAGTGGTCACGACTGCCAGGACCACAGCTAAGAAACTACTGAGTGAGATAGTATGTAGATTTGGGGTCCCAGAGGTGATATTGAGAGATCAGGGACCAGCCCTAACAACAACCCTTACTAAAGAGATTTGGGCAGCACTGGGGGTTCAGTTGGCACTACACATCCCATACCACCCTCAAAGTAGCGGGAAGGTAGAAAGGATGAATGGGACACTAAAAACAGGATGTTAAAGATGGCCCAAGAGACTAACATGAGTTGGCCAGACAGTTGGCCCATTGCCCTGTTCAGTGTCAGACACACCCCCAGGGGAAACATGCCCTATCCCCTTATGAAATTTTGTTTGGTTCAGCTCCCAGACTTGGTTGTTACTTTCCACAACAGTTACAGTTACAGTCTGATGTGTTGACTAATTATGTAACCACATTATCACGAGAATTAACCTGAATGCATGTCCAGGTGTTTTCTTCCATTCCAGATTCTGAATTAGATACAGGAACACACCAACTACTGTCTGGAGATCCTTGAGCCAAGTTATGATGGTCCATTCCAAGTTTTGGTGACCACAGCCACCTCAGTCAAGTTGGCCAGGAAGAACACCTGAATGCACGCTTATCACTGCAGGAGAGTGTTTTCGGGTGCTGCATATCCTTTTTCTGTTTGATCTAGGGGGGAGGGGCCCAGGAGGTGGCCATCACAAAAATGATAACATAATTACGTTTTGGTGTAACTCTTCAGGTACACATGTGACCACCTTTACCTTAGATTACTGTGACATAGTACCTTGTCCGTTTGACCCTTCATGGTGATGCCATTGGTACAGTGATATCCCTGACGGTAAGGACATATATGTATGCCACACAGACAGTTACTGGGGACAGAGTTGTGGTTTCTGTGGGGGCCAGTGGGTTGGAACACAGGGCCAGACTGGGCGACCACAGAGTGCATTAGAGAAAAAAAAAAAAAAAAAAGATGAAAATAGAAAGCCCCATATCCTAACCAAAGATACCCCTGATACATACACTGACCCAGCACACAGTCAGAGGAGGAAGCGAGCAGCTCTTTCCGGAAGCTTTGACCCTCATGTATACATAGATGTCATAGGGGTTACAAGGGGGGTCCCTGATGAGTTTAAAGCCAGGGATCAGGTAAAAGCTGGTTTTGAGTCTTTGATCCCCATAACAACTGTCAGCAAGAATGTAGATTGGATTAACTACATGTCATGGTTATGCAATAGAGTTTGTCGATCAGCATACCTGTCTCCATGTGTTCATCTCTAGAGACCAGCTGACCCTCACCTGACTGCTTTTGTAACCTCTCCTCTAAGCATGGCCCCACCCCAGGCCCTATCAGGGAACCCTATATTAACCTGTGCACTGCAAGCCAGCAGTGCTGATCAACCACTGTGTGTTAGCCTCTGTGTGTACTTGCTGTGTTTCCTACATCTGATTCCTGTTACTGACCTTGGCTTGTACCTTACTTTCCTTGTTGTTCCAGTCTGCTGCCTCCTTCCTCTTCTCCTGTAGTGTGAGCGTGAGCTGTGAGACCCTGGGGGCCGCGACCTGGAGCCAGACTGCAGCGCAGTCCATCCTCACCACTAGAGGCTCTGGTGAACACCTGCTGGCTCTTAGACTCCGCACCCTGGGGAATCTATGCTCTAGCTCCCAGTGGGATCTGTCAGTGATCCCAACCTGCTTCTTGAACCTCCCAGGGTACAATCCGCAGCAGTCAGCCGTAGGGTCCACTACCTTGCGGTGCACTCCTGATCCCAACGGTGTGCATCTGTCACCCAGCCTCTAGGTGACCTGACACTACACATATTCTAACCAACAGAGATTCGTAAATTACACTAAAGACGCCCTCCAGGGAATTGCTAACCAATTAGCCCCCACTTCCTACATGACATTCCAGGACCGGATGGCCTTAGACATGGTGCTAGCTGGGAAAGGAGGTGTTTTGTAAAATCATAGGAAAAAACGGGAACCTGTTGTACATACATTCCTGATAATATTGGCCCAAATGGTAAGGTTACTTTAGCTATAAAGAAATTAGAAGATCTGTCACTGGAGTTGAAGAAGAACTCAGGTATCACAGACCCATGGGACCAATACTTTAGCTGGATGAGTGGGTGGCAGAAGGTGCTCGTCCAGATACGGGTAAGGGTATTAATAATCCTGGTCCTTTTAGCCCTGATTGTATGCTGTATTCTACCTTTTGTAAAAAGTTAATGAACAAGGCTGTAGACAATAGCACACGTACATTTCTCCACCAAGAAGAAGAGGACCTCCTTATGATGGAAGATGACAAACCGTTCACTCCTCTACAGTCACTGCCTGTCCAAAATCTCACAATCCTATAGGGTTTTAGGGATAGATAGCGCCTGACTGCACCTCTCCGGCTGTATCGAGGAGGGAAGTGAACAGTTACTGCCCAATTCTATATACAGCCTAAAAGAGTTACATAGTTACATAGTAGGTGAGGTTGAAAAAAGACACAAGTCCATCAAGTCCAACCTATGTGTGTGATTATGTGTCAGTATTACATTACATATCCCTGTATATTGCGGTCATTCAGGTGATTATCTAATAGTTTCTTGAAGCTATCAATGCTCCCCGCTGAGACCACCGCCTGTGGAAGGGAATTCCACATCCTTGCCGCTCTTACAGTAAAGAATCCTCTACGTAGTTTAAGGTTAAACCTCTTTTCCTCTAATTGCAATGAGTGGCCACGAGTCTTATTAAACTCTCTTCTGCGAAAAAGTTTTATCCCTATTGTGGGGTCACCAGTACAGTATTTGTAAATTGAAATCATATCCCCTCTCAAGCGTCTCTTCTCCAGAGAGAATAAGTTCAGTGCTCGCAACCTTTCCTCATAACTAAGATCCTCCAGACCCTTTATTAGCTTTGTTGCCCTTCTTTGTACTCGCTCCATTTCCAGTACGTCCCTCCTGAGGACTGGTGCCCAGAACTGGACAGCATACTCCAGGTGCGGGCGGACCAGAGTCTTGTAGAGCGGGAGAATTATCGTTTTATCTCTGCAGTTGATCCCCCTTTTAATGCATGCCAATATTCTGTTTGCTTTATTAGCAGCAGCTTGGCATTGCATGCCGTTGCTGAGCCTATCATCCACTAGGACCCCCAAGTCCTTTTCCATCCTAGATTCCCCCAGAGGTTCTCCCCCCAGTGTATAGATTGCATTCATATTTTTGACACCCAAATGCATTATTTTACATTTTTCTACATTGAACCTCATTTGCCATGTAGTCGCCCACCCCATTAATTTGTTCAGGTCTTTTTGCAAGATTTCCACATCCTGCGGAGAAGTTATTGCCCTGCTTAGCTTAGTATCGTCTGCAAATACAGAGATGGAACTGTTTATCCCATCCTCCAGGTCATTTATGAACAAATTAAATAGGATTGGTCCCAGCACAGAACCCTGGGGGACCCCACTACCCACCCCTGACCATTCTGAGTACTCCCCATTTATCACCACCCTCTGAACACGCCCTTGTAGCCAGTTTTCAATCCATGTACTCACCCTATGGTCCATGCCAACGCACCTTATTTTGTACAGTAAACGTTTATGGGGAACTGTGTCAAATGCTTTTGCAAAATCCAGATACACCACGTCTACGGGCCTTCCTTTATCTAGATGGCAACTCACCTCCTCATAGAAGGTTAATAGATTGGTTTGGCAAGAACGATTCTTCATGAATCCATGCTGATTACTGCTAATGATATCATTCTTATTACTAAAATCTTGTATATAGTCCCTTATCATCCCCTCCAAGAGTTTACATACTATTGATGTTAGGCTAACTGGTCTGTAATTCCCAGGGATGTTTTTTGGGCCCTTTTTAAATATTGGTGCTACATTGGCTTTTCTCCAATCAGCTGGCACCATTTCAGTCAATAGACTGTCTGTAAAAATTAGGAACAACGGTCTGGCAATCACCTGACTGAGTTCCCTAAGTACCCTCGGATGCAAGCCATCTGGTCCCGGTGATTTATTAATGTTAAGTTTCTCAAGTCTAATTTTAATTCCGTCCTCTGTTAACCATGTAGGTGCTTCCTGTGTTGTGTCATGAGGATAAACACTGCAGTTTTGGTTACTGAAGCCCCCCGATTCACTCGTGAATACTGAGGAGAAGAATAAATTCAATACCTCTGCCATCTCCCCATCCTTTGTAACCAGATGTCCTTCCTCATTCTTTATGGGGCCAATATGGTCTGTCCTCCCTTTTTTACTGTTTACATACTTAAAGAATTTCTTGGGATTTTTTTTGCTCTCCTCCGCTATGTGTCTTTCATGTTCTATCTTAGCCATCCTAATTGCACCCTTACATTTCTTATTGCATTCTTTATAAATTCTGAATGCTGTGGATGATCCCTCAACCTTGTATTTTTTGAAGGCCTTCTCCTTTGCTTTTATATGCATTTTTACATTGGAGTTAAGCCATCCAGGATGTTTGTTCGCTCTTTTAAATTTATTACCCAATGGGATACATTGGCTAATGCCCTTATTTAATATGCTCTTAAAGCAAACCCATCTCTCCTCTGTATTCTTTGTTCCTAATATTTTATCCCAATTTATGCCTTTTAGCAAGGTTTGTAGTTTAGGGAAGTTGGCTCTTTTGAAATTCATGAGTTGCTGAGGAGAAGGGCCAGGCCAAAATGGGACCTTTAGTATTAGGGACAGAAAAGAGAAAATAGTCATTTTAGGGGGGATTGTGAAGGAATGTGATGTAGATAATAATAATAGTAATCTGAAAATGTCTATTTTCATATGTGTATACATATTTTTCTCCTTACTCATTATATAAGTATACAGATTAGCTCTGTTCCTATATTTTCTCAAGATGGCGGGTACCCCCTACATCCCACACATCAGAAGAACGCGGAACTGGAGATAAAACCAAAGACAGCCAAACCTCGTTATGAAAATTCTCCATCTTCTTTACTATCTTAACCAATGAGATGTACCTATTAGACTAACATAGCAATGACGTATTTGTGTGTATAAAACATTAACACCGCCTTGAATAAATCAGAAGTGTAACAGTAACGATACTGAGCGTGTCTCAGAGTGTTTACTTTTATATGCATGCATATCAACACTTTTCAAATTGGAGACAGCAGCAGATAACCTTGGGCTCGATTGGAGCTCTTAATCATTTCCATAACACATGGATAGGAAGGATAATTGACTTTCCCAGATTGATTTTAAAATTAGATAAGGTGTTGAACTTTTGTACCTCCAGCATAAGTGCAGCTAAAGATGTCTGGGGGGACGAGAGAAAAAAGAGTAGGTCATCAGCATATGCTGTGACCTTATGTTCCACCTGTCCTATTTGTGTCCCACTTATCTCTCTGTTATTTCTGATTTTACGTAAGAATGGCTCTAATATTATTGCAAATATGGGCAACCTTGTCTTGTACCATTTCGGATACTAAAGCTTTCTGACAACGTTCCGTTTACTTTAATTCTTGCCTTAGGGCCCGCATACATCGACATTATCCATCCCATCATCCGCTCCCCCAGGCCTATCCCCTTCGATATTTCTCTCATAAAGCCCCAATTCACCCTGTCAAAGGCCTTTTCGGCATCCATTGACAGAATGATCCTTGGGGCCCTATCTGGACCAGACTGCATCCAGTGGAGGACATTAAGCGCCCGAATAGTGTTATCTCTCGCCTCACGCCCTTCCATGAACCCAGTCTGGTCCAGATGTATCATCCCCCCTATGTGCCCCTGGAGCCTCAGAGCTAAGATCTTTGCTAACAATTTAGTATCCGAATTAAGAAGGGAAATAGGCCTGTAGTTTGCGCAATTCTTGGGATCTTTTCCTCCTTTTGGCAATACTGTTATATGCGCCAGAAGGGCTTCTGGTGGTAGTGGGTTAGATGCATTAATTGAATTGAAGTATTTACACAGTGGTTCTCTTAATACTGGAAGGAATTTTTTATAATATATATTAGTCAACCCGTCTGGGCCTGGGCTTTTCCCTAATGGCAATGTTGCTATTACCCTTTCCAGCTCCTCTACCGTGATTGGGCGCTCTAACTGTTCTATAGTTGTTTTAGACAGCCTAGGCATTGATGCTTCATTGATGTAATCCTGTATCTCTTTTCTCTCGGGGCTTTCATTATCTACTTCGGAAATATTGAATAATGCCTCATAAAATTTACTAAATTCTGCAGCTATGGCTTTCGTTCCAACTACCTTCTTACCTCTAACCAGTAAACTATGGACGTGTCTGGATTCCTGTTGCTTTTTAAGCTGTTTAGCTAGTAGCCGCCCGCACTTATTACCCTGTTCATATGACCTATTTGCAAAGAACCTAATTTTATTTCTAACTTTTTGTTCTAAGCACTGTGAGAGCTCCGTTCGTAAGGCCTCTAGGCGCCTATTATCTGTAGGGTCAAGCTTCCTCTTGTGCTTCCCCTCCAGTTCACTGATTTTATCTAATAGATCTTTTATCTCTTTTTTCCCTTCTTTTTTTATATACGAGCCATATGCTATTAAATCCCCTCTTATGACAGTTTTATGGGCCTCCCACACCATTTGATCAGACACTTCCCCTGTCTTGTTTATTTCAAAATACTCTTTTATTTTAACTCCTAATTTCTCTACTATTTCTTCCCTATCCAATAGCGACTCGTTCAAACGCCACGTTCGTTCCAGACCCCCCATCTGAATTAGTTGGAACGTTAATGCTATTGGGGCATGATCTGATGTAGTGATGGGGCCAATTGTGCATGAAATGACATTCTCCAGGTGGAACTGGTCCACCAGGAGAAGGTCCAGACGCGAGTACATGTCGTGTGTTTTTGAATAATAGCTAAAGTCTTTGATTCCTGCATGTGATACCCGCCAGCAGTCCACCAGATGTTGAGAGCGTATAAGTTGTTTAATTCGTTTTAGGGCTCTAAATGACAAGGCAGTTCTTCCTGTTGATGTATCCATATTGGGATCCAGCACCAGGTTAAAGTCTCCGCCCATCATCAGACAGCCCTCTCTAAATTGTTCCAATTACTTAAATATTTTAACAAAAAAATTTACTGACCCTTCATTTGGTGCGTAGATCGTCGCAAATGTATATCGTGCACCATGCAGTGTACCCTTCACAAATAAGAAGCGTCCCTCAGGGTCACTGTGAACTGTCTCCATTTTCCATGGACATGACTTCTTAAAAGACATAGTGACTCCTCTGGCCCTTGCGACTGGGGACACTGCATGGTACCATTGGTTCATAGTACTCTGGGGTAAGCTAGGGATAGAATCACCCTTAAAGTGAGTCTCTTGTAAAAAGACAATGTCCGCTCCATAATGTTGCAGCTCGATCCACAGGCGCTTTCTCTTGTTCGGTGAGCTTAACCTCCTTACGTTATATGAAATGATTTTCAAAGTTGTTACCATTCTTTAAGTTCCCCTTATAGGCTCCCGGTACCTGCCCCTCATTATTTTCTCCCTGACCTTATTCTTCTTTGTTCCATCATCGCTGACCCTACCTACCCACATATCCCTAGAACAACCCCTATTAAAATTAAAAATTACATTTTTACTTGTTCCATGTAAAAAAACATACATACCCCATCCCTACACCATGATACTCCCCCCTGGAGTACCTTTACTAACCCAGGTGGAGGCCTGTGTAGATGTGCGTCCCACAAGCACAGGTCCCCTCTCTTCCCTGCTGTTAGCAGGTTCCTTAAGCCCCTTACTCGGGGTTGACCTACCGACCAAAAAATAGTCTCCATACACCACCACACTCTTTCATCCTCCCCCCTCCCCCCCTCCCCCCAGGCCTTATTTATAATTCTCTCCCCATTGGGAGAAAACACAACAAAAAAAAAGGGAATAAACAGCACAACTTCATCTCCCTAAAAAAAAAAAAAAGGCAGAGACAAGACCCCCTGCTACTCAGTCCTTTCTTCCACTATCTAGGTCCTCTTCGGGCCAAGTCCCTATTAGTCTTTGCCCTAACTTCTTGCCACTGCTCTGGCCATTGTAGTGGGGGTCCTATGAGATTTATTCTCCAATCTACAAAGTCCACCATAGGGAGATCCAACTTTTGCACAAAAGATTCTAGATCGTCTTTAGTTCGTAGTGTTGCTGTATTCCCATTTCTAGAAGCTGTCAAGCTAAATGGGTATCCCCAACGATATTTAGTATCTACCGCACGCAGCGCTTCTAACAGGGGTCGCACTGCTCGACGCTGGTACAGGGTCCGCCGTGATATATCGGGGTATAATGCTATGTTCAGTCCTTCAAGCAGAATTGTGGGTTTGGTGCGTGCCATTCTCATTATATTTTCTTTTATTCTATATTTATGCACTTTACAGATAACGTCCCTTGTTGTCTCAGCTTTATTACTCGGGTATAACACCCGATGCGCCCGATCTATTTCTATGTTTTCTGGGGCCTGGTCCCCTAAGATCTGTCTGAATATCTTAATTGTAGTGGGGATTAATTCCGCCTTTGAGATTGATTCGGGTATTCCTTTTATACGGATATTCTGTCTTCTGTCCCGGTTCTCATAATCGTCCAGTTGGTCCCTGTACCCATTTAATACATCTTCATGCTTCTTAAGTACTTCCTGAATGTCCGCTACATTGTGCATTATGGCCTCTTGATCGCTTTCTATTTTCTCCACTCTATGCCCCAGACCCCGGAGATCCTCCTTCAGACTTTCAACTGCTTGTAGGCATGACTGTTCCACCACACTAATTAATTGTTGCATATCATTTTTTGTAGGTAGGGCTCTTAATAGATCCCACATATCTTTTTCCCAGTTTCCACCCTGCTCGTTCCCCCTCTGGCTCCCATTTCCTCCATCTTGGGGGTTCTGCTGTTTGGGGAGTGAAATATAGGCCTGTGCTGGCCATCGGGACTACCGGGAGTTTCCCGATGGGCCGATTGGCAGCGGGCCACTACACCAATGACTCTGACTGTCAGTGTCACTGTCTCTCTCCGTCCGTGCGTCGCCGGGCGGCTCCGCTCCTGCACTCGGCGGGCGGCGCCGGCTGTGTCACACAAACACAGTGACAGGCATTATCACTCCCCCAGGCACTCCCCCTAACAATATAGCCATTTGGGCGGCCTCTTTGTCCCGGCGCCGTGACGTCACTCACGGACGGAGGGCGGAGGCGGCCCGGAGACATAGAAGGAGGCGGAGCCAGGGCGTAGCAAAGCAAGCCTGCTGCCTGCAAGACTGCAACCTAGAGGAGCCGAGGCCGAGGAGGAGGATTTGGAATCGGATCGGAACCATAATACCAGACCAAGTTGCAGGCAGCCACCAGCAAGTACAGTGACAGAAACCAAGTCTATAGTGTCATCATTCAAGTAAGCAGCACTATAGTAATAACTTTACTAATAATAATAGTAATTAGTAATAGTAAGTAACTGAATATGCAGCATGGAGGGGGGGAGGGGTAAATCTGTACTGTATAAATGTACTGCCACTGGTCATGGTTAAATTATTCATCAGTTACCATGGCCAGTGGCATTAAATTAATAATTGACCAGTGGCATTAAATTAATATTAATGCCACAGTGGCATTAATATTAATTTAATGCCACTGGTCAATTATTAATTTAATGCCACTGGCCATGGTAACTGATGAATAATTTAACCAGGACCAGTGGCAGTACATTTATACAGTACAGATTTACCCCTACCCCCCTCCCCCCACCATGCTGCATATTCAGTTACTTAAAGTAACTGAATATGCAGCATGGCGGGGGGAGGGGGGTAGGGGTAAATCTGTACTGTAAATGTACTGCCACTGGTCATGGTTAAATTATAAAGTAACTGAATATGCAGCATGGCGAGGGGAGGGGGGTAGGGGTAAACCTGTAATGTAAATGTACTGCCACTGGTCATGGTTAAATTATAAAGTAACTGAATATGCAGCATGGCGGGGGGAGGGGGGAGGGGTTAATCTGTACTGTAAATGTACTGCCACTGGTCATGGATAAATTATTCATCCATCAGTTACCATGGCCAGTGGCATTAAATTAATAATTGACCTGTGGCATTAAATTAATAATTGACCAGTGGCATTAAATTAATATTAATGCTACAGTGGCATTAATATTAATTTAATGCCACTGGTCAATTATTAATTTAATGCCGCTGACCACGGTAACTGATGAATAATTTATTGCCACTGGTCAATTATTAATTTAATGCCACTGGTCAATTATTAATGTAATGCCACTGGTCAATTATTAATTTAATGCCACTGGTCAATTATTAATGTAATGCCACTGGTCAATTATTAATTTAATGTCACTGGTCATGGTAATTGATGAATAATTTAATGTCACTGGTCACGGTAATTGATGAATTATTTAATGCCACTGGTCACGATAACTGATTAGTAATTTAATGCCACTGGTCATGGTAATTGATGGATAATTTAATGTCACTGGTCACAGTAATTGATGAATAATTTAATGCCACTGGTCACGATAACTGATTAGTAATTTAATGCCACTGGTCATGGTAATTGATGGATAATTTAATGTCACTGGTCACGGTAATTGATGAATAATTTAATGCCACTGGTCACGATAACTGATTAGTAATTTAATGTCACTGGTCATGGTAATTGATGAATAATTTAATGTCACTGGTCACGGTAATTGATGAATAATTTAATGCCACTGGTCACGATAACTGATTAGTAATTTAATGCCACTGGTCATGGTAATTGATGGATAATTTAATGCCACTGGTCACGATAACTGATTAGTAATTTAATGTCACTGGTCATGGTAATTGATGAATAATTTAATGTCACTGGTCACGGTAATTGATGAATAATTTAATGCCACTGGTCACGATAACTGATTAGTAATTTAATGTCACTGGTCATTGTAATTGATGAATAATTTAATACCACTGGTCATGGTAACTGCGGTAACTGATTAGTAATGTTATGTCACTGGTGATGGTAACTGATTAATAATTTAATATCACTAGTCATGGTAACTGATTAATAATTTAATGTCACTGGTCACGGTAACTGATTAATAATTTAATATCACTGGTCACGGTAAATGATTAATTTAATGCCACTGGTCTCGGTAAATGATTAATAATTTATTGCCACTGGTGAATTAATTTACTGCCACTGGTCATGGTAACTGATGAATGAATTTACTAGTGCCACTGCTGATCATGGTCACTGATGAATGAATTTACTAGTGCCACTGCTGGTCATGGTCACTGATGAATGAATTTGCGGCCACTGGTCATGGTTACTGATGAATGAATTTACTAGTGCCACTGATGATCATGGTCACTGATGAATTAATGTACTGTCACTGCTGGTCATGATCACTGATGATGAATGAATGTACTGCCACTGGTCACTGATGAAATAATGACTGACCACTGGTCAGCCATTAATTCATCAGTGACCAGTGGCAGTACATTAATTCATCAGTGACCAGTGGCAGTACATTCATTCATCAGTGACCAGTGGCAGTACATTCATTCATCAGTGACCAGTGGCAGTACATTCATTCATCAGTGACCAGTGGCAGTACATGAGTTCATCAGTGACCAGTGGCAGTACTGGCATTCTTGGCAGCAGCACTGCTTGGGGAATCATTGCTGGGTTGGCTCTGCTGAAGTGCTCATCCACCAATGAGCTGATATCTCCCTAGAAATATGTGAACAGGACACTTCTGGAGGCCTCCCCTTCTCTGGGCTGCAGTCCTCTTCTTTAATATTGGCTGGGGTATGGCTGGAGAAGGAGCTGGCACTGCTACCATTGCTGTTGCTGCCACTCTTTGGAGCTTCCTGCATCATGGAGTAAAAGGCTAGTTTCTGTGTAATATAAACTGACAACAACCATCAGCCAAGTTTTTATTAATTAAAAGAGAAGTATGTTTTATTTTTTTATTTTTGCTGTTTTATACTTACCTAGATGGATGCTGCATCTGTCCCCCGGCGCCTATGCACTGAGAACCAAGCCATCAAACACCGCTGATGGTTCGGTTCTCTTAGCTGATTGACAGGCAGCAGCTCTCTGCTCTGCCCCCCCCCCCTTGCTCACTGCAGTGCTGAGCTGTGGAAGAGTGAGGAGTGGCTGCCTCAGACTCTCAGTGGCTCTCTGAGAGGCTGAGGCGGCTATCAAGCCAAGCACCTGGCAGGTCCAGACTTTATTGTCATGATGACGCGGTGCCTGGACTGATTTCGGTGACATCAGTAGAGAGCAGACTTCAGGCCACTCTCTGCTGAAAATGGGTCACAGGAGTGTAAAACGAATTACACTCCTGTGATCCACAGGAGAAGCCCAGCCAAACGAGCTCAGGCTGGACTATTAAAATCACTATTAAACTTTTCCAAGAAAACTTTACAAATGGCATATTGGTGTATTTGGAAAATGCAGATGCAAAAATCTGCAATGCAACAATCTTTTCCAGATCAGTTGCCCTGTCCTAGATTTTGCAATTCTTTTGCCAATTCATGACAGGTATTTATGTGTCTGTATTGCTTGTTCAAACCTTAATACCATAGATAATAACATAAGAATTAATAGAAGTTTACTCCAGAAGTATATAAGCAGTTTTGAAATTCTAGAGAAATGTTTAAATAATGTACACTTTAATAAATTACACTTTAACTAAACCCATTAGGTGTGACGTGCAACAACAAACATGTTAAAACACAAGACTAAACGTAAAGGAGGAGCTGAGAAGTTAAGAGAAAAAAAAAGCAAGCACTTGAGGCAGATGCCACTAAATGTGTAAAACTAGACGTATTATTTGCTGGAACATCAGCAAAAGCTGAGAGCAGCGCTGGCCTGACTGCTGTGGTAAGTCAGACATAAATATTTTATTCCTTTTTAAACATAAAGATTTGTGGACTTTTTGGATAATATTATGCCTACAGTTGTGACTTACTATATGTCCATTCTTAGGCTGGGTCCACAATAGAGGAGAGTGGAGAGGAGAGAGAGCATGAGGCAGGCGATGAATGTGAAGACGATAGAGGAGATGAGCAGGAACATGAGTGTAGACAAGAGAGAGAAGGCTTGAAAAAAGACAGAGGATTAGAGAGAGGAGAAGATATAACGCATGAGAGAGTTGATGACAGAGGAGATGTAAACCAAGGAGAGAGTGTAGAAATGGCAGCATACACAGAGGAAAGTGAAGTCACCGAGGAAAACATTGATTATTACATTCGTCCCCACCAGGAAAACTTGAAGATATTTTTTAATTATCATCCGCAACAAACATCAAGAAATCCATTGGTACAGAGAGTGTTCTGGTGCAAGGATGGCACTAATAGACGGTGGCTTACTTACTGCCAAGAACGCCATGCATTACATTGCTCTGTCTGCATAGCATTTGCCAAGTTAGCTGACAGATCTTCATTCATAAGTGGTATGACAGACTGGAAACATGTTCATCAGCGCATAGAGGAACATGAAAAGAGCATGGCACACAAAACCTGTGCAGAAGCATACTTCTTAAATGCCTCTAAATTAGATGTTCAACATTTACTTAGTGGAAGTCAGCTGTCCTCACACAGAGAACAAATCAGAAAGAGGCGACAAATACTGGAGCGTGTAGTTGATGTTGTAAAATTGATTGGCAAAAGAGGACTGAGCTATAGGTCAGAGAATGAGGCTGCATACATGCTTGATGACAGAAATATTGATCATGGTAACTTCTTAGAAATTATACTCCTGTTAAGCAAGTATGATGTCTGTCTGAAAGAGCATTTAAAAGAATGCATTGAAAAATCTACGAAGTTACATCAGACTGGGGCAAAAGGCAGAGGTTCCCTGGTTACGTTTCTGTCTGCAAGAACCATCAATTCTGTCATTGACACCATTCAGCACCTTATTCAGGAGACCATTGTGAGAGACATAAAGAATGCCGTAATGTTCTCTGTGCAGATTGACACCACACAAGACATCACCTCACAAGACCAGTGTTCTATTGTTTTGCGATATGTTACAGACACCATTCATGAAAGGCAAGTGTAAAGAATCTACTGGACAATATTTTGTGGATATTGTTTCTGAGCTTGCAGAGAAGATCAATTTGGACTTGAGCAAGTGCATTGGACATGCTACAGATGGTGCCTCTAACATGCAAGGCCGCTACAAAGGTTTTTCTACTCACATGTCCAAATTTTCACCAAATCAAGTGCATGTTTGATGCTATGCCCATGTTCTTAACCTAGTTTTGGCTGACACAACCCAAACAGTAATTCAATGTGGATCACTTTTTGCAGTGCTTAATGACATCGCAGTTTTCTTTTGTGAGTCATATAAAAGGATGAATGTGTGGGAAAGTGAGCGCCAAGACAAGCACCAGAGACGACTCTCACTAATTGGAGTGACACGGTGGTGGGCCAAGGATAACGCTCTCAGGAAAGTGTTTGGATCATTTGCAAATCCAGACAATTGTCTCTATGTGGATGTCATTCTTGCATTGACAGCAATACAAGAAGATATTACCTTAAAAACGACTGCTTGCATTGAAGCACAAGGATTTGTTGAAGCTCTGCTGAAGTATGAGATGATACTGACGGCACAAACCTTCCTTAGAATATTTGAGAAGACTTCACCACTGTCCAAATACCTTCAAACACAGGGGATGGATATACTGTCTGCTCATAGAATGGTTTTGGCAACATATGAAAGTCTTAAAAATATGTCAAGAGATTTTGCCTCAGTTAGCGCAGCTGCAGAGAAATTTGTTCTGTGGGCAAATGAAAAATTGCAGGAGCAGGACAAAGAGATAGAATTGGAAGTTCAGTCTACATTGCCATCACAAAGAAATAGGAAGAAGAAAACCATGCCTGGAGAGATTGCTCATGCTGAAACGATCACAAGTCCAGAAAAGGCTTATGAAGTCACAGTTCATAATAAAATAATGGACACAGCTACAGAGACATTGCACAGAAGGTTCCTAAGTCATGGCACACTCTATGCTGACCTTGCATTTCTGGACCCAAGAAACTTCGCTCAGTTAAGGTCTTCGTCTCTTTCACCACTGATGTTCCAAGAACTTAGCAAATGTCTGTCGAAGTTTGACAGTGAAGCAAGTCCTGAGAATCTACAGTGTGAATTAAGCAGTTTTGCTCTTCAGTGGGAAAGATTAAAAATGTCTCCACTGGACGAATACAAAGTAAAAACATTGGAGAATGAGAGTGAAGATGAGCAGGTTGAAATCCAGTGTAAAAAGTGTTCTTCATGTAAAGAATGCCCGCTATGTTGCTACCAGATTCTCAGGAGGTTCAATCTAATGTCAAATGCCTACCACCTCCTAGGTCTTGCATACCAGTTCCTACTCACCCTGTCCATCACTCAGGTTGCTTGTGAACGTACATTTTCAACACTCAAGTTCATCAAAAGCAGACTCAGAACCAACCTGTCACAAGAGCATCTGGAAGCTTTTATGTTGATGTCAACAGAAAAGGACATCCCCTGCTCTCTTGACTCTGAAGTGATCATTGACAAAGTTGCAGAGAAAAGTGAATTGTTTTCTAAGCTTCTTCTATAGGCCCCAACAGTGGTTTTGGACCTTTTTGTATGGTTAGCCGTTTATACTGCCTTGGTAATTCGCATTGTATGTTAGAGTGGATTTTTCCCTGTCTTTTTATGTTTGTGATTCCCACAAGTTGTTGTTTGAACTGTTTCTTGTTAATATTATATTCAAATGTAAGTTATTATTTATAACTGTTTTCCTTATTTATGACACCTGCCATTGAACGGAGTGTAACTTACACATTTCATTCTAAAGGCGTCTGTAATGTTGGAATGCATCTTTTTCTCTAAATAATAAAAAAAGCTGTTTATACATACAGTGGAATGTTTTTACTTATTTTTTTGCGCAATTGCGTATAGTTTATATACTGTTTTTGTGTGTGTTTGCAAAATTAAAGT
Organism: Lithobates clamitans; assembly: GCA_037952925.1. Classification (NCBI taxonomy): domain Eukaryota; kingdom Metazoa; phylum Chordata; class Amphibia; order Anura; family Ranidae; genus Lithobates; species Lithobates clamitans. The sequence goes on from JBBGZY010001791.1 coordinate 772,541, forward strand.
GGGCCGGTCTGGATGAAGTCCAGGGTCAAATTTTTGTCCCAGTCCAGCCCTGGTGAAATATGGTCATAATCATCATAGTCATGAAGAGATTGTCCAGGGTCTGTATCCAGCCTTGTTTGAGAGCTCTGTATCTCAACTATGCCATTGCTAGGGGTCAGTTCTCCTCCTCTTGTCCTGAATATCATCTCCGTAGCCTGTAAGGCCTCTACTGTCCCCTCATTTACATCTGTACCTTCAGATGCCTCCTCCTCCTGTACAATTAAATCCCATTTCTTTATAATGGCTGATGACATTCTTGTTTCGGGGTTTATACACTCTTGTCCCCCAGCCCCTACTTCCTCTCTTATACTCATGGGGCTCCCTCTACCACCCGGGCTAATTTCTTCCACAACTTTCCTCCCCCTTTCTGCAGACGGAGATCCCTTACCGTGCAGTGTGGTGCCGCCTCCTGTTGTTGGGGTGTCCGTTTTCTTTTTCCCTGGAGTCCTGCGTGCTGACCCCTCTGTAGGACCGCTGGGTTTCCTTGTATCTTGTCCCCCTGCTTGTCGTCCCCCTCCATCAGCGGCACGAGGGGACATGTAGGCTCTTATACCATCTACTGAACTTCTACCTCGTCCAGCCGGTACTATAGCGACTTGTCTGCGTGTGGTCATCTCCTCAGCTGTCTACGATGCGACCGGACTCCGCTGTTCTCATCAAATTGTAAAGTTGACCTATAAGCACTGCAAAGGGTGTGTAGTATCTCCTGTTACTAACGATTCAGCGATTCAGCTTTCAGCTCTGCTCTGCTGTACATTAGTTAGTTATCAATTCAGCCAGGGAACACGAGGGGGAGTGAGGCGCTCACTCATCCACAATTCGGGGGTACAGAAAAAAGGGTGGGGAGTTTCCAGCTGTCAATGGTTCAACAGTTCGGTGTTCAGCCAAGTTTACTATACACAGCTTATTGTAATGTCAGCCCGGGGGCTGGGGGGGGAGCGGGCACTTACTCCTACACAGCCAGACACTCAGAAGAGGAGGGAGAATGGAGTGTATCCAACTGTCAGTGGATCAGCCTTCGGAGGTTCGGTGTTCAGCTTGGCTCTGCTGTGGGATTCAGCCCAGGAACACAGGAGGGAGGTGAAACACTCACTCGTCCAAAGCACGAGGGAACAGGAGAGAGAGTGGAATCTCTCCAGCTGTCAGTGGTTTGGTGGTTTGGCGTTCAGCTGTGCTTTGCTATGTACATCTGTTTGTAGTATCTGCCCAGGAGCTCGAGGGGGGGGAGCAGGGCACTCTCTCATACACGGCCGGGTGTGTGGGAGGGGAGAGAGAGTGGAGTGTGTCAGCTACTCGGCGCTCAGCGGTTCAGCGATCAGCTGTTCTCATCCGGCTGCAGCATCAGCTGTGAACACGGGGAAGGGGAGTAGAGCGTCTCCAGCAGCTAACGATTCAGCATTCCAGCATTAATCTGTGCTCTGCTGTGTTCAGAACCCACCTCACCTGTTACTGTCCTCCTCGCCCAAAGAGACCTCACCTCGCCCGATACCGCCCCCCCACCTGAGAAGACCCGACTTCACTCAATACCATCCCCTTCACCTATGGAGACCCCAGCTCACCCGATACCATCCTCCCTGCACAAAGAGACCTCACCCCACCCATTACCATCCCCTCCACCTTGTGCAGGATATCTCTGTCTCTTATTCCAACTGCACACAGCACAGACATCCCTTCCCTATTGTTATCTATAGCATTGGCTGCAGCTCTGAGAGACTCATATTTCCATAGAAGGGAAAGGTGCTTCACCAGAGACCTAAGGAGATTCCTGCTTCTCCTGCCTGCACCTACCTTCTTGCTACCCATAGCAAGGTGTGATTAAACTGGAATGTAATTTCTTCACCCACCACTAGGTGTCCTCAATGCTCCACATGCAGTCTGTACATCTAACTTGGAGCTAATATAGAGGAAACATGCATGTATTTTATGGTACAAATTTTATGTTGTATGTATATATATATATATATATATATATACAGTATCCCACAAAAGTAAGTACACCCCTCAGTCACATTTTTGTAAATCTTTTCTTCTACCTTTTCATGTGACAACACTGAAGAAATGACACTTTGCTACAATGTAAAGTAGTGAGTGTACAGCTTGTATAACAAGGTAAATTTGCTGTCCCCTCAAAATAACTCAACACACAGCCATTAATGTCTAAACCGCTGGCAACAAAAGTCAGTATACCCCTAAGTGAAAATCTCCAAATTGGGCCCAATTTGCCATTTTCCCTCCCCGGTGTCATGTGACTCGTTAGTGTTACAAGGTCTCAGGTGTGAATGGGGAGCAGGTGTGTTAAATTTGGTGTTATCGCTCTCACTCTCTCATACTGGTCACTGGAAGTACAACATGGCACCTCGTGGCAAAGAACTCTCTGAGGATTGAAAAAAAAAAATTGTTGCTCTACATAAAGATGGCCTAGGCTATAAGAAGATTGCCAAGACCCTGAAACTGAGCTGCAGCACGGTGGCCAAGACCATACAGCGGTATAACAGGACAGGTTCCCCTCAGAACAGGCCTCGCCGTGGTCCACCATAGAAGTTGAGGTCACGTGCTCAGCATCATATCCAGAGGTTGTCTTTGGAAATAGACGTATGAGTGCTGCCAGCATTGCTGCAGAGGTTGTAGGGGTGGGGGGTCAGCCTGTCAGTGCTCAGACCATACGCTGCACACTGCATGAAATTGGTCTGCATGTCTGTCGTCCCAGAAGGAAGCCTCTTCTAAAGATGATGCACAAGAAAGCCCACAAACAGTTTTCTGAAGACAAGCAGACTAAGGACATGGATTACTGGAACCATGTCCTGTGGTCTGATGAGACCAAGATAAACGTATTTGCTTCAGATGGTGACAAGCGTGTGTGGCGGCAACCAGGTGAGGAGTACAAAGACAAGTGTGTCTTGTCTACAGTCAAGCATGGTGGTGGGAGTGTCATGGTCTGGGGCTGCATGAGTGCTGCCAGCACTGGGGAGCTACAGTTCATTGAGGGAACCATGAATGCCAACATGTACTGTGACATACTGAAGCAGAGCATGATCCCCTCCCTTCAGAGACTGGACCGCAGGGCAGTATTCCAACATGATAACCACCCCAAACACACCTCCAAGACCACCACTGTGATGTCATCATGGAGGATGGGAAGAGGACTCCAGTGGCAACCTGCAAAGCTCTGGTGACCTCCATGCCCAAGAGGGTTAAGGCAGTGCTGGAAAATAATGGTGGACAGACAAAATATTGACACTTTGGGCCCAATTTGGAGATTTTCACTTAGGGGTGTACTCACTTTTGTCAGATACTGTATATACATTATATGGTAGGAACATATTATGTGGTAAATAGAGAGAGAGGGCAAGGAAAGGAACAAATGCAGAGAGAGGGGGAAGGGAGAGATGAGGGGGAAGGGAGAGGTGAGGGGGGAAGGGAGAGGTGAGAGGGGGAAGGGAGAGGAGAGAGGGGGAAGGGAGAGGAGAGAGGGGGAAGGGAGAGGAGAGAGGGGGAAGGGAGAGGAGAGAGAGGGGGAAGGGAGAGGAGAGAGAGGGGGAAGGGAGAGGTGAGAGGGGGGAAGGGAGAGGGGAGAGGGTATCGGCTGTGGAGAACAAGCTGGGAAGAAGTTGGTAATAATCGCAGAATAAGGTTAATAAAATATATAAAACTTTATTGATGAGTAAAAAACCTCAATGGGGTAAATCTATAGAGAATAACACCTTCCAATAACTATGTAATAATATTGGTAGCCCAATAATCAATCAGGATAATCACGTCCCTTTGGGTAATGATCCATGACATGAAATGAATTTATCCATTGGTTGTTCTGATTACATTTAGATGATATAATAAAAATGGCAGCAAGTTGTCAGTGAAAGGCAAAGCGGCTGAACGGATTTGTCACAATGAAATCTTAGTAGCCGTGTTGGCAGAGAGTCATGCAGAGCAGAGATGGGGGAGTTGTCAGAAGTAAAGATGAACCTCTAGAAATGGGATCACTTGGCTAAGCTTGTCATTCAGGGGGATAAAGTTCTGGTTGTGGAACAAAAACTCTGATATAAGGCAGCAGAGAGCCGGCTATGAGATGTCCGTCTCTCCTTGGGATTGCTGATGGATCGGGTTCTGTTCTTATACAAAAAATGTAAGGGTGGCTAGATGGTACCATGGGATACAGCACCTCATCCCCAAAATAATCAAATAGCTGATAAGTATGTGGACGGGGGATTATGGCGGTGCTAGGGTCAAAAGGTGTAGGGGAGAAAAATGAATAAGAAAAAAGTGTAAAAGACAAAAAGTTACAAAGTTTATTGATAATCTTACATAGGTAAAAAATACATTACAAGCAATTCATGTTGTTTTTAAAAAAAGTAATAGGTACATGTACTGTAAGTGACCCTAAGAATGATGAGGTAGGCCAGATGGAAAATGGCCGTCGAAAAGGGGGGCTCAATTTCCTACATGTTTCGCCAAGGCATTGGCTAATTCAGGGAACAAGAGCTCACAAAATGGATATGTAAAACAATTCTGTGTGATGAAAATAGAAAACATCATGTAAACAAGATTATTTAACAGTACAGTACTTAATATACACAAGAAAGAGTTGATACTGTGGCTGAACAGTCATGCGACCCACAGGCTCCACTAACCACCGGTGATGCAAACGTACCTGGGACGTCGGCGCCCAAGAGGGAGGGAGGAGGGGGGGGGGGAATACGGCCGCCAGAAGGCGTCCCCGCAGGGGAGCTAGCAGGCCGCGCCGTAAATTATGCCTGCAGGGGGCGTACAGTAGACCTGGCAATGGAATGTAAAGACATAAGATGAATAATGGTGCACTTTATAATAGTAACCTAGAGACAAAAAATTGCACATCAATGCATTATGCTAAGGAAGATATGTAAAGTATGTATATGGGTAAGTGTATATATATCTCTAGGAAAAAATGCAAACTTACATGTATGTTTAAAAACAGTAGAGTGGAATGGTCACAGAGTGCCTGCGAGTAGGTGCATGCACACAGCAAGGAAAACGCCAAGGTGGACAGGATCTGCAATCAGGTGAGAAAGAGCCTAAATAAAGGATTGGATAACATTAGGGGTGTTGCTAATGGTGACTTAGACCATGTAAAATAGTTATGCCGGTACTTACTTAATAAAGTAAGCTGTAAGGTGGAAATCTCATAGCAGTGCAGTCACAGGCATAGAGTGCCTAACCCTGGAGTTTTGGGTTGATTGAAAAGGGCAGTAATCGCAACATGTCCTACACAGGATAAAGATGGAGGAAGGAGAAATTAGGACATTGAGATTTTACTGGGCAAAGGCAAGGCTGCTCAAGAGAGTAAAAGCGTGTTACCTAGTCTGCCATAGCGCAGACACTGTTGCTTAGAAGGATCAATGCTGACCGGCAGAGTAAATCCTAGGTGGCTCCTAAAAAATGTTTGGGAGCATGGTAAGTAATACACTTGGGGAGACGTAGTGTTAAGTGTCATAAAAGACAGAAATTACCTTCTTGCTGTGTGCAGAGCGAGTGCAGGCACGTCCCTCGTCCAACAAGGAACTGAGGGACTGGCCGGTTACTTGTATGCCCCTCACACCTGATCAGATGATGATCAGGTGTGCGGACGCCTAATGAGGGGCATCCACGCCTGCGCACAGCGCGGTGCCTCGGAACTACATGTTCCATCATGCACCGCGCGCGCATGCTCAAGACAAACGGACCGTATGGCGAATGGGAGAGCGGACCGCCTCGGAATGGGAGGTACCAAGGCGCCGCCTCCTCCCATCAGCCGATGGAAACCAAGGGGCCAGAAAGTCTGAGACCGACGTGGACACCCAGGGGCAGACAGAGGTCTGCCCTGGGCGTCCGTACAGACATGAACAGCGCTAGCGATGCCAACCCCCAAGAGGGGAGCCAACGCCGCAACCAATCACCCCCCACACCTCCCCCCAACCCAAAGAACACCAAGACACCAGAGACTGAGTGCAGTCCAGCAGTGGGGCACAGCGAGCGCATGAAAAACAGTGGGCTGAGACACAGGGTGGGGGGACAAAGGCCCAAACTGCCCGACAATCCACAGGGGTCACTGGGGAAAACAGGAAGTGCCTGTGTGTCAGCACACAACGTCCAGCCACAATGTGCATAACTTGCATAGAGGACCACTGGGTCCTGGTAGAACAGTGAAACTTGTAATCAATAGGGAAGAACAACAACAATCATAAGACGTAGGCTTACATACAGAGGCAAATGCGTCAAAGGAATGTGTTCATGCAATATCGAAAAAGACTTTACATGTCTATAAGTACAAGGAAAGAATTATGAATTAAACAGGGATTTGAAAGACATTGGATCAATGGGAAATAATGGTAGGGAGGGAATACATTCATAACATATACCAAAGTCACAGTGATCTCAGATATCATGAAGGGAACTGTGGAGGGAGCCGCAAATGGAGCCATGGCAAAAGAAAGAAGAGTCAGAAAAACCAGAAAAGGAAGAGAGATGGAGAAGAGGGCAGCAGGGCACGGGGAAGGGGAGACAGGTGCAGGGAGGGATGAATGAGAAAACTATAAGCGACGCTGACTGAAAGGTGGACATAAAGAGAATACATGGTGTGCACGAATATAATGCGTACACGGGTGGATGTTAGAGAAAGGGTTTGAAGCTAATATATTCGTTGAGTCCTGGGAAATTGGTAGCATTTAGTATATGGATCCATTTTGTTTCAAGTCGTAGTAGTTTGTTGTCGATACTGCCGCTTCTTGCATGTGGAGGAACATGTTCGAGTGCGGAGAATAAAATGACATGGGGGTCAGAGTTAGCATAACCCCCTCCTCCCTCCCTCTTGGGCGCCGACATCCCAGGTACGTTTGCATCACCGGTGGTTAGTGGAGCCTGTGGGTCGCATGACTGTTCAGCCACAGTATCAACTCTTTCTTGTGTATATTAAGTACTGTACTGTATCCATATACTAAATGCTACTAATTTCCCAGGACTCAACGAATATATTAGCTTCAAACCCTTTCTCTAACATCCACCCGTGTACGCATTATATTCGTGCACACCATGTATTCTCTTTATGTCCACCTGTACTGTTAAATAATCTTGTTTACATGATGTTTTCTATTTTCATCACACAGAATTGTTTTACATATCCATTTTGTGAGCTCTTGTTCCCTGAAGAAGCCAATGCCTTGGCGAAACATGTAGGAAATTGAGCCCCCCTTTTCGACGGCCAGTTTCCATCTGGCCTACCTCATCATTCTTATGCCGCGTACACACGGTCGGACTTTCCGGCATACTTGGTCCAGCGGACCAGAGTTTGCCGGACAATCCGCCCGTGTGTAGGCGCCGGCGGACTTTTCCGGCGGACTTTTTCCCAAAAGCCCGCCGGACCTAGATTTGAAGAAAGTTTAAAATCTTTCCGCCAGACTCAGTTTCGGGCGGAAAGTCCGCTCGTGTGTGTGCTTGTCCGACGGAAAGCCCGCTCGTGTGTATGCTGGTCCGACGGACCAGATACGACACGAGGGCAGGGTATTGCATCTCGCACTCGCTGCAATAGGAAAAACACATTTTCCTATTGCGGCGAGCGCGGGGCATACCAGGCCCTTAGGTCTGGTATGGATTATAAAGGGAACCCCCTACGCCGAAAAAACAGCGTGGGGTCCCCCCTAAAATCCATACCAGACCCCGATCCGAGCACATAGCCCGGCCGGTCAGGAAAGGGGGTGGGGACGAGCGAGCGCCCCCCCCCTCCTGAACCGTACCAGGCCGCATGCCCTCAACATGGGGGGGTGGGTGCTTTGGGGGAGGGGGGCGCCCTGTGGGCCCCCCCACCCCAAAGCACCTTGTCCCCATGTTGATGAGGACAAGGGCCTCTTCCCGACAACCCTGGCCGTTGGTTGTCGGGGTCTGCGGGCGGGGGCTTATTGGAATCTGGGAGCCCCCTTTAATAAGGGGGCCCCCAGATCCCAGCCCCCCACCCTATGTGAATGAGTATGGGGTACATGGTACCCCTATCCATTCACCTAGGGAAAAAGTGTAAGTAATAATACACACTACACAGGTTTTTAAAATATTTTATTAAACAGCTCCGGGGGGGGATCTTCCTCCGGCTTCGGGGGTCTTCTTCCGGCTTCGGGGGTCCCTCCGCTTCATCTTCTCCCGGCGTCCGGTTGGTTCTTCTCCGCTCTCTTCTCTCCAGTTCTTCGGCCGGCTCCTCTGCTGTCTTCAGGTAGCTCTCTTGCCAGCAGAGGTCCGGACTTCTGGGCTTCTGGGCTTCTCTTCTCCAGATGTTGACACGACGCTCTCTCCGGCTGGACTGCTCTCCGAGGGCTGCGTTGTGACTTATATAGGCGGAGACCCCGCCCCCTTTTGATGTCACAGTCCCTGGGCATGCTGGGACTGTGACGTTTTAGGGGGCGTGGTCAACATCACCCAGTGACCACGCCCCCTAAAACGTCACAGTCCCAGCATGCCCAGGGACTGTGACATCAAAAGGGGGCGGGGTCTCCGCCTATATAAGTCACAACGCAGCCCTCGGAGAGCAGTCCAGCCGGAGAGAGCGTCGTGTCAACATCTGGAGAAGAGAAGCCCAGAAGCCCAGAAGCCCAGAAGTCCGGACCTCTGCTGGCAAGAGAGCTACCTGAAGACAGCAGAGGAGCCGGCCGAAGAACTGGAGAGAAGAGAGCGGAGAAGAACCAACCGGACGCCGGGAGAAGATGAAGCGGAGGGACCCCCGAAGCCGGAAGAAGACCCCCGAAGCCGGAGGAAGATCCCCCCCGGAGCTGTTTAATAAAATATTTTAAAAACCTGTGTAGTGTGTATTATTACTTACACTTTTTCCCTAGGTGAATGGGTAGGGGTACCATGTACCCCATACTCATTCACATAGGGTGGGGGGCCGGGATCTGGGGGCCCCCTTATTAAAGGGGGCTCCCAGATTCCGATAAGCCCCCGCCCGCAGACCCCGACAACCAACGGCCAGGGTTGTCGGGAAGAGGCCCTTGTCCTCATCAACATGGGGACAAGGTGCTTTGGGGTGGGGGGGCCCACAGGGCGCCCCCCTCCCCCAAAGCACCCACCCCCCCATGTTGAGGGCATGCGGCCTGGTACGGTTCAGGAGGGGGGGCGCTCGCTCGTCCCCACCCCCTTTCCTGACCGGCCGGGCTGTGTGCTCGGATCGGGGTCTGGTATGGATTTTAGGGGGGACCCCACGCCGTTTTTTTCGGCGTAGGGGCTTCCCTTTATAATTCATACCAGACCTAAGGGCCTGGTATGCCTCGCAACGGGGCTCGCAAGGTGTCAATCTCGCCGATAAAAGCGGCAAGATTGACATCCTTTGCTAGTCCCGTCGCACCTGAGTCAAGTTCAAAATGAACGGACTTGTCCGTGTGTGGGCAAGTCCGTTCATTCTGAAAGTCCGCCGGAACTCCGGCGAAAGTCCGTCGGAAAGACAGGCGGACCTAGCCCGCCGGAAAGTCCCGGCGTGTGTGGGCAAGTCCGTCCGTTTTAAAGTCCGGCGCACCTGGCGGACAAAGTCCGTCGGAAAGTGTGCCGGACCAAGTAGGATAGAAAGTCCGACCGTGTGTACGCGGCATTAGGGTCACTTACAGTACATGTACCTATTACTTTTTTTAAAAACAACATGAATTGCTTGTAATGTATTTTTTACCTATGTAAGATTATCAATAAACTTTGTAACTTTTTGTCTTTTACACTTTTTTCTTATTCATTTTTCTCCCCTACACCTTTTGACCCTAGCACCGCCATAATCCCCCGTCCACATACTTATCAGCTATCTGTTCTTATACAAGATAATGTCAGCAACATGGAGAAAGCAATTGCAGAGAGATGCAGCAAGAAGAGAGAGACACTGGGAGCCGGGAATGCTGTATATGTTAGATAGAGCCGCATCACTTTATTATATCCAAGGAGAGGAGAGAGAGAGAGTGCAGGGAGAGGAGAAAGGACAGAGAGAGTGAGGGAAAAAGAGAGAAAATGCAACAAAAGGAGAGTGCAGGGGGAGAAGAGAGAGGTTGGAGAGTAGTATGGAGGATGGAAAGGAGGATGTAAAGGAGTATAGAGGATGGAGAGGAGTATGGATAGGAGTGGAGGATGAAGAGGAGTATGGAGGATATAGAGCAGTATGGAGGATGGACAGTAGTATGGAGGAAGGAGAGCAGTATGGAGGATGGAGAGCAGTATGGAGGATGGAGAGAAGTATGGAGGATGGAGAGAAGTATGGAGGATGGAGAGAAGTATGGAGGATGGAGAGTAGTGTGGATGATGGAGAAGAGTATGGAGGATGGAGAGGAGGATGGAGAGGAGCATAGAGGATGAAGAGGAGTGGAGTATGGAGGATGGAGAGGAGTATGGAGGATGAAGAGTAGTATGGAGTATGGAGAATGGAGAGTAGTATGGAGGATGGAGAGGATTATGAAGGATGGAGAGTAGTATGGAGGATGGAGAGGAGTATGTAGGATGGAGAGTAGTAGGATAGCAGTAAGAGGAAGCTGCGGTCTCTTTCTCTGTGTTAGTGGTTGTTCCAGTCAGCTTTTATTGATGAGAAACTTTAGAAAATGTCTTTTTCCCACCATGAATCCTAATAATGAGTCGGATCCTCATCATAGTAAGTATTGATAATATTGGAAAGTGCGGAATCCTACAGAGGGGAGAAGAGGGAATTCACAATGGGAGGCGACCATTATATCCATGAAGAGTAGAAGACTTTCCTTTAGAGGGTTGCAGAGAAATCCGAGGTGTCGGTGAGGAAGAGGTCCAGCAGACCCAACACCGGGACACAATCACCAGACAAATCTTTGGCCGTCTACAAGAGATAATTGTACAATTACACCGAGATATTACATTGTATACATTCCATGAAATCTTTCATCAATACATATATATGTGAATGTGATGTGGATTTGCCAAGTTGTCTCTGGTGGTAATAAGGATGGAGGAGATGATGATGATGAGGTCACTGACGTGACTTGGGTGCCGGATAAAGCAGAGGAGGAAAGTGAGGGTGAAGCACAACCCCAAAGAGGCAGCGATCATGGAAGAGTAGAGAGCAGCCACTCTATTCCATCACATTGTGGAGCTGTCATCTCCCGGCCCACTTCCCACAGCTCAGCTGTCTGGACCTTTTTTAGCACATGTGCAGCCGATCGCACTGTTGCAATTTGAAACTTTGTCTCAGGCACATCAAGCGTGACAAAAACACCAACCATTTGGGTACCACATGCTTGACAAGGCATTTAACCTCCCATGACTCAGCCCATTGGTAAGAGCACCAAAGTCTGCCAAAGAGACACTAGAATTTATCCAACAAATCTCTAATCTTGTTCCCAGTGCACGACATTGTGACCTCATCATACCGATTGCCTCCCCAAGCTGTTATTTATATAGAAAAAAAATTGACATTTAAATAGTTTTTCCTGCAAGCTTTCTTTTATAAATGTCAGTTTTGCTGCAGCAGGTTCTATACAGGGTACAGATGGGCCACTTTACAGGCAGACTAAGGAAACCCCCCAGCACTATATTTAATCACATGCCGACCGCCGCACGCACATTTACATCAGCAGAATGGCACAGGCAGGCAAAGGGATGTACACATACATCTGCCGCCTAGCCTAGCGGGCACATGGCCACCCTGGGAGTGTGCCTGCGGGTCCCGCAAACACGATATTTACCAGCAGGAATTGCGGATTTTGGCAAGGAGAGGCAGAATGGGGAAACAAGGCATTTCCCTGTTCAGCCTAGCAACATGACAGGGATCTACTGATCCCCAGTGATCGGGAGCAGTAATCTCTGTCATGTTGTAATGAGCCCATCCCCCTACAGTTAGAACACATCCAGGGAACACACTTAACCCCTCGATCACCCCCTAGTGTACAACCCCTTCCCTGCCAGTGACAATTATACAGTAATCAGTGGCTATTTGTATCTCTGATCGCTGTATAATTGTCAATCGTTCCAAAATAGTGTCAAAAGTGTCCGATCTGCCTGCCATGTCACAGTCCCGATAAAAATCACAGATTGCCGCCAAACTAGTAAAAAAAAAATAATAAAAAAATGCCATAAATCTATTCCCTATTTTGTAGATGTTATAACTTTTGCACAAACCAAAGTACGCTTATTGTGATTTTTATTACCAAAAATATGTAGAAGAATAAGTATTGGTCTAAACTGAGGAAGAAATTTCTTTTTTTATATATTTTTAGGGGATATTTATTATAGCAAAAAGTAAAAAATATTGCTTTTTTTCAAAATGGTTGCTCTTTTTTTGTTTATAGCGCAAAAAATAAAAACTGCAGAGATGATCAAATACCACCAAAAGAAAGCTCTATTTGTGGGAAGAAAAGGACGTCAATTTTGTTTGGATACAACGTCACACGACCGCGCAATTGTCAGTTAAAATAAAGCAGTGCAGAATCACAAAAAATGCTCTGGTCAGGAAGGGGGTAAATCCTTCCAGGGCTGAAGTAGTTAAAGGATTTATTTTTTATTTTTATTGTTTCACTTTAAGCATCATTAAAATCACTTCTCCTTTTAAAAAGATTGTGTAGCGCTGGTAGATTTTTATCTACCGCTGTTAGGTAAATTTAGTGGGTCGCTTATTAGAGGGAGTTAGATTTGCCTCTGTTCCAGCTTGGCTGACGTTGCGTGTAGTTCCACATTGAGCCGGTGGGTGTCGTTGTCACCATGGGCTGGTGTTGGAAAAGCAACGTGTTGAAGCGTATGAGTGCTCCTCTGTCCCGGAGACAACTCGGTGGAGGTGGTCCTCCGAGTTGCATTCTGGGTATTTATGGGACAGACTCCATGTTTTAGGGTTCGTTTTCAGCCACCTGCTGGCCCTCCTGGCCGACAGGTATGCATTAGGAATACCACCTCGTGGTCCTCCATTCCAGAGGCCCACGTCGCTGCGGCGTGTGGGTGGGCCCAGAAGCCTGTCTGGGGCCTACCACAGTAGCAGAGGAATGGTCCTAAGCTGTTTATCCTGAGTGAAGAAGCTGGACAACCGAGGAGATCCCAGGGGAGGACCCGTCATGGAAGGATCTTGCAGAGTGCTGGTCTGGAGAGGAGCCTGGTGACTCGGTTGGAGGATGTATCCTGAAGTAATCTTACAGTATAGTACTGCCGGGTTGGCTTAAAGGTTCAAGTACTGTGTCTGACTTTCATCACGAACCAATACATCCTGTGGCAGAGGATCATACGGGTTTTATTCCAAACAAGTCTGTGGCAGAGACTTTTGTTTGTGCTACGTACTGGCTGCTAGGCAAGTGAGAGAAGTCTATCCAGGCGGGCAAAGATTAAATCCCACAGGGGGAGCGCTTTCAACTACAAGTGATCAACATTCAGAGAAGTGTTCTAAAGAATACTAAGAAAGGTATTTGAGCTTCCCTGCAGCTTTCCTTCTACCTCTTTCCTGCTACTTCCCTTGTTCGTTTATTAAAGCATTGGAAAACCTACTCAAGTGTTTGGTGCTTATATCGTTCAGAGGTAAACTCAACGGAACCCTAGACCCGGTGCCGGTGAAACAGAGGTATCGAGAGTGAAGAAAAAATATAAAACAGTGTAGTTGCGCTACTGTGAAAAGAATATCAGATGACACATATAGCAGGCAGCATCAACAAAGTAGTGACAATGTAAAGAATATTGGAAAAAACAATGCAGCGCTAAACATAAAAGTCAGGATTGGGTAAGCCACACATATGTGACTATCAACCGTGCAGCGTGATAGTGAAATGACCAAATATAGAAAAATAAAGGCAATATTGTGGTAAGTCCATGACCATATAAATGTCCAACAAAAGTGAACGGTATGAGCGTAGGAAGGGTGAAAGGATTCTCAGGGGTGCTACGTGGTTCACAGAGTTGGTGTTCCAGTACTCAGTATCCACAGCAAAAAATATATGGAGCAAATACGCTTACCAGAACAGGTGGACACGTTTGCCGTACGGCTAGGTGTCATACAGGCTTATGGATCAATCGATCCAAATAGGTGCTCGATGAAGAGACGTATACAGCAGGTTCCACTGGTTCCTATGCAGCAATGGTAAATGGTCTGGGGACAGCAGCTGATCCAAGTCCAGTTATAGACACTTCTCCGACAGGTGTATATTAACCGCTAGCCGACCACCGGCCGTCAATTGACGGCCAGGCGGCGCAGCTCTCGTGGCGGGCGGGCGTCATATGACGGCCTCGCTTTCCTAGGACACCAGGGGGCGTGCGCACGCCGCCGCCGGCGATCGTGCGCGCCCGCCGTGTCACTAGGCACCCGGTGCACTTGCCCGGCGGCCGCGATGTCCGCCGGGCACCCGTGATTATCGGTAACACAGCAGGACCGTGGATCTGTGTGTAAACACACAGATCCACGGTCCTGTCAGAGGAGAGGAGACCGATGGTGTGTTCCCAGTACAGCGGAACACTGATCGGTCTCCTCCCCTAGTGAGTCCCCGCCCCCTACAGTTAGAATCACTCCCCTAGCAACACAGTTAACCCCTCGATCACCACCCAGTGTTAACCCCTTCACTGCCTGTCACATTTATACAGTAATCAATGCATTTTTATAGCACGGATCGCTGTATAAATGTGAATGGTCCCAAATATGTGTCAAAAGTGTCCGATGTGTCTGCCGCAATATCGCAGTCACGATAAAAATCGCAGATCGCCGCCATTACTAGTAAAAAAAAAAAATAAATAAAAATGTTATAAAACTATCCCCTATTTTGTAGACGCTATAACTTTTGCGCAAACCAATCTATATACGCTTATTGCGATTTTTTTTACCAAAAAATATGTACAAGAATACGTATCGGCCTAAACTGAGAAAAAAATTGTTTTAAAGAAAAAAAATTGGATATTTATTATCGCAAAAGGTAAAAATTATTGTGTTTTTTTAAAAACTTGTCACTCTTCTTTTGTTTATAGCGCAAAAAATAAAAACCACAGAGGTGATCAAATACCACCAAAAGAAAGCTCTATTTGTGGGGAAAAAATGATAACAATTTCATTTGGGTACAGTGCTGTATGACCACGCAATTGTCATTCAAAGTGCGACAGCACTGAAAGCTGAAAAATGGCTTGGGCAGGAAGGGGGCGAAAATGCACTGTATTGAGATGGTTAAGGAGATACACCCTTCACATAGCCACCATAGGGACATGGAAAAGGAAGAAAAGGCCCCACACAGTGCTTAAATCCGAGTAAAAACAGGTTTATTTCAAACCAAACAGGGTAAAAATCCAAATAACAGCAGCCAGGATAAAAGTGATCACAGTGAAAAATAGCGTGGTACCAGGAACAAATAGTCAATCGCAACCCTTTTGACATGTTTCGGACTAGAGGTCCTTCTACTGGGGCATATTGTCTTTTGTCTGGTATCACGCTTGTATTTATGGACACATAAATGGTTTAGAATCCGCATCAGCTGTCAAACTATAATCAGCTGTGAGGGACCGTTATAAAGCGGACCTCGCAGCCAAAAAACATCCAAGTAAGTCGGAATGATTTGCACTTGCTCAGCCACCCAATCACGAGCAGCCAAGTACGTCCTATCAACTATGAGAGACCGCTGTAGAGCGGACCTCACAGCCAATAGTAATCTAGGTGAATAGGAGTGGCTTGTGGTAGTGCAGCAGCCCAATCACGAGCCGCCAAGCACACCACCTGACAACACATTACAGGAAGTCGTCACCACGCTCTGGCTCTTGTGCTCCAAGCCTCAATTCCATTCAAGGAAGAGGCAAATGTGGATACATAGTGTGGAGCGGCATAGCTCCGCCCACCTATCGCGCTCCAGCGTCATTGCATAGTGGAGCCGAGCGCAGGTGACTGGACGGCTGAATGTGACACCGGAAATATTAAAAAGAGGCACGGATGTGCTGGCAAGGCAAAACTGTTGTCAAGATCGAAATTGGGTTGCGATTGACTATTTGTTCCTGGTACCACATCTCTTAATCGAGCACCTATTTGGATCGATTGATCCATAAGCCTGTATGACACCTAGCCATACGGCAAACGTGTCCACCTGTTCCGGTAAGCGTATTTGCTCCATATATTTTTTGCTGTGGTTACTGAGTACTGGAACACCACCTCTGTGAACCACGTAGCACCCCTGAGAATCCTTTCACCCATCCTACACTCATACCGTTCACATTTGTTGGACATTTATATGGTCATGGACTTACCACACTATTGTCTTTATTTTTCTATATTTGGTCATTTCACTATCACGCTGCACGGTTGATAGTCACATATGTGTGGATTACCCAATCCTGACTTTTATGTTTAGCGCTGCATTGTTTTTTCCAATATCGAGAGTGAAGGTAACAAGCCCGCTTAAACCAACAGCTCCACCGAGAGTTAGTGCTACAATTGTTTAAAAAAAATGTCATTGATGTCCCCCAGGGCAGTACCCGGCCCCCAAACTCTCTTTATGGCCATTTACTTGCATTGAAAGCCTTATAAATGGGAACTTTTGCACGTAATGCTCTGCAGTGGGATGGGTGACACATAATGCTCTGCAGTGGGTTGGGTGATATGTAATGCTCTGCAGTGGGATGGGTGACATGTAATGCTCTGCAGTGGGATGGGTGACATGTAATGCTCTGCAGTGGGATGGGTGATATGTAATGCTCTGCAGTGGGATGGGTGACATGTAATGCTCCGCAGTGGGATGGGTGACATGTAATGCTCTGCAGTGGGAAGGGTGACACGTAATGCTCTCCAGTGGGATGGGTGACATGTAATGCTCTGCAGTGGGTTGGGTGACACGTAATGCTCTGCAGTGGGATGGGTGACACGTAATGCTCTGCAATGGGATGGGTGACACGTAATGCTCCATAGTGGGATTGGTGAAATGCAATGCTCTGCAGTGGGTTGGGTGACACGTAATGCTCTGCAGTGGGATGGTTGACACGTAATGCTCTGCAATGGGATGGGTGACATGTAATGCTCTGCAGTGGGATGGGTGACACGTAATGCTCTGCAGTGGGATGGTTGACACGTAATACTCTACAGTGGGATGTGTGGCACAGAATCTGCCGGGGGCCGCTGTCACTTATAGAGAGGAGGCAGGGCAGAGGTGGGGCTCCAATCAGATGACAATGGAGGTGGAGGTGGAGCTGTAGCAGTGATCTGATATGCAGTGCAGCCAGTGTGTCACCGCAGGCTTGTAGTACAATAGATGGGATCACGCATGCGCGGGTGCACCTATCTGATCAGTGCTGTGAAGGGGGCATCGGTCACACAACAACACAGGAAGTGGGCAATACTGAGTAGAAATGACGCCATTTAGAAGAGGAAAAGAACACAAAGATTACTATTACTGGAATTCTATATTTAAGCATCAGAAAGAGAAAATAAAAGCTGAGAGTTCATATGACTTTACTCTGATATCATTCCATTCCGGACATTCTCTTCATATCCGGATCCGTGTATTACCTGAGAGGGGGAGGGGCTCCCACACACCATCTTCTCATCTTCTTCTGTCTATATGTACATCGCACCATCCATATTCCCTTCATAGAAGAATAAAATGAGAGTGTTAGAGGAGGAAATGTTGCTGTGATGATGGAGGGGGGAGGGGCTCATACTGTGCTCTGTAAGAAATTATGGAAAAGTGAGGGGCCCTCACCATGGCAGGGGCCACACACTCATGTCCATCCAACCATTGGGATAGCAGACTGTATGACTGGTGTGCTGGGCTGTCATGTGTACAGGATGAGAACACACATCTGATTGGCTCAGTTATACTGACACATTGGATGGACCTCCGGGGATGGGGGTTATTTTTCTGTAAAGGTAAAACCTTGTGGAAGATTGTAGGACCTGACTAAGATTATTATTGGTGGATCTGATTTTCCCCATCCCCCATCTGTAATGATAAAACTTGGGATGAGGAATAAATTCTCCATCATCTGGGAAATCTGTGACTGGCCCAGGAAATCTCAATCATCTCTCTCATTATCTGTAGAACTACAGAGACCTCCAATGGGTTCTACAGAAATTGTATAGAATGTTTGTCACCCGTCCTTCCATTTTCATTACAGTGCAGCCCGGGTGTCAGAAGACCTCCCAACAACATCCCACCTCCATCATCTCATCACCATCCAATGTTGTCTACATTTTACTATTCACATTCTAAGACTTAGTATGTGTGTTACCTCCAATACAACAGATCTTACCATGCAATCACAGAGAAGCCGGCACGCCGGAGGTCCTTCCAACAACGTCTCACTTCTGACTCCGACATCTTCTTATCATCATCATCATCATCATCCTGCTCATCATTATCATCATAATCCTCCTCATCATTATCATAATCCTCCTCATACTCATCATCATCATAATCCTCCTCATACTCATCATCATCATAATCCTCCTCACACTCATCATCATCATAATCCTCCTCATACTCATCATCATCATCATCCAACATTATAGACAGATAGGTCAGAGTTCGGTTTGGGGAGATAACGGAGCAAAGATCATCACAGCTCCATAATGTGACTTTACAGCGATCAATACTGGAGGGAGAAGAAGGAAAGAGGTGAAATGTTCTTCCAGGGAGGGGCAGAAGTAGACACATCCAATGGCATTTATATATATATTATATCTAAGATTGAAATTGGAAGATTTCCCTTCCCCCTCCCTAGGGGCGGAGCTCATCATTTCCACTTTGCAATGCCTTCTGGGAGATTTGTGTCATCGATCGTCATCGCCGGGCCATACCATCCAGTTATTTGTAAACCAGAAATGACGTCATGCAAGGCGGTGGCCATTTATAAAAAGGGTAACCAGGCTTTTGTTGCCATGGTTACCAATTCTCTGGAACATCTCATCTCTGATTACATACAGAGCCCGGGGGGAGGGAACACACCATTACTAATCATTTATAATACAGGAATAGGAGGGGGCAATTTTGATGGGACAATTTTGATGAGGCAATAGGATGGGGCAATTTTGGGGCAATAAGATGGGTGCAGCTTTCATGGGGCAGTTTTGATGGGGCGATTTGATGGGACAATTTTCATGGTGGCAGTTAATGGAGCAAATTTGATGGGGGCAAGTTTGATGAGGGCAATAGGATGGAGCATTTTTATTGGGGCAATATGATGAGGCAATTTTGGGGCAATAGGATGGGGGCAATTTTGATGGGGCTGTTTTGATGGGGGCAATTTGATGGGGGTAGTATGATGGGGCAATTTTGATGGGGGCAATAGGATGGGGCAATTTTGATGGGGCCATTTTTATGGTGGGAGTATAATGGGGTCATTTTAATGGGGAAGTTTTGATGGGGCAATAGGATGGGGCAATAGGATGGTTGAGGACAGTTTTGATTGGGGCAGTTTAATAGGGCAGTTTTGATGGGGCAATAGGATAGGGCACTTTTGAGGGTGGCAGTAGAATGGGGCTATTGGATGGGGTAGTTTTGATGGGGGCAATATGATGGGCAATTTTGATGGTATCAGTACAATGGGGCATTTTGATGGGGGCAATTTGTTGGGGTAATTTTCATCAGGGAAATATGATTGGGCAATTTTGATGGGGGCAGTATGATGGGGCAGTTTTGATGGGGCAATTTTGATAGGGGCAATATGATGGAGGCAGTATTATGGGGCAATTTTGATGGGGGCAATAGGATGGGGCAGTTTTGATAGGGGCAATTTTGATTGGGGCAGTTTTGATGGGGCAGTTTGATGAGGGCAATAGGATGGGGCAGTCTTGATGGGGCAATTTTATGGGGCAGTTTTGATGGGGCCATTTTGATGGTGGCAGTATGATGGGGCAGTTTTGATGGCGAAGTTTTGATGGGGTAGTTTTGATGGGAGCAATTTTGATAGGGGCAATTTTGATGGGGGCAATTTTGATGGGGCAGGTTGATGAGGGCAATTAGATGGGGCAGTTTTGATGGGGTAGTTTGAGGGCAATAGGATGGGGCAGTTTTTTTGGGGCAATTTTATGGGGCAGTTTGATGAGGGCAATAGGGTGGGGCAGTTTTAATGGGGCAATAGGATGGGGCAATTTTGATGGGGGTAATATGATGCTGGCATTATGCTGGGGCAATTTTGATGGGGGCAATAGAATGGGGCAGTTTTGATGTGGCAATTTTGATGGTGGCAGTATGATGGGGCAGGTATGGTGGGGCAATTTTGATGGTGGCAGTATAATAGGGCAATTTTGATGGGGCAGTTTTGATGGGGCAATTTTGATAGCGGTAATATGATGAGGCAGTTTTGATGAGGCAGTTTTGATGGGGCAATTTTGATGGGGAAGTTTTGATGGGGCAATTTTGATAGCGGTAATATGATGAGGCAGTTTTGATGGGGCAATTTGGTGGGGCAGCTTCTGCAAAAGGTAATTACTTTTTAAATGATGCTAATTGTAAATGATAAATGATTTCTGTACAGATGTTATATATATATATGACATGGACATTCTCTGTATTGGTGATTTAAGCACAAGAGACTCCATTTTGTTCTGACTGATGAAATGTGTTGTGTGATCTTCACCTCACACACAGACACATCTTCTACTAGAATCTCTCTCTGTCTCTACTCCCCCCTCCCCCTCAAGGTTTTACTTTTACAATTGTTCTATTCTCCAGCTTTTAATAATATATTTCTATTTCTTAGCTTATAATAACATCTCACACCTCCCCTTTCTTATCTATGTATAAAATAACATGTAATAATACATTTTTGCACGGAACGGACATTTTACACACAGTGATTGAGTCCTGTGAATCTCTTCCTACAGCTGCAGTATTAACTTTTGTTTTAGAGAAATAATTCCATAGCAATATATATATATATATATATATATATATATATATATATATATATATATATATATATATATATATATATATATATATATATATATATATATATATATCTGCACAGAAACAAGGGGTATCATTTACAATTATCATCTTTTATAAAGTAATTACCTTTTGCAGGAGATTTTTATATTTCTAGATTTATAATCTTTGTAGATGTAGATAAACGTCCTGCTTCCTGGAGGGGGAGGGGAGGTTTCCATAGCTGAGGGGCGGAGACTTCCTCTGATACTGCTGTTGCTATGGAAACCCGACCTACAACCTATTACATGGCTCGTGCTGCTCTGAGCATGTGCGAGATCTGGAGGTGCATGCTGGGTAACCATGGAATACAGGAAGAGATACAGTCTGGCTTCCGATGCCCACACATGAGATGGCGGCGGCCTGCTGGGAGTTACAAAAGTAAGAAATCAATGCTGCAAAAATACAAAGCGGACCTTGGATTACAGCGTACCTTTACTAGAATACATTCATCATGAGGATTATAGGGGGAGGTTTATCTAAAAAGTAGCATTTCTCCCGGAACACTGCTTTAAATAAAAAAGAAAAAGGAAAAAATATATAAATGCAGCGCTAAACAAAAATTCAAACATTAACTAACACAATATATATTGGTAACATATATGTGACAACTGATCCTTCAACGTGATAAAAATAACAACCACGTTGGAAAAAGTGGGAGGGGTAAACCTCATTGGCTAAAGATAATGTTCATAACCAAATTAAAGTTCATCAACTTAAGCAGCATAATCTTTCCAGTGTCATAAAGAGAGAGCGTGTGTGGTAGGTACACTTAAATCACATGAGTGGTCTTCATGTATTGAAAATCCACAGGAAAAATGGAAGGAGCAAATACTCTTACCAGAAAAGGTGGACACGTTCGCCGTATGGCTAAGTGTCATTCAGGCTTATGGATCCACCGATCCAGATAGATGGATGGCTGGAAAGTGTGGCTTTCACTAAGCCAGTGTGAGGGCATAGAGGGAAGGGAAAAGACTCCACATAGTGCATGGATCAGTAAATCAGGTTTATTATAAACCACCAAAAAAATGAACAGGTTCAAATATAGACAGCAAATGCGATGAGTAAAAAAGTGATCACAAGTGGAATAAAAAAGCGTGGTACCAGGGGACAGATGGCTTTCAGCGACCCGACATGTTTCGGACAAAGGGTCCTTCTACTGGAGCTGCTTAAGTTGATGAACTTTAATTTGGTTATGAACATTATTTTTAGCCAATGAGGTTTACCCCTCCCACTTTTTCCAATGTGGTTGTTATTTTTATCATGTTGAAGGATCAGTTGTCACATATATGTTAAAAATATATATTGTGTTAGTTAATGTTTGAATTTTTGTTTAGCGCTGCATTTATATATTTTTTCATTTTGTTCACATTGTCACTACACTGTTGATGCTGGCTACTACTCTATTCACATGTTTTTCTTTACATCAAAAGTTTTATTGGAAACAAATGCAGTTTGACAATCAAAGCATCATTTCAGTGTTCATCTGGCAAGGATGTACATAACATCAAGTAAACATCAAGCATACTGGGGCTATCTACCAGAAAGTGAGGCCCAGAATGATGGAAAGAAGAGGAATAGGGATGAGCCGAACACCCCCCTGTTCGGTTCGCACCAGAACATGCGAACAGGAAAAAAATTCGTTCGAACACGCGAACACCGTTAAAGTCTATGGGACACGAACATGAATAATCAAAAGTGCTAATTTTAAAGGCTAATATGCAAGTTATTGTCAATAAAAGTGTTTGGGGACCTGGGTCCTGCCCCAGGGGACATGGATCAATGCAAAAAAAAGTTTTAAAAACGGCCGTTTTTTCAGGAGCAGTGATTTTAATAATGCTTAAAGTCAAACAATAAAAGTGTAATATCCCTTTAAATTTCATACCTGGGGGGTGTCTATAGTATGCCTGTAAAGGGGCGCATGTTTCCCGTGTTTAGAACAGTCTGACAGCAAAATGACATTTTGAAGGAAAAAACTAATTTAAAACTACCGCGGCTATTGCATTGCCGACAATACACATAGAAGTTCATTGATAAAAACGGCATGGGAATTCCCCACAGGGCAACCCCGAACCAAAATTTAAAAAAAAAAATGATGTGGGAGTCCCCCTAAATTCCATACAAGGCCCTTCAGGTCTGGTATGGATATTAAGGGGAACCCCAGCCAAAATTTAAAAAAAAAATTGACGTGGGGTTCCCCCTAAATTCCATACCAGACCCTTCAGGTCTGGTATGGATTTTAAGGGGAACCCCGCGCCAAAAAAAAAAAAAAAAAACCGCGTGGGGTCCCCCTAAAAATCCATACCAGACCCTTATCCGAGCACGCAACCTGGCAGGCCGCAGGAAAAGAGGGGGGGACGAGAGTGCGCCCCCCCCCTCCTGAACCGTACCAGGCCACATGCCCTCAACATTGGGAGGGTGCTTTGGGGTAGCCCCCCAAAACACCTTGTCCCCATGTTGATGAAGACAAGGGCCTGGCCGGTGGTTGTGGGGGTCTGCGGGACGGGACTTCCCTGTGGCATTCCCCGTGACGTCACAGGGAAGTCCCGTCAAGTCACCGTGCGTCAGAGGGGTGCGGGGTCACCGGATGGCCCCGCCCCCCGTTATTTAAGAACCGTCAGACGAGGAGACGCCGTCACACAGCGGGAGCCTCCCTCCATGCCAGCATGGCTGCGGAGCGGCCCGGAGAAGAAATGAAGAAGGAAGAAGAGATGAAGAAGAGAAGAAGAAGAAGAAGAAGATGAAGAAGAAGATGAAGATGAAGATGAAGAAGAAGATGAAGAGAAGAGCGGGAGCCTCCCCCCTCATGCCATGGGTGCGGAGCGGCCCGAGGAGAAGAAGATAGAAGACGCCGCGGAGGAGATGCTGGACGAGAACGCCGGAGGAAGAACCAGAAGAGCCAGAAGAACCAGAAGAAGAAGAAGATGAAGGAAGAAAGAAGAAGCATTTAAATAAAGGAATTGTCAAAAACTGTCTCTTGTCATTTTTAACATTTTTGACAGTTTTTTAGTGAAATGGTAGGGGTAAGTACCCCCTTACCATTTCAAACAGGGGGGGGGCAGGATCTGGGGGTCCCCTTGTTAAAGGGGGCTTCCGGATTCCGATAAGCCCCCCGCCCGCAGACCCCCACAACCACCGGCCAGGGTTGTGGGGATGAGGCCCTTGTCTTCATCAACATGGGGACAAGGTGTTTTGGGGGGCTACCCCAAAGCACCCTCCCAATGTTGAGGGCATGTGGCCTGGTACGGTTCAGGAGGGGGGGGGCTGCACTCTCGTCCCCCCCTCTTTTCCTGCGGCCTGCCAGGTTGCGTGCTCGGATAAGGGTCTGGTATGGATTTTTAGGGGGACCCCACGCCGTTTTTTTTTTTTTTTTTTGGCGCGGGGTTCCCCTTAAAATCCATACCAGACCTGAAGGGTCTGGTATGGAATTTAGGGGGAACCCCACGTCAATTTTTTTTTTTAATTTTGGCTGGGGTTCCCCTTAATATCCATACCAGACCTGAAGGGCCTTGTATGGAATTTAGGGGGACCCCCACATCATTTTTTTTTTTTATTTTGGTTCGGGGTTGCCCTGTGGGGAATTCCCATGCCGTTTTTATCAATGAACTTCTATGAGTATTGTCGGCAATGCAATAGCCGCGGGTAGTTTTAAATGAGTTTTTTCCTTCCAAATGTCATTTTGCTGTCAGACTGTTCTAAACACAGGAAACATACGCCCCTTTACAGGCATACTATAGACACCCCCCAGGTACGAAATTTAAAGGGATATTACACTTTTATTGTTTGACTTTAAGCATTAATAAAATCACTGCTCCTGAAAAAACGTCCGTTTTTAAAACTTTTTTTTGCATTGATCCATGTCCCCTGGGGCAGGACCCGGGTCCCCAAACACTTTTTATGACAATAACTTGCATATAAGCCTTTAAAATTAGCACTTTTGATTTCTCCCATAGACTTTTAAAGGGTGTTCTGCGGCATTCGAATTTGCCGCGAACACCGCAAATTGTTCGCTGTTCGGCGAACTTGCGAACAGCCAATGTTCGAGTAGAACATGAGTTCGACTCGAACTCGAAGCTCATCCCTAAAGAGGAATAGTGCAGGGCCGGGCATGACAGTGTGTCTAGTGACACACATAGGGTTAATGTTTCAAGGAAAAGTGTGGGAGGAGATAACAGGAAAGTAGGGAGGAGTGGCCATATAAAAGAGGGGAGGAGCAAAAACGGAACAGTGTGCTGGGAAGGAGACACGAGGAGGCAGAATTTCTCTGCTCCTCAGACACAATGGCGGACGTTGAGGCGATTTTGGCGCGGTTGCGGCAGGCAGCAGCAGCGAATGGATCCGACAAGCTTCACAGCCAGGTCGCAGCGATGCTCGGGGGAGAAGCAAGCCATGCACAGGGAGAAGGTGAGCCGTCTGCGCGTGCGTGGAGATCGCGGCCTCCGGCGCGCTATTCACCTTGGCCAGCACACGGAGCGGGCCGCCTGGCACGGAGCCCGAGGGGGGAGCAATCGACACCACCGGCCAAGAGGAGCCACACAGTTGATTCAGCGGGGCCCGGGCGAGTTACACGGCGCGGTCACGGAGCAGTGGGCGGGGCCACGGGCCAACATGGTGCCGCTTCCCCGCACGCTGGCACTGCACGGAGGATTTCAAACAGCCCTCAGTACCTCTGCACAAGTGTGAGCGGGTGGACAGAAGGGGGTAAGTAAAGGTGAGTATGTGGAAATTTTCTCCTTGTTGCCATTGGAAAAGTTTAACCTGGATAGGGTTAAACCCGACGATTCCAAGAAGGAGGATGTGGAGAAGAGATATAGATTGATACCGTGGACGTTTGTGAATGGGCTGCAAGCGTTCGCTATCATGGCTAGTGTCATTGGCGAAAAGAACCCCGAACATTGTTCGGGGTTGTTTTGTTAAATGGATGCTATAGGTGAGGCACATAGAGTGTACGGGGGAACTGCGTGGTTACGTTACGATGAGCAGTTTCATCAACGCAGAGCGGTGCGTCCGGCTCTGCGTTGGGACCATAAGGATATTAGCCTGTGGATGAAACTGATGTCGTCGGCTAGGACCCCGCCTCAGTTATTTCAAGGGGGGCCGGGGGTTCTAACTCCTCAGGACTACCGGCTGGCAGAAAATGGGGGGTATGCTGGCAGTATAATGAAGGATCCTGTAAGTTTGGGGGGTCCTGCAAATTCAAGCATGAGTGTTCAGGCTGTGGGGGAGCCCACACCCTGTCTCGGTGCTTCAAAAAAGGAAAACGTACCGGGGAGTTTGCTCACAAGAGGGATGACGCCGGTGAAGGTGGAAAGGATGCAACCTTTCCTAAGTAAGTATCCGGATAGGAAAGCGGCGTTACTGATCACTGAGGGTTTTAGAGAAGGGTTCAAAAATCTGTGTTCATTGGTGGTGGTTCCTCCAGTAGCACGGAATTTAAAATCTGCATTGCAACACCCGGGGGTGGTGGGGGAGAAATTGGAAAAGGAAGTGGCTTTAGGACGGATGGGGGGGCCGTTTGGGGCAAAACCATTGAAAGACTTGGTGGTGTCCCCTCTGGGGGTGGTGCCAAAGAAAGAGCCGAATAAGTTTCGGCTAATTCACCACTTATCATTTCCAAAAGGGGGTTCGGTTAACGATTTCATTGACCTGGACGTCTGCACCGTGTCATACACTTGACACGGCAGTTAGATGGGTCAGGCGCTATGGAAAAGGGGCACTAATGGCAAAAGCTGATATTGAGGCGGCGTTTAGGCTGCTTCCAGTACACCCGGACAGCTTTTGGCTGTTGGGTTGCCAGTGGCAGGAACAATTTTATGTGGACAAATGCTTACCTATGGGTTGCTCCATTTCCTGCGCCATGTTTGAAGTTTTCAGTTCCTTTTTGGAGTGGGTGGTAAGAGAGGTGTCCGGGCTTGAATCTCTGATACACTATTTAGATGATTTCCTATGCATAGGCCCACCTTCTTCCAGTGTGTGGGATTTTATTGTCAACATTGCAACACATTGCAGAACGGTTTGGAGTTCCCCTGGCCGCTGACAAAACTGAGGGCCCCACCACAGAGATTAGCTTTTTGGGCATTGTTATTGATTCAATGGAATGTAGGTTACCGCAAGAAAAGCTAGTGGATTTGCAGACGGAAATAAGGCGGATCCATGGGATGAAGAAAATACAGTGGGGGATCTCCAATCTTTGCTTGGTAAGTTGAACTTTGCTTGTAGAATCATACCCATGGGTAGGGTCTTTTGCCGACGGCTGTCTGCGGCCACAGCTGGGGTAAAAAGCACCGGCCCATTTCATTAGGCTTACTAAGGATCATCTTGAGGACCTAAAGGTATGGTATCAATTTTTGTCGGAATACAACGGGAGGTCAGTGTGGATGTCTGGTCCGGTAAGTAACTTTGATGTAGAATTGGTTACTGACGCGGCGGGATCTACTGGATATGGGGCGTTTTTTAAGGGTCAATGGAGCGCAGAACCATGGCCAAAATCCTGGGTTGAAGCAGGCTTCCTTCGTAACTTGGTACTACTGGAATTGTTTCCAGTAGTTCTGGCTATGGAATTATGGGGCAAGGATTGTCAGAATTTAAAGTTGAGGTTGAACTGCGATAATATGGGAGTGGTGCAGGTAGTCAATCGCTTGTCAGCGTCTTCTCAACCTGTCATAAGACTATTACGACAGTTGGTATTACGGTGCTTGCAATTGAATATTTTCATATATGCTGTGCATATACCTGGGATTGAAAACACGCTGGCTGATTCACTGTCTCGCTTTCAGTGGGACAAGTTCAGGGAATTGGCTCCGGCTGCAGAGAAGGAAGGGATTTCTTGCCCGGGTTGGATCTGGGAGCTGGCCTTGGAGTCGCTGCAGGATGGATACAACAGTCTGTGAGTGAGTCCACATGGTCGGCCTATGTGAAGGTATGGCGAGAATGGTTGGGACTTGTACGGGAATCCGGAGCAGAGGATGATGGGGGAGAGTTGAGACTATTGGTCCTTTATTTTGTGTCCAGGAACATGGAAAATGGGGTGGGGGTATCGTCTATTGGTAAGAATTTGGCGGCACTGTCGTTTCTGTTTAAGTTACAGGGGATGGAGGATTGGACGAATGAATTTTGGGTACGGCAGGCATTAAAAGGGTACCGGAAGGGGCACAAGAAAAAGGATAACCGTAGACCGGTCACTTTTGCTAACCTGTTGGCAATTTGTGATCAGCTAGGGTTGGTGTGCAGCTCAAGTTATGAATGTTTACTGTTTACAGCGGCTTTTTCGCTGGCGTTTTTTGGGGCGTTTTGGGTAGGGGAGTTGGTCAGCCCGTCCAAAAAGGAAGCGGGGGGTATTTTGGTACAGGACGTGCGGGCATGCATGGGTAGGGTGTGTTTACCATAAGCAAAAGATTGCCACTCCAATCTCTCAAATCCGTATCAAGACACCCGCCCTAATGGAACTCACAGGTGCTGGCTCTGCACAAGCTTGTGGAAAGAGAAAAATATCCTGGACGGCCGCACACCATAGAAGACATCTTTATTGATATGAAGAAATAAAATCCAAATGCAGTCACCTCATGTATAGGGAGGAACAGGAAAGACAGCTAACATGTTTCACGCCCCATCATGGCGCTTATTCATAGCTGAATAATTAAAGTTTGATCATGGGTATATATAGGGACTTCAGGTTTTGATAGCCAATCCAGACATGGTCTCAAATAGAGACCTGCCCACATAATCAAACTCTAGACTGACACCCAAGAGATAGGAGACACCTGGGATGTGAAGTTGAATTTTGAATCAAAATTTGAAGACAAGATAACATGACAATGTAATAATGCCTATAAAGGTCCACCAAACTAAAAAAAGTTTACTAAGTGAACCAGTGCGCATATATATATATATATATATGTATATACATGCGCTAGACACATGATTATTTTTACTATTCGCATTATTCAACTTCTCCCATTGTGTACATTCATAACCTTGGGATGAAGACCATGATAAATACTAAAACAATATTAAACAATAGCAAAGTACAAAGTAACAACACTAATTTTCAAATCATAAATGCTAAAAAATCTCAAAGGAAAACTTGTGTATAAATGATGATAAACAAAATTCGTAAAAATGTAAAACATGCTGAAACCATACAAAATCGCAAAATAACATATACAAGAAATTGATGTGAAAATACCAATAATCCTATTCCCAACACTATCAATAATGTCTTGGTAACTGCATATGTATACATATATACACATCATCCTGAAATATATAAACCTAATTACATTTGAAAATTGTGTAAATAAAACCTTGATTTTCGTTTAAAATGATTATGTATAAATCATTATTCCCACATAAATCCATGCACTCAAGAAGAACGCAAGCCCCATTCAACGACGTCTGGAATCCATTCATATTGGATACATAAACAAAAAATATATCTCAAATTTGCAACAAACGGCCAAGAAAAAAAAGAGAAGAAAAAGACAAAAAATCGTCATCCAATGGGGAAGCATTTAAATGGTGCATGGAAAAGGTGGGAAAATAGAGAGGGACCCTAAAGGAGTTACGTTAACATCTTTTTAATAGACTAGCTATATGTGCTAAATAATGTAAACTTCAGACGGTGGTCCAAAATTTATAGAGATCTATAAATATTACCTGGGTGGCTATGCAAGGAACAGTAAACAAAGAGCAATGATCCCTGGCCAATTTGTATATGGGATGGTGGGAGAGGTCCTGCATTTTTGGACCTGAAAGTCCCTGTCGAAAAGACACTTCTATTGTCGATATATAGACGATCTCCTGTTCATTGTCTCTGAGCCACACATCTGTTTAGATCAATGGTTGGAGTATATGAATGATAATGCTTTAAATTTAAAATTTACAGGACAACATGAACCAAAGTCTATAGAGTTTCTAGATGTTAAGCTCACTGGAGACAACAATGAAATCATTTCAAATCTCTATAGAAAGCCCACTGCAGGTAATACTCTTCTACGTGCAGACTCTAGCCATTCGACCCATACCATCAAAAGTATTCCAGTGGGACAATTTCTAAGGCTGAAAAGACTATGCACCAGGCAAATAGATTTTGAACAGGAGGCCATACATATGTCAACTAGATTTGAAGCTAGGGGTTACCCCAGGTCAGCTATCAATAGGGCTTTGTCCATTGCAAATAAAACACCTCGGGCCAATTTGCTAATGGACAAACCCAGTAAGCACAGTAGACGGAATAGATCAGAAAAATCCCATTTTGTTCCAACATTTTCCACTCCGTACAGTGCTGAATTTCATGAAATAAAGAAAATAGTTACCAAATATCTGCCGGTGTTGTTTAACGATCATATCTATTCTCAAATTTTAAATAAAGGCATACGTACGGTATCAAGGAAAGCACCTTCTTTAGGTGGACTTTTGTCCCCTAGCCTTTACATTAGCAAAAAACAAACTGCTCATTGGCTGCAGTTTAAGGGAACATACAGATGCGGTGGTCGGTCTTGCACATATTGTCAATTCATAAAAGGGGGTGACACTGTCACATCTACTTCAACAGGCAAATCATATAAAATACAGTCCTTCATCAATTGCAACACGCGTTACAGTTTATGTCATCACATGTACCATTTGCTCTATTCAATATGTTGGCAGGACCACTCGCAGACTGAGGGATCATCTTTACGATCACCTCTATGACATAGAGAAGGAACATGCCACTAACATTGCTCGCCATTGGGTTGATATTAATTTCAAGGATACTTCCAGCCTGACCATTTAACCACTTGAGCCCCGGACCATTATGCTGCCTAAGGACCAGAGGTCTTTTTCCAATTTGGCACTGCGTCGCTTTAACTGCTAATTGCGCGGTCATGCAATGCTGTACCCAAACGAAATTTGCGTCCTTTTCTTCCCACAAATAGAGCTTTCTTTTGATGGTATTTGATCACCTCTGCGGTTTTTATTTTTTGCGCTATAAACGGAAAAAGACCGAAAATTTTGAAAAAAAATGATATTTTCTACTTTTTGTTATAAAAAAAATCCAATAAACTAAATTTTAGTCATACATTTAGGCCAAAATGTATTCGGCCACATGTCTTTGGTAAAAAAAATGTCAATAAGCGTATATTTATTGGTTTGCGCAAAAGTTATAGCGTCTACAAACTAGGGTACATTTTCTGGAATTTACACAGCTTTTAGTTTATGACTGCCTATGTCATTTCTTGAGGTGCTAAAATGGCAGGGCAGTACAAAACCCCCCCAAATGACCCCATTTTGGAAAGTAGACACCCCAAGGAAATTGCTGGGAGGCATGTTGAACCCATTGAATATTTATTTTTTTTGTCCCAAGTGATTGAAAAATGACAAAAAAAAAAAAAAAAAAAAATATTTACAAAAAGTCGTCACTAAATGATATATTGCTCACACAGGCCATGGGCCTATGTGGAATTGCACCCCAAAATACATTTAGCTGCTTCTCCTGAGTATGGGGATACCACATGTGTGGGACTTTTTGGGAGCCTAGCCGCGTACGGGGCCCCGAAAACCAATCACCGCCTTCAGGATTTCTAAGGGTGTAAATTTTTGCTTTCACTCTTCACTGCCTATCACAGTTTCGGAGGCCATGGAATGCCCAGGTGGCACAAAACCCCCCAAAATGACCCCATTTTGGAAAGTAGACACCCCAAGCTATTTGCTGAGAGGCATATTGAGTCCATGGAATATTTTATATTTTGACACAAGTTGCGGGAAAGTGACACTTTTTTTTTTTTTTTTTTTTTTTTTTCATAAAGTTGTCACTAAATGATATATTGCTCACACAGGCCATGGGCATATGTGGAATTGCACCCCAAAATACATTTAGCTGCTTCTCCTGAGTATGGGGATACCACATGTGTGGGACTTTTTGGGAGCCTAGCCGCGTACTGGACCCCAAAAACCAATCACTGCCTTCAGGATTTCTAAGGGTGAAAATTTTTGATTTCACTCTTTACTGCCTATCACAGTTTCGGAGGCCATGGAATGCCCAGGTGGCACAAAACCCCCCCAAATGACCCCATTTTGGAAAGTAGACACCCCAAGCTATTTGCTGAGAGGCATGGTGAGTATTTTGCAGCTCTCATTTGTTTTTGAAAATGAAGAAAGACAAGAAAAAACATTTTTTTTTTTCTTTTTTCAATTTTCAAAACTTTGTGACAAAAAGTGAGGTCTGCAAAATACTCACTATACCTCTCAGCAAATAGCTTGGGGTGTCTACTTTCCAAAATGGGGTCATTTGGGGGGGTTTTGTGCCACCTGGGCATTCCATGGCCTCCGAAACTGTGATAGGCAGTGAAGAGTGAAATCAAAAATTCACGCCCTTAGAAAGCCTGAAGGCGGTGCTTGGTTTTCGGGGTCCCGTACGCGGCTAGGCTCCCAAAAAGTCTCACACATGTGGTATCCCCGTACTCAGGAGAAGCAGCAGAATGTATTTTGGGGTGTAATTTCATATATTTCCATGGCATGTTTGAGCAATATATCATTTAGTGACAACTTTGTGCAAAAAAAAAAAAAAAAAAAAAAATTTGTCTCTTTCCCGCAACTTGTGTCGCAATATAAAATATTCCATGGACTCG
Organism: Lithobates clamitans; assembly: GCA_037952925.1. Lineage (NCBI taxonomy): Eukaryota > Metazoa > Chordata > Amphibia > Anura > Ranidae > Lithobates > Lithobates clamitans. Next base: position 805,032 of record JBBGZY010001791.1, read on the forward strand.
ACATGCCTCTCAGCAAATAGCTTGGGGTGTCTACTTTCCAAAATGGGGTCATTTGGGGGGGTTTTGAACTGTCCTGGCATTTTATGCACAACATTTAGAAGCTTATGTCACACATCACCCACTCTTCTAACCACTTGAAGACAAAGCCCTTTCTGACACTTATTGTTTACATGAAAAAGTTTTTTTTTTTTGCAAAAAAATTACTTTGAACCCCCAAACATTATATATTTTTTTAAAGCAAATGCCCTACAGATTAAAATGGTGGGTGTTTCATTTTTTTTTTTCACACAGTAATTGCGCAGCGATTTTTCAAACGCATTTTTTGGGGAAAAAACACACTTTTTTTAATTTTAATGCACTAAAACACGCTATATTGCCCAAATGTTTGATGAAATAAAAAAGATGATCTCAGGCCGAGTACATGGATACCAAACATGACATGCTTTAAAATTGCGCACAAACGTGCAGTGGCAACAAAATAAATACATGTTTAAAAGCCTTCAAAAGCCTTTACAGGTTACCACTTTAGATTTACAGAGGAGGTCTACTGGAAAAATTACTGCACTCGATCTGGCCTTCGCGGTGATACCTCACATGCATGGTGCAATTGCTGTTTACGTTTGACGACAGACCGCCGCTTGCGTTCGCCTTAGCGCGAGAGCAGGGGGCGACAGGGGTGTTTTTTTTTTTTTTTTTTTTTTTCTTTATTATTTTTTTGCTTTTTTAATCTTACTTTTAAACTGTTCCTTTCATATTTTTTTTTTTTAATCATTTTTATTGTTATCTCGGGGAATGTAAATATCCCCTATGATAGCAATAGGTAGTGACAGGTACTCTTTTTTGAAAAAATTGTGGTCTATTAGACCCTAGATCTCTCCTCTGCCCTCAAAGCAAATGACCACACCAAGATCGGTGTGATAAAATGCTTCCCCAATTTCCCAATGGCGCTATTTACATCCGGCGAAATCTAAGTCATGAAATACTCGTAGCTTCCGGTTTCTTAGGCCATAGAGATGTTTGGAGCCACTCTGGTCTCTGATCAGCTCTATGGTCAGCTGGCTGAATCACCGGCTGCATTCTCAGGTTCCCTGTTGAGACAGGAGAGCCAGAGAAAAACACGGAAGACGGTGGGGGGGGGGGGGCATTCCCTCCCACGGCTTGTAAAAGCAGTCTAGAGGCTAATTAGCCGCTAGGATTGCTTTTACATGAAAGCCGACCGCTGGCTGAAAAGAATGATACCAAGATGATACCTAAACCTGCAGGCATCATTCTGGTATAACCACTCAAAGTCGTGAATGGCGTACCTGAAGACAAAAAAATGGTTAACAATGGTTAACAATAAAGCACAGTAAAGTGTAAATAATTACACACCTGAAAAACAAACATGATAAAACATAATAACAATAACAATAACAATAACAATCAATAACAATAACAATAACAATAACAATAACAATCAATAACAATAACAATAACAATAAAACATTGCAGAATAGAATACAGTAAAAAAGAGCAGAACAATAGAGAGAGAGAATAGAGAGAGAGAGAACAATAAAACAACAACTATTTTTTTTTATTTCATATTTTTTTTTTTTTTTTACACTTTTTTTTGTAACTAACTTTTATAACGGTAACCGGTTCCAGGTTCGGGTCTCTCAAAATGCGATGGCATCTTGGGAGACCCTGTGAAAGTGTGCCTAGTCTGTGCAATGCTGTACCCTACGCTAATACTCAACTAGTGAATGGTAGCGTTCAAAACATTCACCAATGCAAAGACCAGGATTGTCAGGACAGGAGGGACAATAATAGCGGGTGTCACGCCTATATCCGCGCTTGCTGCAGACACGACATCTTTTTTGGGGGGTTCGCTGGGTAGGGGTACTCGGGAGGACATAAAAATGCCTCTCATGCAGCCGACTGCATTTGGTTGGGGATGTGAATGGGGGAAGTACGGGCGCTGCAGAAGCGGTGGGTTCCCAATTAGGATTGGCGAATGCAGCAGGAAGGGCACTATGGGCACGACGGGCCTGTGTTTGTCTTTTTGGTGGCAGCGGGACACTACTTGTGCTTGCCACCTCACCAGCTTGAACTGCACTTATGGGACTCGCCACGTCACCACGTGTTACTGTAGTGCTGGTTTGACTACGACCGGGGTGTACTAGGCCGCTGGCGCTTGCCAGTTCACCAAAACACTACCAAAAAACTGTTAGCGATCGCAGGGATCAGGCCTGACTCTGCGAACGCTGCAGTTATGCGTTTAGTGTTTTGTAAGTGACAGTGATCGATCGATACCGCACTTGGGTGGGCTGGGCTGGGCCGGGCGGAGGGGCAAAACGCAGGTGCTAGCAGGTATTTGGGCTGATCCCGCTAACACTGCGTTTTTGGGAACCCTAAACTGCTGGTGACGCTAGTATAGATCTAATCGGATCAGATATTGATGCGATCAGATACTATACCACTAAGGGAGGTGTACAGTGCGTGCGTGGGTGTTAGCGGTACTGGCGCTAATCTGACGCTGCCTGGGGCTGGTGCTTGCCAGTTCACCAAAACGCTACAAAAAAAACTGTTAGCGATCGCAGGGATCAGGCCTGACTCTGCGAACGCTGCAGTTATGCGTTTAGTGTTTTGTAAGTGACAGTGATCGATCGATACTGCACTTGGGTGGGCTGGGCCGGGCGGAGGGGCAAAACGCAGGTGCTAGCAGGTATCTGGGCTGATCCCGCTAACACTGCGTTTTTGGGAACCCTAAACTGCTGGGGACGCTAGTATAGATCTGATCGGATCAGATATTGATCCGTTCAGATACTATACCACTAAGGGAGGTGTACGGTGTGTGCGTGGGTGTTAGCGGTACTGGCGCTAACCTGACGCTGCCTGGGGCTGGTGCTTGCCAGTTCACCAAAACGCTACCAAAAAAACTGTTAGCGATCGCAGGGATCAGGCCTGACTCTGCGAACGCTGCAGTTATGCGTTTAGTGCCTTGTAAGTGACAGTGATCGATCGATACTGCACTTGGGTGGGCTGGGCGGAGGCACAAAACGCAGGTGCTAGCAGGTATCTGGGCTGATCCCGCTAACACTGCGTTTTTGGGAACCCTAAACTGCTGGGGACGCTAGTATAGATCTGATCGGATCAGATATTGATCCGTTCAGATACTATACCACTAAGGGAGGTGTACGGTGCGTGCGTGGGTGTTAGCGGTACTGGCGCTAATTTGACGCTGCCTGGGGCGACGCATATCGCCGCCGGGCGATCGGGGGGCTAAACCTTTATTCGGTAATAAACGGCGGGTGCCCTGACACTATAAAAAATAAACAAACTAACCAGCGTCACCCGTATCGGTTATACGGTGATCAGTGGTGAAAGGGTTAACTAGGGGGCAATCAAGGGGTTAAAACATTTATTAGATAGTATATGGGGGTCCCTGACGCTATAAAACGCTGACGGCGAACCTAAATATTTACCTCACTAACTAGCGTCACCAGCGACACTAATACAGCGATCAGAAAAATGATCGCTTAGCGACACTGGTGACAGGGGGTGATCAAGGGGTTAAAACTTTATTAGGGGGGGTTAGGGGGGTACCCTAGACCTAAAGGGGGGTAATATACACTGTCCCAACACTGTCACTGTCACAAACTGACACTATGCAGTAATCAGAAAAAAAAAAAAAAAAAAAAAAAAAAAACTGCTGGTGTCAGTTTGTGACAGGGGGGGGGGGTGATTGGGGGGGGATCGGGGGGCGATCGGGGGGGGGATCGGGGTGATTTGTGTGCCTGGCATGTTCTACTGTGTGTGTAGTGTTTGTGCACTCACATACTTGTCGTCTCTCCTCGGGCCGGAACGGAAAATACCGACCCGAGGGGAGATGACATCACTTCCTTTGCTGCTGTTTAGCATACAGCAGCAAAGGAGTGTTTTCATTGGCCGGCGGCGATCGCGAGGGGGGGGCCACGAACGGATGGTCTCCCCCTCATCACCGATCGCCGCTGGACAAACGACGACCGCCTCGGGCACCGGGGGGGGGTCCGATCGGACCCCCCACCCGCGGAAGGCAAATCACGTACATGTACGTGATTTTGCCTGTCCGTGCCACTTTGCCGACGTACATCGGCGTGAGGCGGTCGTCAAGTGGTTAAGGCATTGAAAACATTGTTAAACCTCCTAGAGGTGGGGACAAATTTGGCATATTGTGCAAACAAGAGGTTCGGTGGATTTTTAATCTAAATACTAGACGTCCCACCGGCCTCAATTTTGAATGGGACGTGTCCCACTTTTATCAATAGATATGCACCGTGTTATGCCCATGTGTATCCCCAATTGAATCCAAATAACATATTGATTGATTTAGGTCACATTGACTCCCACAATATCTCACATACATGTGTGTCTATCGTGATACTTTAGCCTAAATTTATTTAGTATAGGACGTAATGCTCCCTGGTTTATATTTGTCAGTGGCCATCTTTCACTTTGATTTTTTGATTTTTGTTCTTCCGATTTGCTATCAATTTTATGTATTTTTCCATGTTTTTTTCGATTTTTTTCGATGTTTTTTGCGATATTTTGTGATTCTGCGACTTTTTGCGATTTGTGCGTTTTTTGTGATTTTTTTTGTGATTTTTTTTTTGCGATTTTATATATATGTGGTGATCCATTGCTGTTTGTGATCTACTTAGAGCCTGGAAGTTTAAATTATAGCTTTTGTAACAAAATTATCATCTTAATCATGTTATTGTACCAAGTATAGAGAGACTATGTCTCCTACACATCTATCCACACAATATCTGTTGATTTTCTAGGGTTCTTTGAGATTCAACTGAGAAAATCAGTAGCGTGACCACCTTTCCCATAGCAGTTACAGGTACAACGAGATCATTGCTCTTTGTTTACTGTTCCTTGCATAGCCATCCAGGTAATATTTATAGATCTCTATAAATTTTGGACCACCGTCTGAAGTTTACATTATTTAGCACATATAGCTAGTCTATTAAAAAGATGTTAACGTAACTCCTTTAGGGTCCCTCTCTATTTTCCCACCTTTTCCATGCACCATTTAAATGCTTCCCCATTGGATGACGATTTTTTGTCTTTTTCTTCTCTTTTTTTCTTGGCCGTTTGTTGCAAATTTGAGATATATTTTTTGTTTATGTATCCAATATGAATGGATTCCAGACGTCGTTGAATGGGGCTTGCGTTCTTCTTGAGTGCGTGGATTTATGTGGGAATAATGATTTATACATAATCATTTTTAAACGAAAATCAAGGTTTTATTTACACAATTTTCAAATGTAATTAGGTTTATATATTTCAGGATGATGTGTATATATGTATACATATGCAGTTACCAAGACATTATTGATAGTGTTGGGAATAGGATTATTGGTATTTTCACATCAATTTCTTGTATATGTTATTTTGCGATTTTGTATGGTTTCAGCATGTTTTACATTTTTATGAATTTTGTTTATCATCATTTATACACAAGTTTTCCTTTGAGATTATTTAGCATTTATGATTTGAAAATTAGTGTTGTTACTTTGTACTTTGCTATTGTTTAATATTGTTTTAGTATTTATCATGGTCTTCATCCCAAGGTTATGGATGTACACAATAGGAGAAGTTGAATAATGCGAATAGTAAAAATAATCATGTGTCTAGCGCATGTATATACATATATATATGCGCACTGGTTCACTTAGTAAACTTTTTTTTAGTTTGGTGGACCTTTATAGGCATTATTACTTTGTCATGTTATCTTGTCTTCAAATTTTGATTCAAAATTCAACTTCACATCCCAGGTGTCTCCTATCTCTTGGGTGTCGGTCTAGAGTTTGATTATGTGGGCAGGTCTCTATTTGAGACCATGTCTGGATTGGCTATCAAAACCTGAAGTCCCTATATATACCCATGATCAAACTTTAATCATTTAGCTATGAATAAGCGCCATGATGGGGCATGAAACATGTTAGCTATCTTTCCTGTTCCTCCCTGTACATGAGGTGACTGCATTTGGATTTTATTTCTTCATATCAATAAAGATGTCTTCTATGGTGTGCGGACGTCCAGGATATTTTTCTCTTCCCACTAGGGTGTGTTTCTGGCTGAGGAGGTCAGAAACAGACAATTAGGAAAAGGCATAGATGTGTGGCTGCATGCATTACTGGGATCGCCAGTGTGTCCGGTGAGGACGGTTGGTGAATTCGGGAAGATTAGACCAGTAGGTGAGGGTCCATTTTTATGTCATGAGAATTGTGCTTACCTATCAAAGTTTCAATTCGTGGCAGTGTTTCGAAAATGCTTATCGATGATAGGTTTGGATGAGAAGGCATACGCCTCACACTCCTTCCGCATTGGGGCGGCTACAGAAGCTGCCAGATGCGGCTTGGATGAGGCAGGAGTACGGAGGATTGGTAGATGGGAATCAAAGAGATTCCGTTCATACATTCGCCCTCGATTAGCAGTGGAATAATAATTAAAAAAAAAAAACAAAAAACACCCCGTATGTTGTATAAGTTTGGTTTTCACATATAGGTAATGGGGGTTTTTTGTTTGCTGCGTTGGTGATATCACCCTGCCTTGTTGTCTTTTTGTTTCAGATGGAGTGTCTCCACGCCTCGTCTGGATACTGGGACACTCCTACGTTTGTTGGGGGGCAAGGAGAGGTCATGCGAGACCAGATGGGCGCCAGTTAGGCATATCGCGAAGGGAGGCTTTTATCAAGTGGCTGAGGAGACCAGAAATGATGTGGGGCAGAGTGGTTTCAGAGGTGGAACGATTTGCGTGGCTAGATAGACCTCCGGATGTGTTGGTCGTACATGCTGGAGGTAACGATTTGGGGGTGAGGACGGTCAGGGAACTGATAGAGGATGTAAAGGTGGATCTTTTGCACTTGCACACTAATTATCCGAACACTTTGCTACTATGGTCTGATATTGTGGCACGAACTTCGTGGCGCAATGCTAGGTCTGTGGTAAGTATTAACAAGGCTCGTATACTTGTCAACAAGGTGGTGGGGAGGTTTTTGGTTCAACAAGGGGGCATGGTGATTGGGCACAGAGAGCTTGAGATAAATGTAGGCCTCTATTTGAGGAGGGATGGGGTTCACCTCACAGATGTGGGGACGGATCTTTGGACCATGGGTTTGCAGAAAGGAATACAACGGGCCTTGAGGGTGTGGAGGGGCCCTTAAGGATAAGGTTTCATCCTTTCAGGCTGTGGCTGGTTTGTTGTTGTTGGTCGGTTACGGTAGCGGAAAATAAAAGGTTAAAAGGGGTGGGGGGTCAGCAATAGTATGGCCCCTCCTGTGTATTCCTGAAAGGAATACCGGTATGTTGCACTGCGGGAGGGGGTTGTCTCCGAGCGGCACAGCTGGAGGCCTTATCAGTTTTGAAACATGTTCCTGCAGTGCCCTCTTGTGGATATGTGGTAAATAGGGATGAGCTTCGAGTTCGAGTCAAACTCATGTTCGACTCGAACATTGGCTGTTCGCAAGTTCGCTGAACAGCGAACAATTTGGGGTGTTTGCGGCAAATTCGAATGCCGCGGAACACCCTTTAAAAGTCTATGGGAGAAATAAAAAGTGCTAATTTTAAAGGCTTATATGCAAGTTATTGTCATAAAAAGTGTTTGGGGACCTGGGTCCTGCCCCAGGGGACATGGATCAATGCAAAAAAAAGTTTTAAAAACGGACGTTTTTTCAGGAGCAGTGATTTTAATAATGCTTAAAGTCAAACAATAAAAGTGTAATATCCCTTTAAATTTCATACCTGGGGGGTGTCTATAGTATTCCTGTAAAGGGGCGCATGTTTCCCGTGTTTAAAACAGTCTGACAGCAAAATGACATTTCGAAGGAAAAAAAGCCATTTAAAACTACCCGCGGCTATTGCATTGCTGACAATACACATAGAAGTTAATTGATAAAAACGGCATGGGAATTCCCCATAGGGCAACCCCGAACCAAAAAAAAAAAAAAAAAGACGTGGGAGACCCCCTAAATTCCATACCAGGCCCTTCAGGTCTGGTATGGATATTAAGGGGAACCCCAGCCAAAATGTAAAAAAAACGGCGTAGGGTCCCCCCAAAAATCCATACCAGACCCTTATCCGAGCACGCAACCTGGCAGGCCGCAGGAAAAGAGGGGGGGATGAGAGTGCGGCCCCCCTCCTGAACCGTACCAGGCCACATGCCCTCAACATTGGGAGGGTGCTTTGGGGTAGCCCCCCAAAACACCTTGTCCCCATGTTGATGAGGACAAGGGCCTCATCCCCACAACCCTGGCCGGTGGTTGTGGGGGTCTGGGGGCGGGGGGCTTATCGGAGTCTGGAAGCCCCCTTTAACAAGGGGACCCCCAGATCCTGGCCCCCCCCTGTGTGAAATGGTAAGGGGCTACTTACCCCTACCATTTCACTAAAAAACTGTCAAAAATGTTAAAAATGACAAGAGACAGTTTTTGACAATTCCTTTATTTAAATGCTTCTTCTTTCTTCCTTCATCTTCTTCTGGTTCTTCTGGCTCTTCTGGTTCTTCCTCCGGCGTTCTCGTCCAGCATCTCCTCCACGGCGTCTTCTATCTTCTTCTCCTCGGGCCGCTCCGCACCCATGGCATGAGGGGAGGCTCCCGCTCTTCTCTTCATCTTCTTCTTCATCCTCTTCTCTTCTTTCTTCTTCTCTTCATTTTCTTCTCCGGGCCGCTCCTCACCCATGCTGGCATGGAGGGAGGCTCCCGCTGTGTGACGGCGTCTCCTCATCTGACGGTTCTTAAATAATGGGGGGTGGGGCCACCCGGTGACCCCACCCCCTCTGACGCATGGGTCATGACGGGACTTCCCTGTGGCATTCCCCGTGACGTCACAGGGAAGTCCCTGTCAAGTCACCGTGCGTCAGAGGGGGGCGGGGTCACCGGGTGGCCCCGCCCCCGTTATTTAAGAGCTGTCAGACGAAGAGACGCCGTCACACAGTGGGAGCCTCCCTCCATGCAAGCATGGGTGAGGAGCGGCCCGGAGAAGAAAATGAAGAAGAGAAGAAGAAAGAAGAGAAGAGGATGAAGAAAAAGATGGAGAAGAGCGGGAGCCTCCCCTCATGCCATGGGTGCGGAGCAGCCCGAGGAGAAGAAGATAGAAGACGCCGTGGAGGAGATGCTGGACGAGAACGCCGGAGGAAGAACCAGAAGAGCCAGAAGAACCAGAAGAAGATGAAGGAAGAAAGAAGAAGCATTTAAATAAAGGAATTGTCAAAAACTGTCTCTTGTCATTTTTAACATTTTTGACAGTTTTTTAGTGAAAGGGTAGGGGTAAGTACCCCCTTACCATTTCACACAGGGGGGGGGCCGGGATCTGGGGGTCCCCTTGTTAAAGGGGGCTTCCAGATTCCGATAAGCCCCCCGCCTGCAGACCCCCACAACCACCGGCCAGGGTTGTGGGGATGAGGCCCTTGTCCTCATCAACATGGGGACAAGGTGTTTTGGGGGGCTACCCCAAAGCACCCTCCCAATGTTGAGGGCATGTGGCCTGATATGGTTCAGGAGGGGGGCCGCACTCTCGTCCCCCCCTCTTTTCCTGCGGCCTGCCAGGTTGCGTGCTCGGATAAGGGTCTGGTATGGATTTTTGGGGGGACCCCACGCCGTTTTTTTTTTGTTTTTTTTTGGCGCGGGGTTCCCCTTAAAATCCATACCAGACCTGAAGGGTCTGGTATGGAATTTAGGGGGAACCCCACGTCATTTTTTTTTTTTTTAAATTTTGGTTCGAGGTTGCCCTGTGGGGAATTCCCATGCCGTTTTTATCAATGAACTTCTATGTGTATTGTCGGCAATGCAATAGCCGCGGGTAGTTTTAAATGGCTTTTTTTCCTTCGAAATGTCATTTTGCTGTCAGACTGTTCTAAACACAGGAAACATGCGCCCTTTACAGGCATACTATAGACACCCCCAGGTACGAAATTTAAAGGGATATTACACTTTTATTGTTTGACTTTAAGCATTATTAAAATCACTGCTCCTGAAAAAATGTCCGTTTTAAAACTTTTTTTTGCATTGATCCAGGTCCCCTGGGGCAGGACCCAGGTCCCCAAACACTTTTTATGACAATAACTTGCATATAAGCCTTTAAAATTAGCACTTTTAAATATTAATGTTCGTGTCCCATAGACTTTAACGGTGTTCGCGTGAACTTTTTTCCTGTTCGCATGTTCTGGTGCGAACCGAACAGGGGGGTGTTCGGCTCATCCCTAGTGGTAAACTGGGGTTGCTCCGTCATTGACCAACAGATTGTTTAAAACATGTTGTTTTATCTGAGTTTATATGTTATTTATATTGAAGTTAATATTGGAGGTATTTTTATACAGTTGTTTAATAAAAGGCTGTTATGGCCATTTATACTCCAGATGAAAGGTGTGGTCTCGTTATTTAAGTTGGTAAGAGGGTGGAGTATGGGTGGCTAACAGTATGGGTTAAAATGGGGTACATCTGGACTACACTAGTCATGATTTGCAGTAGTTAGTCTATGTGTTATAATGTTACACTTCACAGGCTGGAGGCATGCAGTAATGAGAGCATGTTTGAGGTTTTGGTTAGCATCCTCCAGCTGGGAGTCTTGAGTTAACTAAGTTTAGATAACATAAAACATAGCATGTTATTAGCTCTGAGTATTCTGAGAAAGTTCAGTATACTTGGATAGATAGGAAACAGTGGACGAGAGAAAGGGAAGTAGTTATGGAGAAAGGAATTACCTGCGAGTTGGTAAAAAGTTCTCTCCCCGTTCGTTGCGTTACGCTAGAGCGTGGTTAGGAGAGAGCGAGAAGCACCCCCACCCATTCGGGTATTAATCTTTCATCAAATGCTCATAATCTGTTGAAACCTTAAAATGAAGGCAAGGTGACCATGTCTTGTGATATCTTTCTATGTCGTCAGAAGTCTGAGCTAGTGTGTCTTCCATGTGACAGACCTCTGAGACTTTCTGAAGCCACTCTCTTACCGATGGAGCCTGAGTGCTCTTCCAATGAAGCGGTATCAGGGCCTTAGCGGCATTCAGTAAATTCTTTGTTAAGGATTTTTTTTATCGTTTGTACGGGAAGTTGGAAATGTGAAGCAAACAACAGGCTGCATCAAGCTTGATTCTGGTCTCTGATCTGTCGTATGATGTCCCCCACCACGGTCCAGTAGGCCCCAATAACTGGGCATTGCCACCATATGTGTAGGAGAGTGCCAGTCTCTCTTCCACATCTCCAGCATCTGTCCGACACCTCTGGGAACCAAGCTTTGAGTGTGGGGTGTGGCATACCAATGCATCAGGAGTTTGTACGCCGTTTCCTGCGTTTTAGTGCTAATAGAGCATTTATGTGCAAGCGTACATGCCGTAAGCCACTGGTTATCTGTGATGTCCCTCTGCAGAGCTCTAGACCACTCTCCCCTGAACATGTCCTCAGTTGTGGTTTTAGAATATTGCAGCCAGGTGTATGTGACAGAAGTCGCTTTGATAAAGTCGTCCCCCTTTTGACAGGCTGTTTCCAGTTGAGTTAGCGGCCTTTGGAAATAGGGTTGTTTAGCTCTATTGGTAACATAGCTACGGATTTGGAAGTATGACCAACGAGGCAAGTGAGGCAGTTTGTTGTCATCTTTCAGCATAGAATAATCTTTAATTATGTCGTTTAAGAGGCAGTCCCCTACAGTAAGTCGTTTCTGTGGATCCTGACAATGAAAGGTCCTGTTGTCTAACCCTGGGGCAAATTCTGGGTTATTTTGTAGTGGGGTTAATGGACTAAGTTGTGACGTTAAGTCAGATTTCTTGATCACCCTCTGAAAGACGTTCATAGTGTTCCCCATCAGTGGTCTTTTAACAGAGTGATGTTGGCATTTCCAAGGAATCCATGGGGAAAACCTAAGAGAGCCCTGAGTTAACGACTCTTCCAGCTCGACCCAATCTTTGGATTCACTGTGGCAATGCCAGTCGATCACTCTTGTGAGGTGGGAGGCCATGTAGTAATTTAGGAAGTGTGGTAATCCCATGCCGCCCCGTTCCTTGGGCCTAGTCAGGAGTGCAAATTTGATTCTGGGTTGTTTGTGGCCCCAGAGGAATCGTATAAGAAGGGACTGTAGTTGTTTGAAAAAGTTCTGTGGGATTCTGACAGGTAGTGACCTTAAAAGGTATAGTAGAGGGGGGAGGATAGTCATTTTTAGGATGGCGGCTCTTCCGAACCAAGAAAAGTATTTGGAATTCCAATTCTGTAAGTCAGTGGCAATGTTTTGCAACATGTGTGGGAAATTTTTTTCGTAGGTCATTTCCAGTCTCGGGGACAGCAAGACTCCAAGATACTTGAGAGTGCTTGTTACCCAACGAAATGGGCAATTCTCCTGAGGTCTGGTAAGTGTGTCCGCTGTCAGTGTGACATTCATTGCTCAGATTTCGTGTAGTTGATTTTGAGGTTAGAGATGTAACCATAGTGTGTGAATTCTTTCATTAAGTTTGGAATTGTGGTTTGGTTAAGAAAAACAAGAGGCCGTCCACGTATGCTGCCATCTTGTACATTCTATTAGCCACTTCAAAGCCTGCAATGGATTGGTCTTTGTTAACCCGTCTAATGAATGGCTCCAGCGACAAGATGAACACTAGTGGTGACAAAGGGCATCCCTGCCTGGTTCCGTTAGAGACCTTGTTTGACAGGATGCCATTTACTTTTATTTTGACAGATGGGTTTTGGTACAGGGCTGTAATTAGGGATGAGCTTCGAGTTCGAGTCGAACTCATGTTCGACTCGAACATTGGCTGTTCGCAAGTTCACCGAACAGCGAACAATTTGGGGTGTTCGCGGCAAATTCGAATGCCGCGGAACACCCTTTAAAAGTCTATGGGAGAAATCAAAAGTGCTAATTTTAAAGGCTAATATGCAAGTTATTGTCATAAAAAGTGTTTGGGGACCTGGGTCCTGCCCCAGGGGACATGGATCAATGCAAAAAACAGTTTTAAAAACGGCCGTTTTTTCAGGAGCAGTGATTTTAATAATACTTAAAGTCAATCAATAAAAGTGTAATATCCCTTTAAATTTCGTACCTGGGGGGTGTCTATAGTGTGCCTGTAAAGGGGCGCATGTTTCCTGTGTTTAGAACAGTCTGACAGCAAAATGACATTTTGAAGGAAAAAACTCATTTAAAACTACCCGCGGCTATTGCATTGCCGACAATACACATAGAAGTTCATGGATAAAAACGGCATGGGAATTCCCCAAAGGGGAACCCCGAACCAAAATTTAAAAAAAAAAATGACGTGGGGGTCCCCCTAAATTCCATACCAGGCCCTTCAGGTCTGGTATGGATATTAAGGGGAACCCCGGCCAAAATTAAAAAAAAAAAAATGACGTGGGGTTCCCCCTAAATTCCATACCAGACCCTTCAGGTCTGGTATGGATTTTAAGGGGAACCCCGCGCCAAAAAAAAAAAAAAAACGGCGTGGGGTCCCCCCAAAAATCCATACCAGACCCTTATCCGAGCACGCAACCTGGCAGGCCGCAGGAAAAGAGGGGGGGACAAGAGTGCGGCCCCCCCCTCCCTCCTGAACCGTACCAGGCCACATGCCCTCAACATTGGGAGGGTGCTTTGGGGTAGCCCCCCAAAACACCTTGTCCCCATGTTGATGAGGACAAGGGCCTCATCCCCACAACCCTGGCCGGTGGTTGTGGGGGTCTGCGGGCGGGGGGCTTATCGGAATCTGGAAGCCCCCTTTAACAAGGTGACCCCCAGATCCCGGCCCCCCCCTGTGTGAAATGGTAAGGGGGTACATAAGTACCCCTACCATTTCACGAAAAAAGTGTCAAAAATGTTAAAAATGACAAGAGACAGTTTTTGACAATTCCTTTATTTAAATGCTTCTTCTTTCTTCTATCTTGCTTCATCTTCTGGTTCTTCTGGCTCTTCTGGTTCTTCTGGTTCTTCCTCCGGCGTTCTCGTCCAGCATCTCCTCCGCGGCGTCTTCTGTCTTCTTCTCCTCGGGCCGCTCCGCACCCATGGCATGGGGGGGAGGCTCCCGCTCTTCTCTTCTTCTCTTCTTCTTTTCTTCTTTTCTTCTCTTCTTCTCTTCTTTTTCATTTTCTTCTCCGGGCCGCTCCGCAATCCATGCTGGCATGGAGGGAGGCTCCCGCTGTGTGACGGCGCTCCTCGTCTGACAGTTCTTAAATAACGGGGGGGCGGGGCCACCCGGTGACCCCGCCCCCCTCTGACGCACGGTGACTTGACGGGACTTCCCTGTGGCATTCCCGTGACGTCACAGGGAAGTCCCGTCAAGTCACCGTGCGTCAGAGGGGGGCGGGGTCACCGGGTGGCCCCGCCCCCCCCGTTATTTAAGAACTGTCAGACGAGGAGCGCCGTCACACAGCGGGAGCCTCCCTCCATGCCAGCATGGATTGCGGAGCGGCCCGGAGAAGAAAATGAAGAAGAAGAGAAGAAGAGAAGAAAAGAAGAAAAGAAGAAAAGAAGAAGAGAAGAAGAGAAGAGCGGGAGCCTCCCCCCCATGCCATGGGTGCGGAGCGGCCCGAGGAGAAGAAGACAGAAGACGCCGCGGAGGAGATGCTGGACGAGAACGCCGGAGGAAGAACCAGAAGAACCAGAAGAGCCAGAAGAACCAGAAGATGAAGCAAGATAGAAGAAAGAAGAAGCATTTAAATAAAGGAATTGTCAAAAACTGTCTCTTGTCATTTTTAACATTATTGACACTTTTTTCGTGAAATGGTAGGGGTACTTATGTACCCCCTTACCATTTCACACAGGGGGGGGGCCGGGATCTGGGGGTCACCTTGTTAAAGGGGGCTTCCAGATTCCGATAAGCCCCCCGCCCGCAGACCCCCACAACCACCGGCCAGGGTTGTGGGGATGAGGCCCTTGTCCTCATCAACATGGGGACAAGGTGTTTTGGGGGGCTACCCCAAAGCACCCTCCCAATGTTGAGGGCATGTGGCCTGGTACGGTTCAGAAGGGAGGGGGGCCGCACTCTCGTCCCCCCCTCTTTTCCTGCGGCCTGCCAGGTTGCGTGCTCGGATAAGGGTCTGGTATGGATTTTTGGGGGGACCCCACGCCGTTTTTTTTTTTTTTGGCACGGGGTTCCCCTTAAAATCCATACCAGACCTGAAGGGTCTGGTATGGAATTTAGGGGGAACCCCACGTCATTTTTTTTTTAAAATTTTGGCCGGGGTTCCCCTTAATATCCATACCAGACCTGAAGGGCCTTGTATGGAATTTAGGGGGACCCCCACGTCATTTTTTTTTTTTAATTTTGGTTCGGGGTTCCCCTTTGGGGAATTCCCATGCCGTTTTTATCAATGAACTTCTATGTGTATTGTCGGCAATGCAATAGCCGCGGGTAGTTTTAAATGAGTTTTTTCCTTCAAAATGTCATTTTGCTGTCAGACTGTTCTAAACACAGGAAACATGCGCCCCTTTACAGGCACACTATAGACACCCCCCAGGTACGAAATTTAAAGGGATATTACACTTTTATTGTTTGACTTTAAGCATTATTAAAATCACTGCTCCTGAAAAAACGGCCGTTTTTAAAACTTTTTTTTGCATTGATCCATGTCCCCTGGGGCAGGACCCAGGTCCCCAAACACTTTTTATGACAATAACTTGCATATAAGCCTTGAAAATTAGCACTTTTGATTATTCATGTTCGTGTCCCATAGACTTTAACGGTGTTCGCATGTTCGAACGAACTTTTTTCCTGTTCGCATGTTCTGGTGCGAACCGAACAGGGGGGTGTTCGGCTCATCCCTAGCTGTAATCCAGGTCATCATATGCGTGCCCAGTCCACATGACGGCACACTGCCAGCATGTAGTCCCAGGAGACCCTATCGAAGGCCTTCTCCGCATTCATGGACAGGAGAAGGCCCTCGAAGCTCCGAGAGAACGCCGCATGTGTCAGTAGTAAGGCCTTGATGATGTTATCTCTTGCCTCTCTACCCGGCATAAACTCCACCTGGTCCGGGCCAATTAAGGAGGGGAGGAGAGGTTTTAGCCTATTCGCTATGATTTTGGCTAGTAGTTTGAGGTCTAGATTTAGTAGCGATATAGGTCTGTAACTTGAGCACTCCGTAGGGTCTTTGTCCGCTTTAGGCATCACTGTAATGTAAGCCAAGAGAAAGTCAGGTGGGACAGGTCCGGGCAGAGAGAGGGAGTTCAAGGCCTTGGTCAGGGGTGTTGACAAAATGTCGCTAAACGTTTTATAGTATGCGGATGTATGACCATCCGTGCCTGGACTCTTTCCGGACTTAAGTCCCTTAATTGCCCCCTGAATCTCCGTGAGTGATATCTGATCTTCCAATAGGGTCATCTCGGCATCCCCCAACTGTGGGAGGCCGCTTTCAGTCAAGTAGTCTTGTATGGCCTGCATTCTATCGGCTGGTAATGTGGAGGGCCTATGTTGATGTGGTAGATTGTAGAGTTTTGAGTAATACTGGTGGAACTGGGCCGCTATTGCTTCTGAGGTGACCTCTAATGTCCCATCTGTTGTCCTTAAGCCTGAGATGACATTGGTGGAGTTCGCTTCCCTTAGGGCCCTGGCCAAGAACCTATCCGTCTTGTCACCTGACTCATAGTAGACTCTTTTTAAAAAAAATAGCGATCTCTTTGTTTTGGTTTCAAACAGTTGTTGTAGAGTTTTCCTGGTGTCTAACAATTCCTTAGCAGAGTGATAAGCCAAGGATTGTTTGTGTATGTTTTCTAGTCTATGTATTTTGTCTGTCAAGTTATGAATTTCTGTTTCTTGCATCTTTTTGCATTGGGCGCCCATCTTAATTAGTTCCCCCGTATTGTGCATTTATGTGCTTCCCAGATCATCATCGGGTCCATGTCAGGGGTGTTGTTGGTAACGAAAAAGTCAGAGATGGTTGTTCGCATGCGGGGGAGTAGTTAAGGGTCTGTCAGCAGAGATGTATTAACTTCCACGTGTTTGGCCTGGGCAGGGAGGAGCATAAATCCACCCCCAGAGAAATAGGCGCATGGTCTGAAAGCGACTGAATGCCTATGTGGGCCTCTGTAACCTTCTGTAAGTCTCTCTGGGAAATGTAAAGGTGGTCGATACGTGAGTATTGGTTATGAGGAATGGAGTGGTGTGTGAAATCTCGAGATTCTGGGTGGAGGAACCGCCAGGTATCTACCAACTGTAGGGAGTTTAGAAGTAGTTTGATTTTTTTAAGTGCTGTATGCGATGCAAGACTTTCCAGTGGAGGAGTCTACTGTAGGGTTTAGGGGGACATTGAAGTCCCGTCCCATGATCAGGAGCGCTGATGCAAAGCCCCTGAGTTCCCGAATGACCTTTTGGCAAAAGGTAACCTGCGATGTGTTGGGAAAGTACACATTTGCTAAAGTCACTGTCCTATCTCTGTAAGTCTCTTTATTAAACACATAGCGGCCCTCTGGGTCTAATAACCTGTCAGTGAGGGTAAAGGGGGTGTCTTTACTAACTAGGATTGTTACCCCTTTGGTTTTTGCAATGTTATTAGTTACGTGGTAGGCCACAGTGAAGAATGCATTAGTAAGATTAGGGACATGGTTGGTCCTGAAGTGAGTTTCCTGTAAGAAAACGAACTGTGGCCTACCTTTCTTCAGTTCCCTGAGCAAAGAAACCCGCTTCTCATGAATGTTCAGTCCCCTGATATTGTGTGAGATCACCAGGGGTGTCTTCCCAAGTGACGAGTATGCCACCTCTAGAGGTCGAGGGTGGGAGGGTGCTTCAAGCTAGCTCTGAGAAAATAAATTTCAGTTATTCTGTGTTTAAGTTACTGCGCAACAAGCCAAGGAGAGAGATTGCAGGAGAGGTACAGGTCTAAGAAAGAAAGAAAAGAGAAAGTATGATCAGGTAAAAGAGGATTCGAAGAGAAAAGTGAATCCTATATAACAGGAGTTACTTTAAGAGGAAAAAAAACTTTAGAAGATATTTAACCATCTCTAAAGTTTATGGTTAGTGAACCTGGGTCGAGATACCCCCAGCCCAGATTCACTTCGTGGGTACGTGGGTAGGTCACCACCGGGGTGGCACAGTCACCTTTAGTGTGACCGTGGTGTAGTTCTAGACTAGACCACAGTGAGGTTGTGATAGCAAAATAGACCAAAATAAAAATAAAAAAGAAATCACCAAAAATGTGAACGAGGTGGTCTATAAAAAAGGAAAAAGGAACAAGAACGACACAGCCTGTAAATATAGGCCAAATACAAACTTGTGTCAGTAAGGATCAACCCTGTGAAAAGAGTAAAGGATGTGATTCTGGAAAAGTGTAATCATCCTGGGAGTCTGTGTGAAGAGCTTCTTGTTTCCGCCAATAACATCCATATGGTGTGTGTCACTACCCAAAATCCGGGTTTCCTCAAGTCCCTATGTAAGGGGTACAGGTATCGACTTTATTTGTTGATTGTTATGTGCAGTTCTCAGGGCCAATGTTGCCCGTTAAGCTGATCATGTCATGAGCAATGTAGCAGCTCACAGGTGTTGCAGTTAGTGTCAGTGGTGTCCGAGCGTAGGTTTGCTCCGTCCAGGTTATTGCTGTGCTGAAAAGATATGTTGCGACCACTGCATGGCCCCTGGCCAGATAAAAGAGTCATGTCCTGAGTTAAGCAGGTTAAGCACCTTAGTTGTCAACTGTAAATCCTTTTGTGTTGTTATGCTATGATATACCTAATGAGGAATAAGTCATGGGTAATGAGTTCAGAGATCAATTGTGGATGTTGTTGGTAGCTGATGAAGTAGACTTCTGGGTTGTAGATGTGTCACTTTACTCCGCAGCTTGGGACACGGAGGGGGTATGTCGCCCATTTGGAGTACCCAAGTATTGTCCGTCGCCACGGCCATGTTTCACCCGTTTAGAGAGCTGCTTCTCTGGCGTGGTGGGTGGTGAGGCGTGGGATCCTCTGACAGGGGTGGTAGTGCAAACTCTTGGTACTATTCGGGCAATTCTACTCTTTCCACCCCTAGTCCGTCGCAAAAATCTGGTAGGTCAGGTGGCGAGCGTAAGATATGCTGTTTCCCCACTAGAGTAACCATTAAGGCAAATGGGAAGCGCCACGTGTAGCGTAAGTCATGCTCCCTGAGTTTGTCCAGGAGGGGGCGCAATGATCTGTGGTTTTTCAGAGTGATTTGGGAGAGGTCTTGGAAGAGCATGATGTGTTCTCCATTAAACACAATGTGGTCATTTCTGCGAGCCTTTCTGTTGATGTCTTCTTTAAGTGGATAACTCTGAAGGCAGCAGATAATGTCCCTGGGAGTAGCTGTGTCCGGGCCTCTGGCTCTGAGGGCTCTGTGGGCCCTCACAAACTCTATATCTGTATCTTCTTGTCTTTCTAGCAGGGAGTTGAAAACTCTCTGTAGTGCAGGGATGATCTTATCAGAGTCGACCGTCTCGGGGATCCCCCTCACCCTGATGTTGTTCCTCCTCCCCCGGTTATCTAGGTCCTCTAAATGCCTGTTCATTTCTATAAACTGTGAGGCATGAGAGTCTGTGACCTTCTCCAGTCTATTCAGTGCTCTGTCCCTGTGCCTGCCTGTGGCTTCTACAGTCGCCATCTTGTCGGTCAGCACCAAGAGGTTTGACTTTAGATCTGTGATGGCAGCCGAGAATGTAGATTTTATGTTGGCAGCGAATCCAGACATGTCAGCATATGTGAGGGGTTTGTTGGAACGATTGCGTCCCCTACCTGGTTCCTCGGCTGCCGATTGCGAGTCCTCGCTGAAGTCCCCCTCGTCCTGTAGGGCCCACCCCATCTTGAGGCCTGTACTGCTACCTCTCGGTGCTGGCTGGGCTTTGAGCAGTTCTGAGATGCTCCGGGCAGCGGAAGTGGCTGCGGAGTTATGGAGGGATGTAGACTGGGGTGTCTGGAGGGTCATTTTACCCATCTCCGGGTCTGTGCTCACGGGTTGTCCGGCTCTAGGTTGTGTTGTTCACGGAGCTCCTCTAGAAAGTGTCCATCCCGGTCGCTTGCCAAGCCACGCCCCCCTATTCACATGTTTTTCATAGTAGCGCAACAATATTTGGTTATTTTTTGATTTTCACCGCTTTAAATATACAAGTGTCTTAAAAGTCCATCTTAGGGGTATTTATTTGGTTTCTAACAAGTTTTTGGATGTGGCACTACTGAGGAAATCCTCACGACTCCATTTCTACAATTACTGTGTAAAGTTCTTAGTTTTCTGTATAAAGTGTATTAATACTAGGGATGAGCTTCGTGTTCGAGTCGAACCCATGTTCGACTCAAACATCGTCTGTTCGCCCGTTCGCTGAATTGCGAACGATATGGGCCGCTCGCGCCAAATTTGTGTGGCGCGTCACGGCCCATAATTCACTGCGGCATCGCAGTGCATTGCTGGCTGATGATTGGCCAAGCATGCACTATGACCCGCATGCTTGGCCAATCACAGCGTCGTCTGAACAGAGAGCCGTAATTGGCCAAAGCCAAGTATTTACAGCCGTTGGTTCGTTCCACGCAGTCATATCTCAAGGACACTAGAGACACCATTAGATTATTGGAACCTGTTTCGGTTTCTGAAGGGATGCTTCTAGTCACAGCGGATGTGGCGGCACTTTATACGTGCATCCCACATCACTTGGGCTTTGAGGCGGTTGAGAAACACTTGTCTAGAGACAATAAGCTCCCTTCCCTTCAGCGTAATTTTATTATGCAATTACTCATATTTGCAACGGAACACAATTATTTTTGGTTCCAGAATCAATTCTTTCTACAGAAGAGGGGCGTGGCTATGGGGGCCAAGTTCGCCCCCAGCCTCGCCAACCTCTTCATGGCCCAGTGGGAAGAGGATGTCATCTATGCGGCCCAGAGATCCGAGTTGATCCTCTGGGCCAGGTACATAGACGACATCCTCTTCCTATGGGACGGTGACCGCACATCACTTGACATTTTCATGACCAGTCTCAATTCCAATGACAGAGGAATATCTTTGAGCTATGAGGCCAGCTCTACCAGTGTACATTTTTTGGACCTGGAAATATTTGTGGTGGACAAGCATCTTGAGTTCCGCACGTATTTCAAAGCCACCGACCGGAACGGATTTATTCCCATTGACAGTTGCCATCAGGAGCAGTGGCTCAAGTCTGTCCCCCGTAGCCAATTCTTGAGACTACGGCGCAACTGCACCAATGCTACTGATTTCCAGTCACAATCGCTAGTTCTGAGAGATCGATTTATTGAAAAAGTTACGATCCCAGACATCTAGACGAGGAACTCAATAGGGCACTATCCACAGATAGAGAATCCACTTTGATAGAATGCCCCAAATCCACAGTTGAACCTATGCACAAATGGGCTTTCTTTACTACTCATTCCATTCAGTCCAAACAAGTGAAAGCTATATTCAAGAAGCATTGGAAAGTACTTTTAAATGACAATCTACTTGGGTCAGTTCTTCCTGAACGGACGGCTGTTGTATTCAGGGGAGCACGGTCCATTCAAGGACAGATTGCTCCGAATATAATAGACCCCCCCAAAAGAATTTCCTTTTTTCAGGAATGTCAGGGCTATTACCCCTGCAGTAGATGCAATGTCTGCCTCCACAACATCCGAGGCAGACAAAAAAGTACCACTTTCCAATCTACAGTCACCTCTCTTACCTACCAGATGAAACATTTCACAACTTGTACATCACAATACATTGTCTACCTCATTACTTGCCCCTGCCACAAACAGTATGTTGGGCGTACCATCAGGACTTTCTCTATACGAGTCAATGAACATGTGGCAGGTATCAAGAAAGGCAAGGATAAACACACAGTACCCCGCCATTATCTAGAATACCATAATAAAGACCCTACCGGGACTTTGTTCCAGGTAATCGACAAATTTGTCCCACATTGGAGAGGAGAGTCCCGCCTTCGAGGAGTGTCACGCCTCGAGACTTATTGGATATGGGAGTTGAGGTCCTATTTCCCGTTCGGTTTGAACGTGGAGTGGGACCTCAACTCCTTTATTAATCAATCCTAAATTCCTCCGTTATTTTCACACATGCCCCCCCTATTTCCCCCCCCTTTTTTCACCATATTCACAAGCTTTCACATAGCTTATATCCGGTGCACCTTAGAGGGTCATCCATTCACCCAATAGAAATTGGTCTAATTAAAGTGGACCCATTCGGTCTATTTTAATGACTTCCAACACTCAAGGGATCATCATGATACCTGCAAGATATTTGTGTCACCTTTGTACATATTTTTTCATTCCAACACATTTCACAATGTGTGTTCCTGATTTCTTGTTCACATAATTTTTAGTTTAGTTTCAATAAAACACATATGGACCTTAAGCGACATATATGTGTCATTCAGGTCACCTCACTATACTTTTATTTCATTTCAGCAAGTTGTTCTCCAACACAACACATTTCACTATATGTGTCCCCACTTCTAATACACTTCCTGTCCACATAACTTTCATGCACACTTCCGGGTCATCACGATTCGTTCTGCTTTACTGCACATTTCTTTACATATATATAACAGGGACGCTGTTTGGTCACATTGAGCGTCCGTTGTTTGCTGGATTGCATTGCTGGGACGCTTGGTGTGTTTACGTCATGTCCTATCCCTCTGCGGTGTACGGATTGTACGTACAGCAGAGTTGGGTGGGACCCCTGCTCTCCGATTGGCCGAATGAGTCACGTGAGAGGGAGACGTTGGACACGCCCACGGACGCGACGTCATTCCCTACACGGGCTGGTCATTCGGATGTGCAGGGATAGAGGTCGGCTCATACACAGCGGCCTATTGGTTAGCTCCACCCAACACTTTTTGTCTGCTCACTGGGGATTGGCTCCTCTGGCCGACAGGGCGGTACATTCCGCCGGACTGTCAGCAGAGGAGTGTTTTTTTCATTAAGTCTTGAAATGCTTTATCTCTATTAGAGAGATCCTACAGTTGTATATTTTTCCGCTGGTAGATCTTTCTATAGTCTCCTGAGCTTTACTTCAGTGTCATTTATCTACTTATAAAAACTGTGTATGATCTTCATGTTTAGACATTTAAGCAAGTCATGTGATTGTACTCACCCAATCAAATCTCTTGTTCCTTCACTCTTTGTGATTGGTCCTTCTCTTGATATTTTTATTATATATATATGGCAACTTGGAGTGGGTGGTCTATGCCCCTGTTGAAGACCCCTAGGTCGAAACGCGTCGGGTACATATACCACTCTCCCTGTTGCCCATTTGTTTTTATCCATCGTGATCATGCTTTTATTTGTTTATGGTTGTTTTTGTCAATAAAAACACCCTTTTTTATCTGCACCATGTGGAGGCATATTCTTTTTGTTTCCACATTTACCGCATGAGGCCTAGTCCTTCCAACTGCCCCTTCTGGGGACCTTTTGTGAAACTTCTGATGCACGCTGGGACGGTTCGGTGTGAGGACGGTTCGGTGTGAGGACCCATCCGGTTGCCGGCAGAGATGCGTACAGACCACAATCCAAGGGATTGGCGATTCCAGATCTCCCATTCCACGTCATTGGTGACAAACTGCGCATGCGATTCCCTGTCGCTGACACGGGAGTCCACGGGATCCAGTAAGAGGCTTTTTTGCACTTTCTCTGAATGACCCATTGGGATCCAGTTTCTGGGTTGGGAAGTCACTGTAAGATGCCTGGTGTTTTCTGACAACCATCAGATCATCACCACCCCTTGGAGTACTTACACCTCCTGTGCAGTTGGACATTCACATCCATCTATGGACGTTTTTGTTTCAAGGCACCTGTGGTTAATTATTGATTTCATTACTGTTTCACCATTTTAAAGACTTATGTTCATTTGTACATGCGCTGCATTTTTCCAGGTGCCCAAGAAGGACAGCAATCTGGCAGTCATGCTCCCCCTGCTGCAGCATACTGCCAGGTTTGCTCCAGTGATGAGGAGGGAGGGGATGATGAGGTCACTGACTCAACGTGGGTGCCTGATAGGAGAGAGGAGGAGGTGGAGGAGGAGGCGGCACATCACCAATGAGGCAGGATGCCCTCCAGGGGCCAGCCTAAGGGCAGCACATTGACTGCATCACGACCCAAAGCTCCACATGTGCAGGGCACTGCAGTCTCTGCGCGTTATTCAAAAATTTCTTTGGTGTGGGCCTTTTTTGAGACGAGTGCATCAGATCGCACCTCTGCTATTTGCAACATATGTCTCAAGCGTATCTCACGTGGCCAAAACATCTCCCGCTTGGGTACCACATGCTTGACCAGACATATGTTGACCTGCCATGCAGTTCGTTGGCAAGCGTATCTAAAAGACCCACACCAAAGAACAAAGAGGACCTCTCCTTGCTCCTCATCAGCTGAGATCTCCAACCCCACTATACCTTCAGTCCTCTCTGAGACCTGCACTGAGAGGAATGAAGGTGTAGAATTAGGTGTGTCATGGCCAAGTACTTGTGGGCAATCTGCTTTTGGTACACCAACGTCAGATTGTACCAGGCAAATTTCCCTGCCCCAGCTGCTGCACCACCAAAAGAAGTTTGCTCCCAGCCATCCACATGCGCAGCGGTTGAATGCTAGCTTGGCAAAATTGCTAGCACTTCAATTGCTGCCTTTTCAGTTGGTAGACTCTGCCCCCTTCCGTGAGTTTGTGGAATGTGCGGTTCCTCAGTGGCAGGTACCCAAACGCCACTTTTTCTCACGGAAGGCGATTCCGGCTCTCTATCGGCATGTGGAAGGCAATGTCCATGCCTCGCTGGACAGGGCGGTCAGCGGTAAGGTGCATATTACCGCTGACTCATGGTCCAGCAGGCATGGACAGGGACGTTACCTAAGTTTTACGGCGCATTGGGTGACTCTGCTGGCAGCTGGGAAGGATGCAGGACAAGGTGCAGTAGTGTTGGAGGTTGTTCCGCCACGCCTCCAAAATGCTAATGATTGTGACACACCTCTCTCCTCCACCCCCTCCTCTTCTTCTTCCTCCATGGCCTCTTCTCCGTAGCCGTTCAAGGGGCTACGCAAGTACGCAGGCCAAAAGATGCCATGCGGTGCTTGAGCTGGTGTGCTTGGGGGACAGGAGCCACACTGGGGCAGAGGTTCTGTCAGCTCTGCAGGGGCAGGTTCAGAGGTGGTTGACGCCATGCCAACTTAAGGCAGGAATGGTGGTTTGCGACAATGGCACCAACCTCCTCTCTGCCCTCCGACAGGGACAAATGACCCATGTGCCCTGTTTGGCTCACGTCCTTAACTTGGTGGTGCAGCAGTTCTTGGGCAGGTACCCGGGCTTACAGGATGTCCTGAGGCAGGCCAGGAAAGTCTGTGTGCATTTCCGCCGGTCATATAATGCCAGTGCTCGGCTGGCGGACCTCCAAAAGGAGTTTAACCTGCCCAAGAACCGCCTAATCTGTGACATGCCCACCAGGTGGAACTCAACGTTGGCCATGCTGCAGCGGCTGCACACGCAGCAGAGGGCCATCAATGAGTACCTTTGCGACTATGGCACCAGGACAGGGTCAGGGGAGCTTGTTTTTTTTTCCCCACGCCAGTGGGCCATGATCAGGGATGCATGCACTGTCCTGTCACTATTTGAGGAGGCCACGAGGATAGTGAGCAGTGACAGTGCATGCATCAGTGACACTGTCCCCTTTGTCCACCTGTTGGAGCACACGCTGCGTGGAATAATGGACAGGGCACTTGAGGCAGAACAGAGGCAGGAAGAGGAGGACTTCCTTAGCTCTCAAGGCCCCCTTTATCCAGACAGTGTTCCTGCGTGCCCGCCGATCACACAGGAAGAGGACGAGGAGGAAGATTGTGTCAGTATGGAGGTGGAGCCTGGCACTCAGCATCAGCAGCAGTCTTTAAGGGATCAGTCCCAAGAAACACATAGACTTGTACATGGCTGGGAGGAGGTGGCTACGGACCATGTCGTCCTTAGTGACCCAGAGGACTCCGGACCGAATGCCTCAGCAAACCTACGCTGCATGGCCTCCCTGATCCTGCAAAGCCTGCGTAAGGATCCTCGTATTCGTGGTATCAAGGAGAAGGACCAATACTGGCTGGCAACCCTCCTTGATGCACGTTACAAGGGTAAGGTTGCGGACCTTATCTTGCCATCGCAGAGGGAGCAGAGGATGAAACATCTTCGGGAGGCCTTGCAGAAAGGTCTGTGCAACGCGTTCCCAGAGACTGGGAGGTTACAAACTCCTGTTTCTGGACAACGTGTTGCTGAGGCTTCGGTCAGTCAAAGAAGGAGTGGTGGAGAAGGTGGCCGTCTGACTGATGCGTTCAGGCAATTTTTTGGTCCACAGCCCTAAGGTATGATCGGTTCCAGCAACCATCACCAGCGTCTGTTTCGACTGACCTTCATAAAAATTAATCAGTCTTGGATCACCACCAGCTACCAAGCACCTAATGCTGATGTAACCGAATAATTTTTTTGAAATCTCAGATCCCTTCAAAGACTGCCTATGCTGATGCTGAGTGACTATCTTCTGAAGAGGAGGAAAGACAGCAAAACAAATGTCACAGGGGTGATAACCCTTCCCTATGTTTTCCAAAAAGCTTAAAAAAGTTTTTTTGGCTGGAGCTAAACACGTTAAAAATTTACCCGTTCAAAATTACAAACAGATTCTACTTAACAACAAACCTACAGTCCCTGTCTTGTTTGCACCGCCTGTATACTGCTGTTCAGAGTAAATAGGGCCTGGTGGCCCCACACCTTTCCTTTTTTAATTTGGGTGCGTGTTTCCCCTTAATATCCATACAAGACCCAAAGGGCCTGGTAATGGCTTGGGGGGTACCCATGCCGTTTGTCTCACTGATTTTCATCCATATTGCCAGGACCCGACATTACATTAAACCCGCAAGCAGTTTTAAATGAGATTTTTTCCTTTAAAAATGACATTTTGTGCAGGGACTGTTCTAAACACGGGAAACACGCGCCACTTTACAGGCATACTATAGACACACCCCAGGTACAATATTTAAAGGAATATTTCACTTTTTTTTTTTTTACTTTAAGCATCATTAAAATCACTGCTCCCAAAAAAACGTCCGTTTTTAAAAGTTTTTTTTGCATTGATACATGTCCCCTGGGGTAGGACCCGGGTCCCCAAACTCTTTTTAGGACAATACCATGCAAATTAGCCTTTAAAATGAGCACTTTTGATTTCGAACGTTCGAGTCCCATAGACGTCAATGGGGTTCTAATGTTCGTGCAAATTTTCGGTCCGTTCGCAGGTTCTGGTGCGAACCGAACCGGGGGGTGTTCGGCTCATCCCTAATTAATACCAATTCATTAGTTTACAACACATTGTTCCAGCACTGAGGTTGTGGTAGTAGCCAGTGTTTCCAACCTCCGAAGTGAAATTTACTGGCAGAATGCCAAAATTTACAAACAACACCAATTTTTTTTACTGGCAAAAAAACATGAAATTTACTGACGGATCCACATTCTTTACTGGTACTGCAAAAAAGTACCTAAAATGACAGTTTTTTGTGCTAAACAGTGCAATTATCAATATTTGAACTATAAACACATATCCAGTGCTATTAGGGCACCCCCCCTTCCTGCTGACCATCCTCTCCGGTCTACCAGCACACCATCACCGGACGGTGCGGGTAACTACGTTAGGACAGCCCGCGGCTCGGGCCTAGCCGGCGGCCATCTTAGCACTCCCTCCACCGGCAGCCACGGCTCAGGCCATATTGGTACACCCAGTGCCAACGGTGCAGCATCCGAGGACCCCCTCCTGAGGCCACCAGTCCCCAGCAGCATCACCTCCCGGTTGGACCCACCTCCCCCCAGGTCCCTCATCCAGCCCAGGCCCCCCCGTGGACCCACCGCAGCCGCGGTCTAAATCACCACATTCTAGCCGCTAGAATCAGTGGGACGGACCACGGCTGTGGCCTAGCTCCAGTCAGCTAGCTGCCAACAACCCCCCCACTGTTGTCCAACAGAGCCCGTGCCCCTCCACACCGGGAATTACCCCTCCCGCTACTGGACCTCACCGCGGGGGGCACTAGAGATTCACCGGAGGCTAGTCTACCTCAAATCGCCTGAGACGCAGCCACCGCACCACCACTGTAAGTAACGCCAGCTCCCCCTGCATCTTCTGGACCATCAGCACAGGTAAGCCACCGGGGGCACTTTAGTAGTTGATCCAGGGGCCCTAGTCCGATCGCCCCTAGGGGGGTCAGGAAGGAATTTTTTCCTCGGCTGCACTATTGGCAAACGCAGCTAGTGTTTTTTTGCCTTCCTCTGGATCAACGAGAGGGAGGTAGGCAGCCTCACCTCCCTCCAGTACTTCCCCTCCAACACTCAGCCGTCACCCTCACCACCATCCGATCCCCTGCAAGTGTATCATCGCCGCATCAGTACCATCATCAGAACACCCTTCATTCAAGCAACGCCGTCTTCCTCACCATGTGCAACTTCAAATACACAGCAGACACCCTCCACAGGCTAAGAAACACTGCTGCAACTTTACCGACCACCACGCAAAAGAGACTAAAAAAAGAACAACTACTAAGGACCAACCACAATCAACCATCAAAGGCAGGGAGACACCGATCCAACCGCAACAACTAGCATGCGCCCTGATCAACACCAGATCTGCATTCAAGCACAGGCTGGAAATCCGCGACTTCATCATCGAAAACAACATAGACTGCCTCTTCATTACAGAAAGCTGGCTAACTTCCGACTGCAACACCATCCTAACTGAATTGGTGCCCAAGAACTACAGTATCCTATCCGAGCATAGAATAGGAAAAAAAGGAGGAGGCCTAGCAGTGATTTTCAAATAGTACCTGGGGTTCACCAAACCAAACTTACAGAACTCAGTGCCTTTCATGGAAACACTCTCACTGCATCTTCAAACAACACCTCAAGACACCATTCACATTCTACTATGCTACAGACCACCAGGACCAAACACCAATCTCCTTACCCCGATCACTGAATTCTTCTCAATGCACACCTTGAAAACCAAAAACCTTCTGGTACTTGGGGATTTCAACCTGTGGGCAAACTCTGCCCAAGACCCTATTGCAACCGCCTGCGTCAACCAAATGGAAGAACTTGGCCTTTAACAATTGATAAATGCTCCCACGCACGGTTCAGGACACACTCTAGATCTCATCTTCAAACAGAATATGGACATCAACGTATTTAACAACACTCCACTACCATGGATGGACCACCATGCTATCAAATTTAAAATCACCACTAACACCATCCTCCAAAAACAGAAAACGGGCAACAACAACACACTGGAATAGATCTCAGAAGAAACTACACTCTGAACTCTTAAAAACTACATTATCAAGCAAAATACTTTTGCTAAACTCAAATCTCTCAACGGAACAAACACTCAACTCCCTAAACAATGTTTTACTACAAACAGCAGACTCAGTGGCGCCAAAACGCAGAACACTCGTCCGCAAAAAAAACTTGAGTTGGTTTAATGACACTCTCACCCTTCTCAAGCAAGAACGCAGAGGAGCTGAGAGAGCTTGGAGAAGAAATCCCACCAAGGAAAACCATGCTAACTACAAAGCACTCACGGTGAAATACCACAAGGCAATCTTCAAAGCCAAAAAAGAACATTTCGCAGACACCATCTCATCCACCTTAAACTGCCCACGGGAACTTTTCAAAATAGTTGCTCAGTCAATGAACCCTACCTGCTTAGAGCCCCCTGCAAACGATACTCAAGAAATCTGCAATGAGTTATCAGACTTCTTCATCGACAAAATTGACAACATTCGGAAAGCAATTCATCAGAAAATAACAACCAATCTCACTCAACCAAAGCAAAAAGAGTATATCGACACGAACATCACTCAACCACCGAATTTCTTTTTGTCCCCAATCACTACGGACACGACTAAAAACATCATCGGAAGCCTTTGCGACAGCACATCACCGAACGACATCATCCCCACCAAATTGCTCAAAGAATGTTCCGACATTCTGGCCCCCACCCTCACACATCTTATAAATCAATCATTCAAAGAAGGGACTGTGCCAACCTCCCTCAAGCAAGGCATCGTCAAACCCCTGCTAAAGAAACCCAATCTTGACCCTAAAGACCCTAACTGCCGCAGACCAATAACAAGCCTCAACACCATCTCCAAGATTATAGAGAAAGCAGTAGTACAGCAGCTACAACGCCACCTGGACACACACCACCTCCTGGACCCTCTGCAATCAGGCTTCTGCCCAGGCCATGGCACAGAAACAGCTCTTCTCAAAATATGGGACGACGCCCTTGAAGCAGCAGATAACGGAGAACCGAGTCTCCTGGTACTGTTAGACCTCAGCGCAGCATTTGATACAGTAGACCACAATACTTTACTTGTCCGCCTCTCAGAAGTTGCAGGAGCTACAGATTCTGCCCTAAAATGGTTTACATCCTTCTTAGAGAATCGCTCCCAGACAGTGAAACTAGGAGCATTCACCTCGGAATCTCGGGCAGTCTCCTGTGGAGTCCCTCAGGGCTCACCCTTGTCACCAGTGCTATTTAACATCTACATCCGCCCGCTTCTCAATATCATCAGAAAAACCGACCTCAGCTTCTACTCATACGCAGACGACACCCAACTCTACCTTCGCATCAACGGACAAAAAGATCTTCAACAGCAATTACAGAAATGCCTTACTTTAATAGATGACTGGATGACCACTAGCTCCCTTAAACTCAATGGATCAAAAACAGAACTTCTTCTCCTGCAAGCCAACAAAAATTCCAAAATTAAGACCCGTGGACACCACCCTCCATCCTCGGACAGACCATCTCCCCTAGCACCAAAGCCAAGAGTCAATGGATGCACAAATAGGATCAGTGGTGAGCGGATCCCACCATCTCCTCCGCCTGCTTCACAGACTCATCCCCTTCATCCCAGAAGAGGACAAAGCGGCAGTTGTGGGAACAATCATCAATTCTCGACTCGACTACGCAAACTCGCTCTACATAGGACTACCACAATATCAGCTTGAGCGCTTGCAACTCATCCAAAACACGGCGGCAAGACTGTTAACAGGAAACAAGCCCTGGGAATCCATCTCCCCATCCCTAAAAAGCCTACACTGGCTAACTGTGAAGAATCGGATCACATTCAAGACCCTCTGCCTCACCCACAAATGCATACAAGGAAACGCTCCGCTATATCTCCGGGAAAAATAAAACACTACACACCGAACCACAGTCTTCGATCAGCTAACCAAAACCTCCTCATCATTCCCAAATTCCACTACAAAGCAAAGGGTGAACGAAGATTTGCAGTCCAAGGACCTCGACTATGGAATGCTCTTCCAACCAACATCCGCATGCATGGAAGAAAACCACCAGGCTTTCAGGAAAAAAACTAAAGACCTTCCTTTTCTAACAGCTGACTACAGAGAATACATCTAGCGCCTTGAGGCGATTCAGTTCG
Source organism: Lithobates clamitans (assembly GCA_037952925.1). Lineage (NCBI taxonomy): Eukaryota > Metazoa > Chordata > Amphibia > Anura > Ranidae > Lithobates > Lithobates clamitans. The sequence goes on from JBBGZY010001791.1 coordinate 836,403, forward strand.
CATTTGCCGCGCTTTACAAATCATTCATTCATTCATTCATTAGCATTGCGTTTAAGTTAAGCAAAAGTCAAAAAACATATTTCAGACGGCTCGAGCTTGGTGGCTCTGGTTTTATTCTATAGTCTCTTCTCCACAGTCCACACATGTCTGTCTCTTCCTGTAAACCCCCATCCCGGCGGCGCTCCCACTCTTGACTCCTTTTTAGGATCCCCTCAGACACTCACTGCAGACATGATAAAAGACAAGAGATGGTGAGAGGCTGCGGGCATACTACCGGAGGTAGGCGGAGGCTGCGGGCATACTACAGGAGGTGGACAGAGGCTGCAGGGATGCTACAGGAGGTGGACAGAGGCTGCGGGCATACAACAGGAGGTGGACGGAGGCTGCGGGCATACTACAGGAGGTGGACGGAGGCTGCGGGCATACAACAGGAGGTGGACAGAGGCTGCGGGCATACTACAGGAGGTGGACGGAGGCTGCGGGCATACTACAGGAGGTGGACGGAGGCTGCGGGCATACTACAGGAGGTGGGCGGAGGGTGCAGGCATACTACAGGAGGTGGATGGAGGCTGCGGACATACTGCAGGAGGTGGGCGGAGGCTGCGAGTATACTACAGGAGGTGGGTGGAGGCTGTGGGCATACTACAGAAGTTGGGCGGAGGCTGCGGGCATACTACAGGAGGTGGATGGAGGCTGCGGGCATAAAGCAAGAGGTGAGTGGAGGCTGCGGGCATACTGCAGGAGGTGGAGAGAGGCTGCGGGCATACTACAGGAGGTGGATGGAGGCTGCGGGCATGACACAGGAGGTGGATGGAGGCTGCGGGCATGACACAGGAGGTGGATGGAGGCTGCGGGCATACTACAGGAGGTGGATGGAGGCTGCGGGCATACTGCAGGAGGTGGATGGAGGCTGCGGGCATACTGCAGGAGGTGGATGGAGGCTGCGGGCATACTGCAGGAGGTGGGCAGAGGCTGCGGGCATACTGCAGGAGGTGGACAGAGGCTGCGGGCATACTGCAGGAGGTGGACAGAGTCTGTGGGCATACTGCAGGAGGTGGACAGAGGCTGCAGGCATGACACAGGAGGTGGATGGAGACTGCGGGCATACTAGAGGAGGTGGGCGGAGAATGCGTTATATTGCAGGAGGTGGACAGAGGCTGCGGGCATACTGCAGGAGGTGGATGGAGGCTGTGGGCATACTACAGAAGGTGGGCGGAGGCTGCAGGCATACTGCAGGAGGTGGACGGAGGCTGCAGGAATACTGCAGGAGGTGGACAGAGGCTGCAGGAATACTGCAGGAGGTGGACGGAGGCTGCAGGAATACTGCAGGAGGTGGACGGAGGCTGCAGGAATACTGCAGGAGGTGGACAGAGTCTGCGGGCATACTGCAGGAGGTGGACAGAGGCTGTGGGAAAACTGCAGGAGGTGGACAGAGGCTGCGGGCATACTGCAGGAGGTGGATGGAGGCTATGGGCATACTGCAGGAGGTGGACGGAGGCTGTGGGCATACTGCAGGAGGTGGATGGCGGCTGCGGACATACTGCAGGAGGTGGATGGAGGCTGCGGACATACTGCAGGAGGTGGACAGAGCCTGCGGGCATACTGCAGGAGGTGGACAGAGCCTGCGGGCCTACTGCAGGAGGTGGACAGAGGCTGTGGGCATGACACAGGAGGTGGATGGAGGCTGCGGCCATACCGCAGGAGGTGGGCGGAGGCTGCGGGCATACTGCAGGAGGTGGGCGGAGGCTGCGGGCATACTGCAGGAGGTGGGCAGAGGCTGCGGGCATACTGCAGGAGGTGGATGGAGGATGCAGGCATACTGCAGGAAGTGGACAGAGTCCTCGGGCATACTGCAGGAGGTGGATGGAGGCTGCGGGCATACTGCAGGAGGTGGGCGGAGTCTGCGGGCATACTGCAGGAGGTGGACAGAGGCTGCGGGCATACTGCAGGAGGTGGATGGAGGCTGCGGGCATACTGCAGGGGGTGGATGGAGGCTGCGGGCATACTACAAGAGATGGACAGAGGCTGCGGGCATACTGCTGGAGGTGACAAAAGAGGGGGGTTTCCGGCGCTCCGCAACATGTGATGTCTAAGGTAAATAGTACAATGGTAGCTATAATAGCACATTAAAATAAGGCAGGTAAATTCTAGAATGAGGAGGCAGCCATCCTCAGAGGGTGTCCATTACCTCTGTTGATAATCAATGTTGAAAAAAGGAGGGGTGTGGAGGCGCCAACTGTGGTAGCTTGTTTATGCAAAAATAGGCCTTTAGGCAAGTAGAAGGAGCTGTGAGCCCCGAGCACGTAGCCTGTACTATCCCTGCATTATCCCCAACACCAGCCTGGGCGTTTGCCGTGCATCAGTGACGTCATTTCCTCTTCCGCGCTTCAGAGTGGTCAGCATGGAGCTTTCCATGCACTGGATGCAGCGGTTCAGCCTGTGTACAGACTCCACACCCAGACGCCTGAAGGAATGAAATCCGAGCCGGAAACAAGATAACAGCACATCCCAGGACACTTTCCATCTCAAAGAAACACCTCCACCCTGCGAACCAGTAAGTGTAATTGTTACACTAACTTTTATTTTTGCATAAACAAGCTACCACAGTTGGCGCCTCCACACCCCTCCTTTTTTCAACATACTGCAGGAGGTGGACAGAGTCTGCGGGCATACTACAGGAGGTGGAGAGAGGCTGCTGGCATACTACAGGAGGTGGGCGGAGGCTTCGGGCATACTGCAGGAGGTGGGCGGAGGCTGCGGGCATACTACAGGAGGTGGACGGAGGCTGAAGGTATACTACAGGAGGTGGGCGGAGGATGTGGGCATACTACTGGAGGTGGATGGAGGCTGCGTTCATACTACAGGAGGTGGACAGAGGCTGCAGGCATACTACAGGAGGTGGACAGAGGCTGCAGGCATACTACAGGAGGTGGACAGAGGCTGCAGGCATACTACAGGAGGTGGAAAGAGGCTGTGGGCATACTACAGGAGGTGGGCAGAGGCTGCGGGCATACTGCAGGAGGTGGATGGAGGCTGCGGGCATACTGCAGGGGGTGGATGGAGGCTGCGGGCATACTGCAGGAGGTGGATGGAGGTTGCGGGCATACTGCAGGGAGTGGATGGAGGCTGCGGGCATACTGCAGGAGGTGACAAAAGAGTGGGGTTTCCCGCGCTCCGCAACATGTGATGTCTAAGGTAAATAGTACAATGGTAGCTATAATAGCACATTAAAATAAGGCAGGTAAATTCTAGAATGAGGAGGCAGCCATCCTCAGAGGGTGTCCATTACCTCTGTTGATAATCAATGTTGAAAAAAGGAGGGGTGTGGAGGCACAACTGTGGTAGCTTGTTTATGCAAAAATAGGCCTTTAGGCAAGTAGAAGGAGCTGTGAGCCCAGAGCGCATAGCCTGTACTATCCCTGCATTATCCCCAACACCAGCCTGGACATTTGCCGTGCATCAGTGACATCATTTCCTCTTCCGCGCTCCAGAGTGGTCAGCGTGGAGCTTTCCATGCACTGGATGCAGCGGTTCAGCCTGTGTACAGACTCCACACCCAGACGCCTGAAGGAATGAAATCCGAGCCGGAAACAAGATAACAGCACATCCCAGGACACTTTCCTTCTCAAAGAAACACCTCCACCCTGCGAACCAGTAAGTGTAATTGTTACACTAACTTTTATTTTTGCATAAACAAGCTACCACAGTTGGCGCCTCCACACCCCTCCTTTTTTCAACATACTGCAGGAGGTGGACAGAGTCTGCGGGCATACTGCAGGAGGTGGACGGAGTCTGCGGGCATACTGCAGGAGGTGGACGGAGGCTGCGGGCATACAAAAGGAGGTGGACGGATGCTGCGGGCATACTGCAGGAGGTGGGCGGAGGCTGCGGGCATACAAAAGGAGGTGGACGGATGCTGCGGGCATACTGCAGGAGGTGGGCGGAGGCTGCGGGCATACAAAAGGAGGTGAACGGATGCTGCGGGCATACTGCAGGAGGTGGATGGAGGCTGCAGGCATACTGCAGGAGGTGGATGGAGGCTGCGGGCATACTACAAGAGGTGGACAGAGGCTGCGGGCATTCTGCAGGAGGTGGACAGAGGCTGCGGGCATACTACAGGAGGTGGATGGAGGCTGCGGGAATACTGCAGGAGGTGGACGGAGGCTGCGGGCATACTACAGGAGGTGGATGGAGGCTGTGGGCATGACACAGGAGGTGGATGGAGGCTGCGGGCATACTGCAGGAGGTGGATGGAGGCTGCGGGCATACTGCAGGAGGTGGATGGAGGCTGCGGGCATACTGCAGGAGGTGGATGGAGGCTGCGGGCATACTGCAGGAGGTGGATGGAGGCTGTGGGCATACTACAGGAGGTGGGCAGAGGCTGCGGGCATACTGCAGGAGGTGGACAGAGTCTGCGGGCATACTGCAGGAGGTGGACAGAGTCTGCGGGCATACTACAGGAGGTGGATGGAGGCTGCGGGCATACTGCAGGAGGTGGATGGAGGCTGCGGGCATACTGCAGGAGGTGGATGGAGGCTGAGGGCATACTACAGGAGGTGGGCAGAGGCTGCGGGCATACTGCAGGAGGTGGGCAGAGGCTGCGGGCATACTGCAGGAGGTGGACAGAGGCTGCAGGCATGACACAGGAGGTGGACGGAGACTGCGGGCATACTAGAGGAGGTGGGCGGAGAATGCGTTATATTGCAGGAGGTGGACAGAGGCTGCGGGCATACTGCAGGAGGTGGGCGGAGGCTGCGGGCATACTGCAGGAGGTGGGCGGAGGCTGCGGGCATACTGCAGGAGGTGGGCGGAGGCTGCGGGCATACTGCAGGAGGTGGGCGGAGGCTGCGGGCATACTGCAGGAGGTGGACAGAGTCTGCGGGCGTACTGCAGGAGGTGGACAGAGGCTGCGGGCATACTGCAGGAGGTGGATGGAGGCTGCGGGCATATTTCAGGAGGTGGACAGAGGCTGCGGGCATACTGCAGGAGGTGGACAGAGGCTGCGGGCATACTGCAGGAGGTGGGCAGAGGCTGCGGGCATACTGCAGGAGGTGAATGGAGGCTGCGGGCATACTACAAGAGGTGGACAGAGGCTGCGGGTATTCTGCAGGAGGTGGACAGAGGCTGCGGGCATACTACAGGAGGTGGATGGAGGCTGCGGGCATACTGCAGGAGGTGGACGGAGGCTGCGGGCATACTACAGGAGGTGGGCGGAGGTTGCAGGCATACTGCAGGAGGTGGATGGAGTCTGCGGGCATACTGCAGGAGGTGGACAGAGTCTGCGGGCATACTGCAGGAGGTGGATGGAGGCTGCTGGCATACTACAGGAGGTTGGCAGAGGCTGCAGGCATACTGCAGGAGGTGGACAGAGGCTGCAGGCATACTGCAGGAGGTGGACGGAGTCTGCGGGCATACTGCACGAGGTGGATGGAGGCTGCGGGCATACTGCACGAGGTGGATGGAGGCTGCGGGCATACTGCACGAGGTGGATGGAGACTGCGGGCATAGTGCAGGAGGTGGACGGAGGCTGCGGGCATACTGCAGGAGGTGGACAGAGGCGTCAGGCATACTGCAGGAGGTGGATGGAGGCTGCGGGCATACTGCAGGAGGTGGATGGAGGCTGGGGGCATACTACAGGAGGTGGATTGAGGCTGCGGGCATACTGCAGGAGGTGGATGGAGGCTGCGGGCATACTACAGGAGGTGGATGGAGGTTGTGGGCATACTGCAGGAGGTGGATGGAGGCTGCTGGCATACTACAGGAGGTTGGCAGAGGCTGCAGGCATACTGCAGGAGGTGGACAGAGGCTGCAGGCATACTGCAGGAGGTGGACGGAGTCTGCGGGCATACTGCAGGAGGTGGATGGAGGCTGCGGGCATGACACAGGAGGACTGACTTGCCTGTCCACTCCTCCTCCTTGGCTGTGGCTGTGTGTGTGACGACTCGCACTGGTCATAATGTTATGGCTCCCCATAGGAACTTCCTATGGGGAGCCATAACATTATGACCAGTGTGCCAGTTAGGAAGGTACAAGTGCTGTCCATCCTGTCATCACCCCCCACCCTCTGCAGCAGGCATGCCCTGTGCAAAAAAAAAAACTGTGTCATTACCAGGACTCCAGAAGGCAGAGCTCACAATCCATGCCATGGCCCATGTATAATTCGCCTGACCCCAGCCTGCCCCGTCTTGAAGCGAATACCGCTCGCAGCCGCTACTTTCCATTTAAAATGGCGCCAGGCGGTTTCATTGCATTACTGCGCATGCCGGCTTCAGAACGGCGCATGCGCAATTGAATGGTCGGCTTGCCGTCATCTTTTTTATGGGCACCGTTGCCCGTAACGGACATTTACGGGCACCCCAAAAATGGGCTTTAATTTACGGGCTGCCCATAAATCTATGGGCGGTTGGCAACATTGGTAGTAGCAGACATATATTGTATGTAGTATTTGCTTCGTATTATAATTGTTGTTGTGTAATTATTATTTGGAAGTATCAGGATCAGGTGGTTCGGTGGTTTGTTACATAGTTACACAGCCGTATAGTAACACTGGGGCTGTGGTAACACTTACCTCTGTCTGCAGGTAGGTTGTCTGTCTGTGTAATATAGAGCAGAGCTACACTAGTTTGTTATTTAGTGTATAAAATATGTACAAAGATAAAGAATGACAGAAAATACAACAAAGACAAAAGGACAGACACAGTCTGGCTGTGAGAATAAAACAGAAAAACTTTTTCTGAGGATTATCCTGTGACAGGAACATCCGCTATTCACCGGTTAGACCGGCACCATAGGAATCACCCCATCCATATCTCAGGATTCTCAGTTTATGGATGTGGGTGGAGTTTTGCCATCAGCCAATCAACCCTGGGGGGTGTTCCCTGCCCAGCCCACAAGCCGGTCCTGTGTTCTGACGGAACCAGAGCTAAATGGACCATGAATGGTTCTGATGGATGAGGATTGGATTTCCAACACCAGCATGTCAGTCTGATCCCAACAAGACCAGTCAGTGCTTGTCTGGTGTGATCAGACTCCATAGAACCATTCTGGGGGTTTCTCCTGGATTCTATCCTCACTACACATACAATGTTATATGTACATGTACCCCAACATGTCTACAATCAGGAGGAATTATTTCCATCTCTCTACAACTAATATTTTATTTTGTATGAGAGATAAAATAGATTCCTCTGATCTCTGATATAAATCAATGTCTGGCAGACAGTTCGGGGTCTTCTCACTGTATCGGCCTCGTCCTCTGCTGGGCTTGTAGATGAAATGACTAGGACTTCTCTTTGAGGCTCAGTGAGGTGACAATTTTATATCTACAAGGATGGGGGATTTTATTGGCATCTAGGGGTCACTTCTGGTCTAGGGACTCGCTCTGTCCTTCCAGATTCTAAATGAGGACCATCTGTCTTTGATTGGTCACTGAATGAAGAGAATACGGAGTCCTGTGCGTCTTCTGGTCTGTTTCAGGTCTGAATTCAGCCCAAACTTCAGGGAGAAATCGGACCTGAAACGGTGAATGGAGACGCACCGGACCCCCTGCTGTGAGACGCTGTGAACTCCAGTGTGAACCCAGCCAAAGTCTGATCTCTGATAGTCAGTGGAGGGGGGAGGGGATGAAAGCCAATAACAGCGATTGACCTGAAGGACTATGATGGGAATTCCCAGTGTAACCAGCCAATCAGAAGTCTGTCTTTGTATAACTTTCATCTAGGTGACATGTCTGGATCCCTCACATAGAAGATTTATATCAGAATCCTGCAGAATATTATATCATTTATAGGATAATTCTCACGTCAGGCTCTGCAGAGTACAGCCAGGATGTCTGAGCCCCTCACATAGAAGTTTTATTCCAGAGTCATCCAGATTAATATCTATTAAATCCAGTTTGGTGAGGGATCGATTATTGATAAGAATGGATCGGAGATCATCCCAGCCAGAGGAAGTCACAATACAATCCTCCAACCTGCAGAGACAAATCCAGACACATGATATTATATTATAAGATGAATATGAGGAATTATTCCCATTTAATGAAAAGTAACATAACATCACTAGAGCGGAATATCAGGATATACAGAATGTTATACAGAGGAAAGATCTTGTTATTAGGGAAGCTAATAAAGGTGAAGCTGTTGTAGTACTTATGTCTACACAGTATAAAGAGGGGGTGCTGTGACAGCTCAGTCACCCCCTTATGTACCTGGTTATTAAGCAGGACCTCACACAGTGTCTCATACAGGGGCTTCTGAAACTGATAGATAAAGGAAAGGATCTGGGGGGTTTATGAAATAAAACAGCAGAATTTCTGATTGTGGATACCCCAGTGACGCCAATATTCCATCACCTTCCTAAAGTCCACCAATCAGGAGTTCCCATTGAAGATCACCGGATTGTGGCAGGAATAGGATCCCTTATAGAGAATGTAGGGGGGAGGGTGGATATACATTTCCAGCCTTTAGTGCTGAGACTTCTGGGATATATTAGAGATACAAGTACTATATTGGTGGATATTCCACATTTACAATGGGATTCTACATTCACATGGGGGACACTTCACATTAAAGCACTTTATTCTTCCATCCCCCATTCTTTAGTGTCTCCAGCAATCAGATATCATCTCCATAGATAAAGATCATATACTAGGATGTTACAGGAATTATTACAGAGGATGGAAAGGATGAAGGTTTTTTACCTTAACCACTTCAGCCCCGGAAGGATTTACCCCCTTAATGACCATATAACTATTTACAATTTGGCGCTGCGCTGCTTTATCTGGTAATTGTGCGGTCATGCAATGCTGTGCACAAACAACATTTGTGTCCTTTTTTTCCTACAAATAGAGTTTTATTTTGGTGGTATTTAATCACCTCTGGGATTTTTATTTGAAAATGTTGAAAAAAATTATATTTCTACATTTTGTTATAAAAAAAATCCAATAAACTCAATTTTAGTCATATATTTAGGCCAAAATGTATTCAGCCACATGTCTTGGGTCAGTCAATAAGTGTATATTTATTGGTTTGTACAAAAGTTATAATGTCTACAAACTATGATACATTTACTGGAATTTACACAGCTTTTACTTTAATCTAATTTCTTGAGGTGCTAAAATGACAGGGCAATACAACACCCCCCCCCCAAATGACCCCATTTTGGAAAGTAGACACCCCAAGGAATTTGCTGAGAGGCATGTTGATCAAATTGATTTTTTTTGTCACAAGTGATTTTAAAATGACAAAAGAAAGAAAAAGTACACAAAGTTGTCACTAAATGATATATTGCTCACACATGCCATGGGTATATGTGGAATTACACCCCAAAATACATTCTGCTGCTTCTCCTGAGTACGGGGACCCCAAAAACCAATCACCACCTTCAGGATTTCTAAGGGTGTAAAATGGTGATTTCACTCTTCACTGCCTATCACAGTTTCTGAGGCCATGAAATACCAAGATGGCACAAACCCCCCAAATGACCCCATTTTGTAAAATAGACACCCCAAGATATTTGCTGAGAGGTATAGTGAGTATTTTGCAGATCTCACTTTTTGTCACAAAGTTTTGAAAATTTAAAAAAGAAAAAAAAAATTCCTTTTCTTTCCTAATTTTCCAAAACAAATGAGATCTGCAAAATACTCACCATGCCTCTCAGCAAATATCTTGGGGTGTCTACTTTCCAAAATGGGGTAATTTGGGGGGTTTTGTGCTATCTTGGAATTTCAGGGCCTCAGAAACTGTGATAGGTAGTGAGGAGTGAAATCAAAAATTGACGCCCTTAGAAATCCTGAAGGTGGTGATTGGTTTTCGGGGCCCCGTACAAGGCTAGGCTCCCAAAAAGTCTCACACATGTGGTATCCCCGTACTCAGGAGAAGCAGCTGAATGTATTTGGGGTGTAATTCCACATATACCCATGTCATGTGTGAGCAATATATCATTTAGTGACAACTTTGTGTAAAAAAAAAAAATGAAACTTGTGTCAAAATATAAAATATTCCATGGACTGAACATACTACTCAGCAAATATCTTGCCCAACATTAGAAGCTTATGTCACACATCACCCACTCTTCTAACCACTTGAACCACCAAGTCCTTTCTGACACTTTTTTTTTTTACATGAAAACTTTAAATTGGCAAAAACAGTGGAGTGCAGTAGAATACAAAAGTATGTATATACAGTAGAGTAGTTTCTCTCCAGTAACCAAGAACACTTTCTGGTTACTAGGGATGAGCTTCGTGTTCGAGTCGAACCCATGTTCGATTTGAACATCGGCTGTTCGATCGTTCGCCGAATTGCGAACGATATGGGCCGTTCGCGCCAAATTCGTGTGGCGCGTCACGACCCATAATTCACTGCGGCATCGCAGTGCATTGCTGGCTGATGATTGGCCAAGCATGCACTATGACCCGCATGCTTCGCCAATCACAGCGCCGTCTGAACAGAGCCGTAATTGGCCAAAGCCAAAGAGGCTTTGGCCAATTATGGCTCAGGGGATTTAGTACACGCCCCACACTATATAAGGCCGCCTGCACGGCGGCCCTGTGTAGTGTGTGTTCCGGCGTTGAAAGAGAGATTAGATAGACAGAGAGACAGTGTCATTTCATTTGAGTTAGCTAGATTAGGCAGGACAATCAGTGAGTTAGCTGCACTTACAGTGTATTGTGTATATATATGCATCCCAGGTGTTGCATATATATATATACACTGTATTCAGTTTAGCTAGATCCGTTCCTGTTATCTTCCTACTGACAGGCAGGCTTGTCTTGTTACAGTATTTACAGCTACCTGAAGAAAATTGCTGGTGTTCTTGGATACTATTAGTACCACAGTCAGGCAGCTAGACTATTTACAGTTAGTGCAGTGTATCCTGCTCACAGTGTTCAGCTAGAACCGTTCCAGTTATCTTCCTACTGACAGGCAGGCTTGTCTTGCTACAGTATTTACAGCTACCTGAAGAAAATTACTGGTGTTCTTTTGATCCTATTAGTACCACAGTCAGGCAGCTAGACTTATTAAAGTTAGTGCAGTGCGTCTTGCTCACAGTGTTCAGCTAAACCTACAAGTTGGTGTAGTGAGACCTCTGCACAGTGTTCATCTCAAGCTACAAGTTAGTGCAGTGCGTTTTGCTCACAGTGTTCAGCTAAAACTACAAGTTAGTGCTGTGCGTCCTGCTCACAGTGTTCAGCTAAAACTACAAGTTGGTGTAGTGAGACCTCTGCACCGTGTTCATCTCAAGCTACAAGTTAGTGCAGTGCGTTTTGCTCACAGTGTTCAGCTAAAACTACAAGTTAGTGCTGTGCGTCCTGCTCACAGTGTTCAGCTAAAACTACAAGTTGGTGTAGTGAGACCTCTGCACTGTGTTCATCTCAAGCTACAAGTTAGTGCAGTGCGTTTTGCTCACAGTGTTCAGCTAAAACTACAAGTTAGTGCTGTGCGTCCTGCTCACAGTGTTCAGCTAAAACTACAAGTTGGTGTAGTGAGACCTCTGCACTGTGTTCATCTCAAGCTACAAGTTAGTGCAGTGCGTTTTGCTCACAGTGTTCAGCTAAAACTACAAGTTAGTGCTGTGCGTCCACCTCACAGTGTTCAGCTAAACCTTCAAATTATTTTTTGCGAGCTCTGCACAGTGTTCACCTAAAGCTACCTGTAGAAGGTTGGTGGTGTTTTCCTGATCCTATCACTACCGCAGGCAGCTAAAAAAGCTACAAGTTAGTTTTTTGCGAGCTCTGCACAGTGTTCAGCTAAAGCTACCTGTAGAAGGTTGGTGGTGTTCTCATACTACAGGCAGGCAGTTGATTTTGCTAGCTGCAGTATCAGTACATATATAGATATATATATATATCCCAGCTTAGTGCAGCTACAGGCCATTAGTATGTCTGGAAGGCCAAGAAGGAGAGGCAGACAGTCACAAGCCAATAAGAGAGGGCAAGCAGGCTCTGTGTCTAGTGCTGGTCGTGGAGACAGTGCATCCTCATCAGCACGTGGCCGTGGGACACGCTTGGCCTTTTTTTCGGCAGCTGGCCGTGTTGAGCCGCAACATGCAGAAGACTTGGTCGAGTGGATGACCAAGCCGTCCTCATCCTCCTCATCCTCTCTCACCCATGCCCAGGGTACTTTGTCTGGCAAAGCAGCGGCCTCTTCCCTCGGCTCAATGTCATCAGTGACTCCTTCCCTAGCCCCACCATGTCCTCCTGAGGAGTCCCTCGAACTGTTTGACCACAGTGTTGGGTACATGCTCCAGGAGGATGCCCAGCATTTGGAAGGCTCTGATGATGATACTGAGCTCGATGAAGGCAGTAACATGAGCACGGACGGGGGGGGTGCCCAAGAAGGACAGCAATCTGGCAGTCATGCTCCCTCTGCTGCAGCATACTGCCAGGTTTGCTCCAGTGATGAGGAGGGAGGGGATGATGAGGTCACTGACTCAACGTGGGTGCCTGGTAGGAGAGAGGAGGAGGAGGAGGAGGAGGAGGCGGCACATCACCAACGAGGCAGGATGCCCTCCAGGGGCCAGCCTGAGGGCAGCACATTGACTGCATCACACCCCAAAGCTCCACATGTGCAGGGCGCTGCAGTCTCTGCGCATTATTCAAAAAGTTCTTTGGTGTGGGCCTTTTTTGAGACGAGTGCATCAGATTGCACCGCTGCTATTTGCAACATATGTCTCAAGCGTATCTCGCGTTGCTAAAACATCTCCCGCTTGGGTACCACATGCTTGACCAGACATATGTTGACCTGCCATGCAGTTCGTTGGCAAGCGTATCTAAAAGACCCACACCAAAGAACAAAGAGGACCTCTCCTTGCTCCTCATCAGCTGAGATTTCCAACCCCACTAGACCTTCAGTCCTCTCTGAGACCTGCACTGAGAGGAATGAAGGTGTAGAATTAGGTGTGTCACAGCCAAGTACTTGTGGGCAATCTGCTTTTGGTACACCGATGTCAGATTGTACCAGGCAAATTTCCCTGCCCCAGCTGCTGCACCGCCGAAAGAAGTTTGCTCCCAGCCATCCTCATGCCCAGCGGTTGAATGCTAGCTTGGCAAAATTGCTAGCACTTCAACTGCTGCCTTTTCATTTGGTAGACTCTGCTCCCTTCCGTGAGTTTGTGGAATGTGCAATTCCTCAGTGGCAGGTACCTAAACGCCACTTTTTCTTACGGAAGGCGATTCCAGCTCTCTACCAGCATGTGGAAGGCAATGTCCATGCCTCGCTAGACAGGGCGGTCAGCGGTAAGGTGCATATTACCGCTGACTCATGGTCCAGCAGGCATGGACAGGGATGTTACCTAAGTTTCACGGCGCATTGGGTGACTCTGCTGGCAGCTGGAAAGGATGCAGGACAAGGTGCAGTAGTGTTGGAGGTTGTTCCGCCACCACGCCTCCAAAATGCTAATGATTGTGACACACCTCTCTCCTCCACCCCCTCCTCTTCTTCTTCCTCCATGGTCTCTTCCTGTGCTTTGTCCTCGGAACCAGCGGTGCTCCGTAGTCGTTCAAGGGGCTACGCAAGTACGCAGGCCAAAAGATGCCATGCGGTGCTTGAGCTGGTGTGCTTGGGGGACAGGAGCCACACTGGGGCAGAGGTTCTGTCAGCTCTGCAGGGGCAGGTTCAGAGGTGGTTGACGCCACGCCAACTTAAGGCAGGAATGGTGGTTTGCGACAATGGCACCAACCTCCTCTCTGCCCTCCGACAGGGACAAATGACCCTTGTGCCCTGTTTGGCTCACGTCCTTAACTTGGTGGTGCAGCGGTTCTTGGGCAGGTACCCGGGCTTACAGGATGTCCTGAGGCAGGCCAGGAAAGTCTGTGTGCATTTCCGCCGGTCATATAATGCCAGTGCTCGGCTGACGGACCTCCAAAAGGAGTTTAACCTGCCCAAGAACCACCTAATCTGTGACATGCCCACCAGGTGGAACTAAACGTTGGCCATGCTGCAGCAGCTGAACACGCAGCAGAGGGCCATCAATGAGTACCTGTGCGACTATGGCACCAGGACAGGGTCAGGGGAGCTTGTTTTTTTTTCCCCACGCCAGTGGGCCATGATCAGGGATGCATGCACTGTCCTGTCACCATTTGAGGAGGCCACGAGGATGGTGAGCAGTGACAGTGCATGCATCAGTGACACTGTCCCCCTTGTCCACCTGTTGGAGCACACACTGCGTGGAATAATGGACAGGGCACTTGAGGCAGAACAGAGGCAGGAAGAGGAGGACTTCCTTAGCTCTCAAGGCCCCCTTTATCCAGACAGTGTTCCTGCGTGCCTGCCGATCACACAGGAAGAGGACGAGGAGGAGGAGGAAGATTGTGTCAGTATGGAGGTGGAGCCTGGCACTCAGCATCAGCAGCAGTCTTTAGGGATCAGTCCCAAGAAACACATGGACTTGTACATGGCTGGAAGGAGGTGGCTGCGGACCATGTCATCCTTAGTGACCCAGAGGACTCCGGACCGAATGCCTCAGCAAACCTACGCTGCATGGCCTCCCTGATCCTGCAAAGCCTGCGTAAGGATCCTCGTATTCGTGGTATCAAGGAGAAGGACCAATACTGGCTGGCAACCCTCCTTGATCCACGTTACAAGGGTAAGGTTGCGGACCTTATCTTGCCATCGCAGAGGGAGCAGAGGATGAAACATCTTCGGGAGGCCTTGCAGAAAGGTCTGTGCAACGCGTTCCCAGAGACTGGGAGGTTACAAACTCCTGTTTCTGGACAATGTGTTGCTGAGGCTTCGGTCAGTCAAAGAAGGAGCGGTGGAGAAGGTGGCCGTCTGACCGATGCGTTCAGACAATTTTTTGGTCCGCAGCCCCAAGGTATGATCGGTTCCAGCAACCATCGCCAGCGTCTGTTTTACATGGTGCAGGAATACCTAGGGGCAAGATCAGATTTGGACACCTTTCCCACCGAAAATCCTCTGGGTTACTGGGTCTTGAGGATGGATCACTGGCCAGAGCTTGCACAGTATGCAATTGAGCTACTGGCCTGTCCTGCATCCAGCGTTCTTTCGGAACGCACATTCAGTGCTGCTGGAGGCGTGGTAACCGATCACAGGGTGCGTCTGTCCACCGACTCGGTCGATCGACTGACCTTCATAAAAATGAATCAGTCTTGGATCACCACCAGCTACCAAGCACCTGATGCTGATGTAACCGAATAATTTTTTTTGAAATCTCAGATCCCTTCAAAGACTGCCTATGCTGATGCTGAGTGACTATCCCTGAGTAATTATCCTCTTCCTCCTCAATGAACACGCTGATAGCTTGTAAGAACATTTTTGGTTCTGGGCGCCACCAGCAGTGCCTAAGGCACAATTTTTCAGCCCCTGTTTAACAGGGGCGTGTAATTACAATTTTTGATGCAATACTTTGCAGCAGGGCTCGTTCCTGCGTACCAACTAGAGTGTCTGTGAGGGGTTGCAGTGTTGTGGCACCAGCACCAGTGCCTAAGGCCTAATTTTTCAGCTCCTGTTCAACAGGGGCATGTAATTCCAATTCTTGATCTAATATTTCACAGCAGGGCCCATTTCTGCACCCACCAAGAGCGAGTGAGGACTTACAGTGTTGTGGCACCACCACCACCACCACCAAAGGCCCAATTTTTCTGCCCCTGTTCAACAGGGGCATGTAATTACAATTCGTGATCTAATATCTCACAGCAGGGCCCATTTCTGCACCCACCAAGAGCGAGTGAGGACTTACAGTGTTGTGGCACCAGCAGCACCACCACCACCACCACAGGCCCAGTTTTTCAGCTCCTGTTCAACAGGGGCATGTAATTACAATTCTTGATCTAATATTTCACAGCAGGGCCCTGTGAGGGCTTACAGTGTTGTGGCCACAACAACACCTAAGGCCCAAATTTCTACTGAGTATATAGGGCAGGCCCCTACTTTCAAACATCTAACTTACAAACGACTCCTACTTGCAAACGGAAGGAGACAACAGGAAGTGAGATGAAATCAACCCCTAGGAAGGGAAATTCTCTCCTGTAAGAGTTAATATGGGAAAAACATTTCTCCTTTCCACTGATGCTTTCCAATCCTTGTTGCACAAAAAAACCCAAATTTTCAAAAAACATTTGTCATTGGGACAAAAGTGAGGTGAAATCTTCTGAAGAGGAGGAAAGACAGCAAAACAAATGTCACAGGGGTGATAACCCTTCCCTATGTTTTCCAAAAATCTCAAAAAAGATTTTTTGGCTGGAGCTAAACACGTTAAAAATGTACCCGTTCAAAATTACAAACAGATTCTACCTAACAACAAACCTACAGTCCCTGTCTTGTTTGCACCACCTGTATACTGCTGTTCAGAGTATATAGGGCCTGGTGGCCCCACACCTTTCCTTATTTTAATTTGGGTGCGGGGTTCCCCTTAATATCCATACAAGACCCAAAGGGCCTGGTAATGGACTGGGGGGTACCCATGGTGTTTGTCTCACTGATTTTCATTCATATTGCCAGGACCTGACATTACATTAAACCCGCAAGCAGTTTTAAATGAGATTTTTTCCTTTAAAAATGACATTTGGTGCAGGGACTGTTCTAAGCAAGGGAAACGTGCGCCCCTTTACAGGCATACTATAGACACCCCCCAGGTACGATATTTAAAGGAATATTTCACTTTTTTTTTTTTACTTTAAACCACTTCCCGCCCGCCCTATAGCGGATTGACGTCCAGGAAGTGGTTCTGTTATCCTGACTGGGCGTCATATGACGTCCTTCAGGATAACATGCCGCAGCGTGCCCCCGGGGGCGCGCATCGCGGCGATCGGTGGAGCGGTGTGTCAGTCTGACACACCGCTACACTGATCTTGGTAAAAAGCCTCCGGCGGAGGCTCTTTACCACGTGATCAGCCGTGTCCAATCACGGCTTATCACGCTGTCAATAGGAAGAGCCGTTGATCGGCTCTTCATCACTCGCGTCTGACAGACGCAAGTAGAGGAGAGCCGATCGGCGGCTCTCCTGACAGGGGGGGGTCTGCGCTGATTGTTTATCAGCGCAGCCCCCCCGCAGATCACCCCACTGGACTACCAGGGATGCCACTAGGACCACCAGGGAAGGGGCAACGTGGATGGCCAGGTATGTACCACATGGCCATCCACATGTGCCCAATCTGTGCCAATCAGTGCCCACAAATGGGCACTGATTGGCACTATTATGCCAATGATATGCCCAGCAATGCCCAGCAATGCTATATCAGTGCCACCTGTCATTGCCCATCTGTGCCACCTGTCACTGCCCATCGGTGCCACCTGTCAGTGCCCATCTGTGCCCATCTGTGCCCATCAGTGCCCACCTATCAGTGCCCATCAGTGCCACACATCAGTGCCACCCATATATACCAACCAATGCCACCTACAAGTGCCCATCAGTGCCGCCTATGTGTGCCCATCGGTGCCACCTATGAGTGCCCATCAGTGCCGCATACCAGTGCCACCTATCAGTGCCCATCAGTGCCACCTATCAGTGCCCATCAGTGCCGCCTATCAGTGCCCATCATCAGTGCCAGTTAGTGCCACCTCATCAGTGCCTCCTCATTGGTGCCACCTCATCGGTGCCCATCAGTGCCGCCGTATCAGTGCCCATCAGTGCAGCCATATCAGTGCCCATTATTGAAGGAGAAAGCATACTTATTTACAAAAAAATTAACAGAAACAAAGAAAAACTTGTTTTTTTTTTAAATTTTCGATCTTTTTTTATTTGTTGCGCAAAAAATAAAAACCGCAGAGGTGATCAAATACCACCAAAAGAAAGCTCTATTTGTGGGAACAAAATGATAAAAAAATTGTTTGGGTACAGTGTAGCATGACCGCGCAATTGTCATTCAAATTGCAACAGCGCTGAAAGGTGAAAATTGGGCTGGGCGGGAAGGTGTCTAAGTGCCTGGTATTGAAGTGGTTAAGCATCATTAAAATCACTGCTCCCGAAAAAACTGCGGTTTTTAAAAGTTTTTTTTGCATTAATACATGTCCCCTGGGGTAGGACTCGGGTCCCCAAACCCTTTTTAGGACAATACCATGCAAATTAGCCTTTAAAATGAGCACTTTTGATTTCGAACGTTCGAGTTCCATAGACGTCAATGGGGTTCTAACGTTCGTGCAAACTTTCGGTCCGTTTGCAGGTTCTGGTGCAAACCGAACCGGGGGGTGTTCGGCTCATCCCTACTGGTTACCAAATCCAGTACCCAACGTGTTTCAGGTTCAAAGTCATTTCATCAGGGCTATTTGTATAGGAGATTTTAAATTTGAGATCTGGTGAATGGCACCGCAATCAAACACACAGAGTATTCAGGCAAGACTGAAATTAACATTGCCAGTGGATGGCGTATGTAGAGGTATTCAACCTATATTTGAAATGTAACGGCCCGCAGGAAAGGAACATGTCAGTGGTCCCTCAGGCCAGAGAATGTTCAGCTGGAAATGATAACTTTACAGCTTCTATGGAGATCTCACAGTAAGGGTCAGAATAGGACATTGGTCAGGGTCATGTGTAAATGATGACACTATGTTGGAGTGCTGTGTACCGTTACTTAAGCTATGTACAGGGGGTCCAAAAGGAACGCCATCCGGTCTGGCAAAGTCTGCAGACATATATATCATATATTTTTTTAAAGAGGCCCTACAGATTAAAATGGTGGGTGTTATATTTTTTTTCACAAAGTATTTGCACAGTGATTTTTCAAACATAATTTTTGGGGAAAATTTTTTTTTTGAATTGTAATGCACAAAAACACACTATATTGCCAAAATGTTTAGTGAAATATAAAAGATGATCTTATTCCGAGTACATAGATACCAAACACAACATGCTTTAAAATTACGCACACCCGCACAGCGGCAACAAACTATATACATTTTAAAAAGCCTTTAAATGCCTTTACAGGTTATCACTTTAAATTTACATATGACCCCCTCATATCTCGTGACATATGTGAACAGCAATTGCACCATGCATGTGAGGTATCACCGCAAACATCAGATCGAGGGCAGTAATTCTAGCAGTATCTGACGTTCGCTGTGATACCTCACATGCATGGTGCAATTGCTGTTCACATACGTCATGAGACTGACACTTGCATTCACCTTTACGCATGTGCAAGGGGGGACAGGGGTGGTTTTATTTATTTATTATTTATTTAAATAATTTATTTTGCTTTTTATTTTTACACTGTCCCTTTCATTTATTTTTTAATCTTTTTTAGTGTTATTACAGGGAATGTAAATATTCCCTATGATAGCAATATGTAGTGACAGGTACTCTTTTTTTGAAAATTTTTGGGTCTATTAGATTTTAGATCTCTCCTCAGCCCTTAAAAGCATCTGACCCAAGATCGGTGTGATAAGATGCTTTGCCAATTTCCCAATGGCGCTGTTTATATCCGGCAAAACTGAAGTCATGAAATGCTCGTAGCTTCCGTTTTTTTAGGCCATAGAGATGATTGGAGCCATTCTGGTCTCCGATCAGCTCTATGGTCAGCTGGTGGTACAGGAGAGCCTGAGAAAACCATGGAAGTAAGCAGAGGGAGACATTCTCTGTCACTGCTTGTAAAAGCAGTCTAGCGACTAATTAGCCACTAGGATTGCTTTTACATGAAAGCCGACCACTGGCTGAAATGAAAGATACCAAGATGATGCCTAAACCTGCAGGCATCATTCCAGTATAACCACTCAAAGTCCAGCAACATACCAGTATGGTCCTTGTTGGGCATATATTGTAATGTTCTTTTTTTTCTGCAGCCAGATTCCTCCATTCACATCAATCAATCAATCGGTGGTATGCCCACCATTGGAATACTGCCCTTTATCCACCCACTTCTAATGATGGGCACACATGCACCGCTCTTTTTTTTGTTCAGTCCACAGGCTGAACGGAAAAAAGAACCTAACAGATACCTCCATTCAAATCGATCGATGTGGATGAAGAAATCACTGCCAAGAAAATTAAACAAAAATATATGCCCTTAATGTCCACCCCTGCCCCCATGCTTCGGCAAGTATGCTTTTTTTTAACTGTGGTGGTGAAATCACCTCCTACAGTGCTGGAGTCACGGATTTACATATCGTGAGAGCAAACTTTGTTGCTGTCCGAATAAATAAATCTGTGCTGCAAATGAATGGCGTACCTGCAAAGCAAAAGATGGTTAACAATAAAACACAGTAACAGTACAGTATAACAGCAGTGTTAGGGACTTACTGCAGCAAGATGGAGATGCGTGCGTGCGCGAATGGCAGCAGTGTGTGTGTGCACACGCTAACGTCTGCTTGGTGCCAATGGGCCGTTAAAAGAACAGCAGCTGCACCTGTGCAGTGCTGTTTGATCTGCAGCTTACCCGTGTTCTGAAACCTGTACCTGTATCTCCAATCCTGACCTCGGCCTGTCCTGACTCTCCCAAAGCCTCTCCTGCATGATATCCTGTTGCCAACTACTGACTGTCCATTTGACCTTGCTCCAGCCTGCTGCCTTGCTCTACCTGATTACCTGTGTTTGACCCGGCTTGTCTCACCCTGCTCCATCCTACTGCTGATCCTGCATCACCCAGCTCACCGGATCATTGACCTGCATCTTTTTTTTCTTTTTTTACATATTTATTGTAACTATCAACGTTCCAGGTTAGGGGCTCTCAAAATGTGATGGCCATCTAACATCGTTGGAGACCCTGTGTAAGTGTGCCCTATGACTGTGCCGTGCTGTACTGTACTCTATTCTAATACTCCACTAGTGTATGGTAGTGATGGAAACATTCACCAATACAGAGACCAGGTTGGTCAGGACAGGAGGGGCAATAAAAGCGGGTGTCACGCCTATATCCACGTTTTATACAGACACGACATCTTCTTTGGGGTGTTCTTTGGGTAGAGGTACCAGGGAGGACATCTGGAAAATGCCTCTCATGCAGCCGGCTCACTGCATTTGCATTGGGAAGTTGGGCCACAGCACCGTCTGGATACAAAAGGGCTGTGATGATCTCTTCCTGGAATTTTAGGAAGGATCCAGTTCTTCCTGGCACTTTGTATAGCACATAAGCGTTTAGCAGAGCCAATTGAAATAAGTATACAGACACTTTATTGTACCAGCGTCTGGTCTTATGGACAATTAAGTACGACACCATCATCTGGTCCTTGAAGTCCAACCCCTACCATGTTAAGGTTGTATTCGTGAACACAGAGGGGCTTCTCAACACCACCAGTCGCTGTTGGAATTTGGACCGTCGTATCTGTGTGAATGGAGGACAGAACAAAAACATTCCGTGTGTCCCTCCACTTATGAATGCAGAGTGTATATATATATATATATATATATATATATATATATATATATATATATATATATATATATATATATATATATATACACACACATATATACATACACACACACACACACACATATACATACACACACACACACATATACATATATACACACACCGCCTGAAGTGTATTATATAATGAATGTACACCACTGAATGAACTATGTATATATATATATATATATATATATATAA
>JBBGZY010001792.1:0-167500 GCA_037952925.1 Lithobates clamitans
CCCTCCTCTCCCTCCCTCCTCTCCCCCTTCTCTCTCGCTCTCTCGCTCTCTCTCTCTCTTTTATCTCTCTCTCCTCCCTCTCTATTTCTCTCTCCTCCCTCTCTATTTCTCTCTCCTCCCTCTCTATTTCTCTCTCCCCCTCTCTATTTCTCTCTCTCTCTCTCTCTCTCTCTTCTCTCTCTCTCCCTCTCCCCCCTACTGGTTCAGACACAGCAGCGAGAACCATTGGCTAATGAAGAGGTACCAAGGGGCAAGGCAGAGCCACACAGTGTTGGGCAACTAGTGCCCCCATAGCAAGTGGCTTACTATGGAGAACTCAACAGGGGGAGGAGCCAGGTGTGCCGGTGGGGGAACCGTGAAGAGGAGGATTGGGGCTGCTCTGTGCAAAACTATTGTACAGAGCAGGTAAGTATGACTTGTTTGTTATTTTTATATGAAAAAAAGTTTTACCTTTTTTACAATCAATTTCATTTCCTATTGATGTAGTCTCACACCCAAAGGGACAAAGGAAAAACGAGGGTGGTGGGAAAGGTGGATCTCTTTAGGCAGCGCTGGCAACACTGATTGGGATTTTAGTTCAGCAGAGGTATTTGGCTAAGTTAGGAGGTATTTCTTTGTACTTGCAGTATTTTTACAAGGATTAAATATGAGGAAATCCTCATGCTTCTTTTAGAGACGCACACATAACAGTATATAGTGTATTGCATTGAAAAAATAATTTCCATGCCAGTCCTATACCATGCAAAATATAAACTTTGGATTTAACCTACCATCCTCTTTCCTTATGATGAGCAGTGTAGTCTGCCTTCAAGGGACTTTCTAGACATAGTGGTTATTACAGTTGCAATGCAAATTTTGTTTTTTATATCAGTATTAGGCCTCATATTCATAGGCGCACATCAGGAAAATGTCATGGACCTTAATTGAGCAGTACACATGGCCGTTCGGAGGCTCCATTTGACGTGCATTGAGTGACCTGTGTTTCTTTGGATGCAACATGTCCTTTTTAAAGTGTGGTTCAGTTCTACTTTAATATCGTACAAAAAAAGGTACTTGTAATCCACATAAAACCAATAAGGCATTGAGCACTCTGACGCACATCAGTGACCGGGTGGTTGGTTGGCTTGGGATTACTGGTATGACTCTCCACTAATATCGGAACTCTCTGTTCTTAAGGAACTTTATAAATAAGTAACATCATCAGCTGAATGGAGAGCCGCAGTAGTCATTCCCTTGTGGGCATGGATGTAAAGCTCCTGCATCTATCGATGCAAATGCAGAACTTGCTCGGTTATTTTATGTTCTCCCCAGTGATCTGCCTGTTGGAGCCCGATTTAATATGAAATGTCTTGTGGCTGGCAGACATTGATTTTATGCAAAGCCACCATCACAGGTCAGATCTCTTTCATTTCCAGAAAGAAGCAGATGCTTTCTTCTATAAGTCCTTATCAGCATTGTACGAGAGACTCTGATGTTAAGTACAATCTCCACATTCTATTTATTTTCACTGGCTATTGTGGCCAACACTTCATGTCCCACTGAGACTCTGGGAGGCCTACTTTGTGAACACATCAAAGCTCTTTTTCCATTAGAGAAAACACCCTGGTGGGTGTTGCTATTGGTCAAAGTTAATGTGCATATTTAACTTGTCACATGTTATATTCACATATGCCACCACGTTTTCATAGAAGAGATCACATGCGAGGTGCTGCATCTGCGATGATTAACAAAGGAGGTTCAAGGCGTAACGTCTTGCATTGACTTTCGATAGGCTGCTCTTGAGCTCAGGATGGTCTACTCCAGGGGTACCCAAACTGCAGGACAGATGTGGCCCTTTGCTTGCCCTTATCTGGCCCTTGGGGCACTATTCCTTCCAATGACAACAATGATGGGGCACGATTCCTTCGACTGACACCAAACGCGAGACACAATTCCTCTCACTGACATGAGAAATGGGGAACTAATTCTCCCAATGACCACAATGATGGGGCACAATTCCTCGAACTGACCACCATACCTATTGCATTGTTTATTCCCACTGGCATAGTCTGGTCCCCCTAAAGTTTGAAGAGCAATAAATTGGCCCTTTGGTCTACTCAAACATCAAATCTAGAAACCAGAGGATAACTGAAGCACCATCCATACTGCTTAGAATCCAAAAAGTTTTATTTCAAATGAAGGCAAGTCAATAAACTTCAGGGGCAAGGCTGTGCCCCCTTCATCAGGGCTTAGGATGCTATTTATAATGAAAGATTAGGACTATTGTTCATGTTCTCTAAAGGAAACTGATTGTGAACCATTGCTGAGAAGCATTGCTCCACTAGTAGTTCGCTGCCCTCAGGATTGTCCCACTGAAAAAAGTTGAAAGGCTGAAACAAGCTAATGTGTGTCCGTGATTAGGATATGCCCCCCCCTTCAAAGCTTAGGATGGTCCAAAATGGTACAAACAAAACCCCCAGCACCACCCCCACCCCCGTGCAAAAGGGTAAGTACACCTATTAGCGATACGGGGAAAGATTAGGACTGTAGTAAGGGGGTTCGTGAAATGGGAAGCTGGGTCTAGGTGCAAGTTTGAAAAACAGCCTAGATTTGCGAAAACTATTTTTGCTGTACTTTCTAATTGTTTAGATTGGTGACCAGAATAGTTGGAGAGACTACAGTAAACAGTAAAAGCCATGGATGTCTGCAGGAGACACACATGATAAGTGCTTGCATGCTAAGTGTAACATTTAGTACTAGGTATTTATTACCTCCCATAGGATTCCCCAGGACAATGCCTTCCTTTGTTGTTTTTACTCCAGAAGGAAAGGGCCATCTTTGTTTTAGGCATTAATTAGGGTAACAATCCACTTCAGCGATTCTCAACCGTTTTAGCCCAAAGGAACTCCTAAATTGGTTTAAAACCAGTTAATCGTGAGTCAATGACCCCTTACATTCCTGGTTAATAGAAATAATGTAACCCTTAAAGAAAGTGTAATTCTGCTGGCTTTGCCAATCATTGTTGGTCCTGGAACTATGTTAGCACTATCAAATGGATGGTCAACCAGCTACAGCTCAAGGAACCTCTAGCAACCTATGGAGGAACCCTAGGGTTCCACCAAACCTTAGTGGAGAATGGCTGATTTACATTCTAGAGCGAGCTATGTGCTCAGAGAGGACACATTCATCTAAAATACTGGTACCTGTGCAGTCCCTGCCTGTTTTCACCAATATCCTAGATTGTAAGCTCTAACGAGCAGGGCCCTCTGATTCCTCTTGTACCAAATTGTATTGTAACTGTAATGTCTGCCTTCATTTTGTAAAGCTCAGAGCAAACTGTTGGCACTATATAAATCCTATATAATAATAATATCTGACACAGATCAGCCTCTGCTACCTTATGATTTGCTACAAAGGTACTATGTTGCAGTCTGATCACTGGGAGAAAGAAGGCTGAGAAAAAAACAGTATTTCCTCTTTATAGTAGTGATTTCTAGCAGCCTCATGTAATATGTCTCCATTCTATGAGTGTCTCCTGAAGCATGTCTCTAGCAACTCCTATAGCATGTTCAGTCTCTGACAGTCTTCTGCTGCTTGTCCACAGTATCTGAACATCTCTTTTGTCATGGCTGCAGTCTCTGACCACCTCTTGTATGATGTCCGCAGTCTCTGACCACCTCTTGTATGATGTCCGCAGTCTCTGACCACCTCTTGTATGATGTCCGCAGTCTCTGACCACCTTTTGTATGATGTCCGCAGTCTCTGACCACCTCTTGTATGATGTCCGCAGTCTCTGACCACCTCTTGTATGATGCCCAAAGTCTTTGTATCCTCCTTTGTGTCCTCCTGTTTCTGATAAGAATATTCAGTGAATTTTATGCATAGCCCTTTGGTGATGTTGATAGCTGCAATCTCTGACCATCTCTTTTATCAGGTCTCTAATCTAACCATCTCATATATTATGTCTGTAGTCTCTGACCATCTCTTTTCTCATTGCTGCAATCTCTGACCATCTCTTATACCATGTCTGCAGTCTCTAACCATCTCTTGTATTATGTCCGTAACCGCTAACCATCTCCTGTATTATGTCTGCAGTCTCAGACCATCTCTTGTATCATGCCCAAAGTCTTTGTATCCTCTTGTGTGTCCTCTATCTCTGATAATGAATATTCAGTGAATCTTATGTGTAGCCCTTTGGCGATGTTGAGAGCCGCACTTGAGCTGCATCAACACCATTTTCGTTTTTTTTTATTTCAGGGCCACAAATTGTGGTCAGCGTCTATGGGCCAGATGTCTTTGGGAACGACATTGTTAGAGGTTATGGAGCCGTCCATCTTCCCTTTACTCCAGGAAGGTAGGCCATTATAATGCTGACAAATATTTTTCTTTGACTTGGCTGTTAATAAATCTCATCTTTCAGAATTTCAGTCAATGTAATCCATTTCATTAGCAAGTCTGAATAAAAATGGAGCTGTAATTTTGAAAATACCAAACCTTCTCTTAGTAGCAAAGTCTGTTTCAAATATATTATAATGTTTCAGCTACATTTACACACCTTTTTACTTTACAGAGTGATGAATGCAGTGGTGAATGTAAGACAAAGACAATTCCATAGCTCAACTCACCAACCAGTCTGCTGACCAACCAAATTAGCCTGTCTAACCGTCTGTTAAAAGCAGGGGTTTAGTTAGCACACATTTGCAAACGCATGTGAAAGCTGCAAGGCCTCGTCAAGGCACCCTGTATTACTTGCAGTCCTAACACTACTAAATTTATAAGTGTCTCCACAGTGGAAGCACATGCATTGAATAGATAGGTGTAGACAGGTGAGCCTGGAGACTGCAGGGTGGTGAATGTAGCCTTAAAGTGATACTAAAGTCTCTTTTATTTTTCTATAAAAATAACAAACATGTTATACTTACCTGCTCTCTGCAGGGGTTTTGTACAAAGCAGCCCAGATCCCCCTCTTTTTCGGGTCTCTCTTTGGTGCTCCTGGCCCCTCCTTCCTGTTGAGTGCCTCCACAGCAAGCAGCTTGCTATGGGGGCACCCGAGCCGTAGCTCCATGTGTTCATTCAGACACGGAGCTGCGATTCTGCCCAGCCCCATCTCTCTCCTGATTGGTGAACTGACTTTGACAGCAGCGGGAGCCAATGACACCGCTGCTGTGTCTTAGCCAATCAGGAGGGAGAGTCCTGGACAGGCGAGGCACTCGTGCACATCTCACTTGGATAGAGATGGGGCTCCGGTAAATATTAGAGGGGCTGAGGGGGGGGTGTTGCACGCAGAAGGTTTATGCCTTTACACTCGGGCAGCCGAGTGTTCCGTGCAACATCGCTGGATTAGTGGGAGCTCAGGTAAGTATTAGAGGGGCTGAGGGGGCTGCTGCACACCGAAGGCTGCTTGTACAGAAGGTTTTTTTTATCTTAATTCATTCTATGCATCTGACTCACAGGCAGTTCACACTGCTCTCTGCAAACCACTGCGGGTCTCAATATAAAGTTAATGACTCCCCCAAATTGGTTTGCAGAACGTAGTGTGAACTGTGGAATCGGAACGCCTGGGTCTAAACGCCTATGTGATCCAATTCCAGTGCGGACCAAAAGAAGGGTCCAGCACAATTTGAGTGCAAATGCGATGCAATTTCAGCCATACAAACTGGGCAGCTACAAGAGGGACGGGGCCAGGCCAGAACAGGCAGTAAGAACAATCCTAACCTTAATACCCTCACATAAAGCATTGTTCACACAGACATACTCACATCAGTGAGATAGATGGAAAAAACACAAAGGCGCATTGAGGGGATCGGTCCCATGCTGTACATACAGTAGACACAGGTGTCTGGTCCCTTGCACAGGAAATGCAGTTATAGGCAGAAGCTGATTTTAGCAGAAGATATTACACCAAAAGAAGAAGAAAATCTTTTGAGGACACTGAAAATAAGGTAATATGTTACCTACACAAGTGTTGAAATTAAAGTGATTATAAATGCAAACTTTTTTTATTTTTTTTAAATAACAAACAGGTTATACTTACCGGTGCCGTGCAATTAATTTGCACAGAGCAGCCCAGATCCTCCTCTTCTGGGATCCGCCAGCTTTCCTGGTACCTCCCCCCTGCCGAGTGCCCCCATAGCAAGCCCCTTGGCATTGGGACACTCGTACATGCTTGCTTCCTTGCCAGCTCTGTGTGTCCATAAGACACTGAATTTGTCTCCCCCGACACAATCCCCCCCCTCCCCCGCAGTTGACAGCAGCAGGAGCCATTGGCTGTGGGTGGAGCTGCTTGCAGAAGGTTTTTTAAATGAATGCATAGAATGCATTAAGGTAAACCTTCTGCCTTTAGAACCATTTACATTTTTGGACAGCGCGGGTCTTCGTAATTCTCGTACAGTTATTGTAGGATCTCTGCTTCTAGATGCTAATCTACGAATCTCTACAGTATCACTGAGGTTTAGTTCCATGTAGCTCAGTTTTGGCAGCAGTGAGCTGGTTGAAGGGGGCAGTGTGATGTGTGTTTGAGCACATAACACAGTTCTTTTTTTTTTTGTCAACTTTATTTTAGGTGCACAAAGTAATATGTCATTCATGTCACTGCACAGTAGCGTGTTTTTTTGTGCCGCTGTGTGATGACATGCAGTGCCTTCCTATGCACTGCAATCAAATGCAGCATGTCTGCATGCTATCACAGCTCACTGCACCGCACCTCTGGGCTGCATGTTATCACAGCTCACTGCACCGCACCTCTGGGCTGCATGTTATCACAGCTCACTGCACCGCACCTCTGGGCTGCATGTTATCACAGCTCACTGCACCGCACATCTGGGCTGCATGTTATCACAGCTCACTGCACCGCACCTCTGGGCTGCATGTTATCACAGCTCACTACAGCGCACATCTGGGCTGCATGTTATCACAGCTCACTGCACCGCACATCTGGGCTGCATGTTATCACAGCTCACTGCACATCTGGGCTGCATGTTATCACAGCTCACTGCACCGCACCTCTGGGCTGCATGTTATCACAGCTCACTACACCGCACCTCTGGGCTGCATGTTATCACAGCTCACTGCACCGCACCTCTGGGCTGCATGTTATCACAGCTCACTGCACCGCACCTCTGGGCTGCATGTTATCACAGCTCACTGCTCCGCACATCTGGGCTGCATGTTATCACAGCTCACTGCACCGCACCTCTGGGCTGCGTGTTATCACAGCTCACTGCACCGCACATCTGGGCTGCATTGCTATGTGAACGGAGGGGGCACATGAAAAGCAATTGTTTTCTATGTGCACCAGCAGTGACTTGCTTTCTTCCAGTGTGTGAACAGGCACTTAAAAAAAATTACCAAAAAAAGTAAAAGAAAATGAAAATGTAAAAGTCGCATCACAAAAAATTTCAGCTAAACCATGCAACAATAACTGAAAATATGTGCTCCCTGTATTCTTCCAAAGCTGTGGGTAGAAGTAAAAGTGACTCTCTCTGTTTGCTTGTCCACAGCTCTTTTGTTTTGATTTAAAGGATTACCTCACCTCCAGAAGCTCCAATACACATCTCTGTGATTTATCCAATGAATCATACTTGTCAAGGGTAGACAGACTATATATGGCTGCATAATGCCTACTGAGAACAGCTTGCTCTATCTGAACGCTGTGTAGAGAGGAGATAAGATGGCTGGAAGTCTGGCCTTCTGAGGTTATGTGTCCAAGCAACAAACTGATTGGCTTTTAACAACTTACTGCATTAAAACTTTCTAGCTGTAGGAAAATGTGCTTATGGCTTAAAGAGACTTCACCAGACCATTCATTTCAACAACATAAGATAACATATGCATTTAGCATATTTTATGCATTACTTGTAAATGCATCCCTTGTGCAGACACCCCAAATAAAGACTGCTGCTGGGTGCCATTATCTTGAATGTGATTTCAGCAACCCCAGGTGACTCAGAGCTGTCACTCAAGTGATCCTTTAGCAGTGGTGGTCAACTTGCAAATTATAGAGGGCCAAACAATAGCAGTGCATTGAGCTACATTGCATCAAGTTAGGCAGTCCATTAAAAAAATAGGCTGTAATGCACTTCAACATCTGGCATATTAACCTCCAACATTAGTGCCAGGGATTGCAATAACTCCCTACACTGGTGTCAGTGGATGCATCATGCAATAATAACCCCCCTGCGTTGGTGTCAATGTCTGCAATATTAACACTCTCTTTTGCCGTAATAACCACCAGCAGTGATATCAGTGGCAGCACTAATAACACCCAGCATCTGTGTAAGTGGACATAGTAATAACCCTCTCCATTGGTGTCTGTGGCTGCAGTACTAACCCCCTCTATTTGTGTCAGTGACAACAGCAATTACCTCCAGCATTGATGTCTGTGGCAGCAATTATAACTAACATTGGTGCCATTGGACACAATAACCTAGCATTGGACTCAGCTTTTGTGTCAGTGGCAGCAATAATAACGCCTGGCATTTTTGTTAGTGGCTGGAGTTATAGATCCATCATTGGTGTGTTAATAAACACAATAATAACCCCTCAGCCTTGGTGTCAGTAGACACAAAAATAACCCCCAGTATCAGTGGCCACAATAACAAACCCCACATTGGTGCCAGTAACTACTGCAGCAGTGACCCCAGGTGTCAGTGGCAGTATTATATAACACCCCAAGTGCTCAGTTGCATTGCTATTTGCCCCCCTGATTAGTGGCCAGAAGCTCCACCCAAAAGGGGAAGTTCCGCTTGTTTTCACCTTCCCCTCCCACCCTCCACTGTCGCACACCCCCCGGCAGTTTCCTGGGACACATCACTGGTCTCCGGAGACTACAGGACCATGTGCATGCCCCAAGGCTTCTATATCTGTTTCCATTTCTAGAGATACCGGTGCCTGCACCTGAAGCCGATTCAAGAATTGGCTTGGGTGACGACATCACTAGATCTCTGGACAGGTAAGTGTCCTTATTTTAGGTCAGCAGTTACAGTATTTGTAGCTGCTGACTTACATTTTTTGGGGGGATCCTGGAGCTCCTCTTTAACATTTATCTAGTGCAGATTGGCTCAGATCATGTGACTAAGTGCCTACAACTTCACAGAAGTGCCCTGGATTGAAAAGAGCTGAAGTAGCAGCAAAAATATTTATTTCATCCTACCGCTGAGTTCCTCTTTAGTCCATTAAATATCATTAGAGAAGAATCAGTTCACTGTGAACAGAGAAATTAAGCATCTTAAAATTATCAATGATTGGAAGACTTTGTAGCTCATAAAGTGTATTCTCATGGGTAGAACCACCTCCACGTGTAATGGTTTATTAGGCTTTAAGTTTCTTTGTACCGACTCACTGAATTCTTATAAAAGGTTTGGAAGACACTTAACGAACTCCCTCGATAATATTCAAACTGACATTCCATATTTAGGAGTATTTGCTGCTCTTTAGCATGTAAATGAGTTTTTCTATAATTCTTTGCAGAGTTGGGTTAGGTGACCACTTTCTTCTGGTTTTACCCTGCTGAGTGAAGGACAACGTTTGATAGATCTGTTGTATTCCTCTAGTACAGGCTCTGTAATATTCATATATTTTGTGTTTTTTGTTCAAGACATAAGAAGACTATCCCCATGTTTGTTCCGGAGTCATCCTCCAAGCTTCAGAAGTTCACAAGGTAGAATCCTGCTTTTTATTAATGCTTTTTTTTTCATGTACTTGGGGAAAAATACAAAAAACTCACATGTACTACATCTTACTTGCATATAGCCCTATGTTTTACCCTTTTACAAATAATGCAAATGTGCATCATAAATTCCTGTTTGAGCTGAAAGCACTGCACCTCTGCGGCATAAAAATCCCAACCATTGTAGTTCAGTTCTTCTCTGCTGCACTACAGAACACCTCCCTATCTCTATATCATAAGCAGGTAGTGTTCTCTAGTCCAGCAGGAAACACATGGGCAGGGCTGATAACACCATTTTGGGATTTCAATGTAGCATAGTGATCAGCTCACCACAGAAAGTCAGGAGCCCACTGGATTTCTGTAAGGATCAATGGGTTTTTTTCGCTACATTTATTTTATTTATTTCAGTTACTTATATAGCGTCGTCAATTTACGCAGCGATTTACATATACATTGTACATACACATCAGTCCCTACCCTCAAGGAGCTTACAATCTAAGGTCCCTAACTTGCATTCATACATACTAGGGACAATTTAGACAGGATCCAATTAACCTACCAGCATGTCTTTGGGGTGTGGGAGGAAGCCGGAGTACCCGGAGGAAACCCGCACAGGCACAGGGAGAACATGCAAACTCCAGGCAGGTAGTGTCATGGTTGGGATTCGAACCAG
Source organism: Lithobates clamitans (assembly GCA_037952925.1). Classification (NCBI taxonomy): domain Eukaryota; kingdom Metazoa; phylum Chordata; class Amphibia; order Anura; family Ranidae; genus Lithobates; species Lithobates clamitans. The sequence goes on from JBBGZY010001792.1 coordinate 10,320, forward strand.
CGACCCTTCTTACTGCTAGGCGAGGGTGCTATCCACTACACCACTGTGCTGCCCACATGTTTAAAAGGTTTACCGTCCCATTGTTGGTGTCATTGGGAGGAATTGTGTCCCATCATTGGTGTCATTGGGAGGAATTCTGTCCTATCATTGGTGTCAGTGGGTGGAGTTATGCCCATTCATTGCTGTCAGTGGGGGAAATTATGCCCCATGGTTGGTATTGGTAAATGAAATAGTGACTCAAGGGCCTGGATAAAAGCAAGGAAAGGGCTGCATCTGGCCCCCGGCTGTAGTTTGGAGGCCACTGATCTAGAGATTGCTTGGGGTTTCTTGAGCAATGAGTAACCTCTCAGACAAGTAACCATTGACATCAATGATCGTTTTAGCTATCTATATAGGGAAATTCTTCCCAAGGATCACAGATGTAAGGAGCACCCTTTCCTCTTACCACCATACTAGTGTACTGTAAGCTGTATATACAGTCATTTTTAACAGGGGTTCCCTGAACCCAGAAAGTTATTTCAAGGGTTCCTCCATATTAAAAAGTTTGTGAAAGGCTGCTCTAAAGTCCTATTTCCTGCTGCCTGAATAGAGTAACTTTTTTGCAAAGTGCTCATTGTTTTAATTGGAAACTGTCTGCTTGTAAAGACGTCCATAGAGATCAGATAGCAGTATGATTCAACAGCTGGCCTTCATTTGTATGAAGGCTTTTTCCATAATTATATGTGGTCAGAGCAGCTGTGGGAAAGACGGGGAGAGATGGACATCTACGGCCCTGGATTATTTTATTAAAAAAACAAATGCAAATGGCAGAATCCTTCTGACCAGGTTTAAAGAGATCATGGAGTGCCCATAGTCCTTCCGTTGTTTCCTGAGCGTAATATAACTGGCCCAATGACCTCATCCCTACTTTTCCATGAGAAGCTTCTGTTGACAGTGTCTGTAGGTAACTTATACACATAGTTACATAGTAGGTGAGGTCGAAAAAAGACATAAGTCCATCAGGTCCAACCTATGTGTGTGATTATGTCAGTGTTACATTGTATATCCCTGAATGTTGCAGTCAGTCGGGTGCTTATCTAATAATTGAGACTGAAGATTGTGGGACCAGGAAATCTTAGCATACATATTTTAATTCCCCAAATAAGTTAGTAGAGGAACACCCCTTGATCCTTCTTCCTTCCTAGACCACTAAAACATTGGTAAGGGAAACCTATTTGGTGGATGGTTTAATACAATGGGGTTGATTTGCTAAAGATAAATAGACTGTGCACTTTGCAAAGGACATTTGCTCCAGAGCTTAGTTAATGAGGGGAAGTTCTGCTGACTCCCATCCTCCAATCACGTACAAGCAAAAACGCTGTTTTTTTATATATATTTTCTCCCTGCATGTGTTTGGGTGTTCTTTGCAAGGTTAAGCTTCGCCTCATTTACAAAGCTTTTGGAACAAATGCCCTTTCAGAGTGCAACTGCACTTGCAAAGTGCATAGTCTATTTGCCATTACTAAATCAACCCCATTGAGTCTGGAATGTTAAAAGCATCTTAAAGTGGAACTAAACTCTCCTTTGCAGCTAGGGAGGCATTCTCGATTTCGTTACACTTCAAAGCACCTCTGTTGTGGAATTTAAAAAAATACCCTGCAAAAAAAGATAATTTAATATTCACCTGTGCTGCTGACCAGTCTTCAAATCTTTGCTTTCTTCGGCACTGGTAGAATCTGCACATCCAACACTCTTTTAAATTCTGCATCTAAGTTTCCAGCTTCGTCCAATTTGCATGATCCAACAGTGAAATATCTGTATCAACGGTTCCAACTCTGCTGATTTGTTGAAAGCTCCAACAGTGAGATATCTGAGTTCCCAGCTCTGCTGATTTGTTGGAATCTCCAGCAGTGAAATATCTGTACCTGCGTTCCCATCTCTGCTGAACTGTTGGAAGCTTCAACAGTTATTTGTATCCAAACCCCCATCTCTACCCAGCTGTTGGAAACCCCACCAGTGAGATGTCTTCAAATGAGCTGCCAGCTCTGTTCATTTGAATTGCCATCAGTAAGGAATCTGCATCTGAAGGTTCTGAAGGTATCGGCTGTTGTTTCCACTTTGACAACAACCAGTGGTTATCATTTTACTTTTCATTTGTTATTACTGAAAACCTTCAGACATATAAGTAGCTGGTGGGTTGTGTGGCTCAGTGGTATCCACCCAGAGCCTCAAAATCTGTTATCCTAATTGTACAGTATTATTATTATTATTATAATACAGGATTCATATAGCGCCAACAGTTTACGCATCTCTTTACAATATAAAAAGGAGACAATACAGTTATAATACAATAAAATACAAGAGGATTCAGAAGAGCCTACAGTCTAATAGGGTGGGACAGGTGGTACAAAAGGTCGTAACTGTGGGGAATGAGCTGATGGAAGTGGTAGAAGATTAGTTGGAGATGTAATAGGCTTTCCTGAAGAGATGAGTTTTCAGGGATCGCCTGAAGGTAGCAAGAGTAGGGGATAGCCGGACCGGTGGAGGTAACAAGTTCCAGAGGATGGGAGAGGCTCTGGAGAAATCCTAGAGACGCGCATGGGAGGAGGAGACGAGAGAGCTTGAGAGTAGGAGGTCTTGAGAAGAGTGGAGAGGACAATTTGGGTGATATTTGGAGACAAGATTGGTTATGTAGCTCGGGGCAGAGTTGTGAATGGCTTTGTATGTTGTGGTTAGTATTTTGAATTTAATTTGCTGGGTGATCGGTAGGGGTGCAACGGATCAAAAAATTCACGGTTATGATCGTTCCTCGGATCAGGAGTCACGGTTCGGATCATTTTCGGATCAACAAAAAAAACAAAATCTCCCCCACTGTAATATCCACAATCTCCGTATTGGCAGAGTATTTGTAGAGTATTGGCAGAGTATATTGGCAGGGTATTGGCGGGTATATTGGCAGAGTATTGGAAGGGTATGGCAGAGTATTGTCAGGGTATGGATGAGTATTGTCAGGGCATTGCAGAGTTTTGGCAGGGCATTGCAGCAGGGTATTGCAGAGTATTGGCAGGGTATTGGCAGGGCATTTCAGAGTATTGGCAGGGCATTGCAGCAGGGTATTGGCAGGGTATTGCAGCAGGGTATTGGCAGGGCATTGCAGAGTATTGGCAGGGCATTGCAGCAGGGCATTGCAGAGTATTGGCAGGGCATTGCGGAGTATTGGCAGGGCATTGCAGAGTATTGGCACTGCTGCCATCCGATCTCTCCCCTCCACTGTACAGATCAGTACACAGAGGGGAGAGAAGAACCGGAGTCATGACGGAGCGATCACGTGCTAAACGCCCGCCGAGTGTACCAAGATGGCCGCCGCTCCGCAGCTAGGCCAAAGCCGCGGCCTTTCCTATGGCCGAGGCCACAGAGCGCTCCGCGGATCGCGGGTGTCCCGTACGGATCAACCTCCGCGGATCGGATCACGGATCGATGACGATCCGTTGCACCCCTAGTAATCGGGAGCCAGTGTAGGGATTGGAGGAGAGGGTTTGCAGACACTGAGCGGTTGGTAAGGTGGATAAGTCTGGCAGCAGCATTCATCATAGACTGAAGAGGGGAGGAGCCTATGGAGAGGCAGGCCAATGAGAAGAGAATTGCGATAGCTCCAGTACAGGAGAGGAAGTCATACACTATGGGACTTTGCTGGGAACGCCCTTATTACACCCTCATATCACACTACCCACTTCCTGGACCTTCCTTTTTTCTTTTTTTTTTTTTGCTTGTGTCTCTCCATAGGTGAAGGACTTCTTCTCCGTAAACAGCAATAAGAAACCTACTCACTTCAGCCACAAAGTTTGCATATTCTTGCATGCTAAAAGCTGATTTCTGTCTGGTCACTGGTTTGCTCCTTGCTTTTCCCAGTAGTCTTATTCCCAGTTTCTAAATGGAAATCTAGTTCCAGCTTTTGCTTTACATTTTGAGACATTTCTGATTAAATGCACATCTTTTCCTCTGAGCCCCCTGTGGATTTTAATGTATATCTCCCGCTGAGAACCTCAGTAATTGTTCTGTGCAGCAGAACTGGTTATCTGTCCAGGAAAAGGTTACTAAGCTTCTAACCATCATTGTCTGATTCATAAGGTAACCATTTCATCTCTCTCCAGAGGCCTTCGCTATCTTCTTTTTGTTATTGTTTTATATTTGTTCAAATAATACTTAACTTAAAAATTATAAGGTTTCAGTCATTTTTTTACGCTCTATCGAGATGATGCTACATGTCATCCTGGCTACTGTAAGATTAATGAGGTTTCTTGATAAAAGAAGAGTTTTAAGAGTAATATCAAGGTAGGGTGGATGACCTTTATGTGATAGAGACAGTGAGTGTAAATGTTATAAAAGTTCATGTGTGTGCCAAGTAATTCCTTCATTTGTTTTAAACTGTGCTATGTGAAATTACATGCAATCCCTACTTATCTTAAAGCAGGATTCCACTCGTTTGTAAGTTTATTAGCAGTCAGCAGCTACAAAATTGTAGCTGCTGACTTTTAATAAACAGACACTTACCTGTCCCACGGTCCAGCGATGCAGCCGCCCGAAGCCTCGCTCCTCTCCGCGGCACCATCATTGCAAGTGTGGGCACCCAGCTTTAACAGCTTGGGTCTCACAGCCGGGTGCGCACAGCGCAAGCGCATGTTGCGCACAGCGCAAGCGCGTGTTGCGCTGCGCTTTCTTAGTTGTCAGCCTCAGCTCTGTTCTTGTGAGCTGTGTGAAGGGGGGTGTGTCCTTTCCCTCCAATCAGCTCTCAGAGCTCTCCTCACTGAGCTCCACAGAGTATAATTTCAGCTCTCCGCCCCTTTTTTCTGATAGCTCGGACAAGCTTTATAAATTCTGGACTTTGAAAGGCTGTAGAGAAGGGATGACTGCAGATAAACAGGTGCAACTTATACAGGAGGATTTGTTTCATTTCTGTGTATCACATGAGGCCAGTCACTTCACTGGGTACATGTAAGGGTTTACATCCACTTTAAATCAGAAGGGTTAACTTCCTCCGTAAGTAGTTTCAGTAGAGAAGATGAGCCTGTACAACTTTGCAGAGGGGCAGGTAAGACTGGAGTTCACTTTTAATTCCCACACAGCCTCCAGTGTAGTCCTGAATAAATGTCTTTTGGAGATTGATAAATGCACATGGCATTCTTCCCGTCTCAGTAAGTCTCTGTGCTATTTACTCACCGTGACTGGCTGACAAACGAAATGTCTTGGCTTGTTATTGGAAAGACTGGCCACCCTCTTACTAAAAAAATAACTCAGAAAAGGAGAGACTGGTTATTTAAATTTTTTTGGGGGGGCTAAAAAGTGATCGTTATGCAGGCAGCCTCTGATGAATAAAACATGACTATTCTCACTTCTGAGGAGTGAGTCAGCTTCCAACCATGATAAATGGCTGTGCTGACTTCTTTTACTCTTATCATTTGTTTCGGTCCAGCGCCTCGTTACGCTTCTTGCGTCTGAGGGAACGTCAAAGTTTGTATGTGTGTAACGGGGAGATTAGAGAGGTTTTCCACTTTTTGCAAGAAATTGGGAAATGTCTACATCTGTCCCATGCTGTGTGCTGCAGAACGATAGCAATGTCCCTTTTGGAACTTCTGGCGTTTTTTTTTGTTTTTTTTTTACGCTTTAATTTTTTGTTATTATTATTTTTATTTGACCTGCTTTTTGGTCGGTTGCAGATCAAGGAGAGCCTCGAGGCGACTCTAGTGCGGGTAAAAAAAAAACTGACTGGTGGGTGTTCGTGTGTAAGGTTTTTCTTGAATGGAGGAGATAAGAATCTGCTTTAAAGTGTTACTAAACCCACAACAGTAAAATCAGTCTGTATATTCAGTAAAGCATGCTTGTTATACTCACTGTGGAACCTAAGGGGTTAATCCTCTGCATTGTGTAAAAAGGCAGTTTGATCCTGTCTTCTCTGATCCTCCCCTTCTTCCACTGTCCCCAATTCATCTTCTGATAGAACAGAGCCCTAGGAGACACTTATGCTCAGTTTGGTGTGTATTTCCAGAGAGTTGTTTTTTTTTTTGGAGGGCGCATGTGATCAGCACCCTTCAGACAAAGGGTCAGGGGTCATGCAGCCTCATAGGACAGTCAGAGAAGAATGAAACCTCCTCCTACAAGCTTTAACCGCTTAAGGACCTCCCCGCGTACATATACTGCAGCAAGACGGCCCTTTTGCATGAAATCGCATACCTGTACATGATTTTTTTTCTTTAGGGTCTGGGGCAAACCCGCTCCCACTGTGACTGGATACAGCGGGAGCCAATCACCGGGACCCGCCGATTGTTCCCGAGGCGGACAGAAGGGCAGTCTGCCTATGTAAATAAGGCAGATCATCGTTCTGTAATGGGAGAAGACAAAGATCTTGTGTTTTTGATAAGCGTCATTAGTACAATGACACTGCATATTTTTTTAGCACTGATCCCTGTATTAGTGTCTCTGGTCTCCAAAAAAAGTGTCTCTTAGTGTCTGATTTGTCCACCGCAATGTCGCAGTCCTGCTATAAGTCGCTGATCGCTGCCATTACTAGTAAAAAAAAAAATCCATAAAAATATCCTATAGTTTGTAGACGCTATAACTTTTAAATCAATATATGCTTATTGGGATTTTTTTAAATAAAAATATGTAGCAGAATACATATTTGCCTAAATTAATGAACAAATTAGATTTTTTGACATTTTTTTTTTATTGGATGTGTTTTATAGCAGAAAGTAAAAAAAATGTTCTTTCTTTTTTTTCTAAATTGTCTGTCTTTTTTTTTTTTTTTAATATCTTTTTTTTTTATTAAAAAATTGTCTGCGCACAAAATTAAAATCGCGTGGTGGTCAAATGCCACCAAAAGAAATCTCAATTTGTGGGGAAAAAAAGGACATACATTTTATTTGGGTACAGGGTCGCACGACCACGCAATTGTTAGTTAAAGCAACGCAGTGCCGTATCACAAAAAATGACCTGGTCATGAAGGGGGTAAAACCTTCCAGAGCTGAAGTGTATATAACTGTTTACAGAGCGCAGATCGGTGCTCACGTGACCCGCCAGATCTATCCTCTCTCGGCCTGACAGCTGCAGCGGGCGAGGCTGAGGATCCCCCGCTGACGTCAGTCAGGAGGGGGGGAAGAGAGGAGGAGAGAGGCAGCCCTGCCCGCTGAAGCTGTCATGCGAGAGGGGAGAGAGGGTCACTTGAGAGCCGATCTGCACTCTGTAAACAGGTATATAGCTGCATTTTTTTTTGTTTTTTTATAAAGCACAGTCATAATTTGAGCAGCAGGACGGGAGGGGGCAGGCACGGACACAGAGCTAACAGGCAGGGAAGGGAGGGGGGGGGATGGAAGAGAGAACAGAGGAGAGACAGACACAGCAGATGACGGAGGCACGTAAACTGACCACTGTGTCAGGGCTCAGCAGCCATGATGAACCGTGGTCAGTTTACAAAGGGGAGGACAGAACCAGGCAGGATCAGCCAGGCATTTCAGGTGGATAGAAGGGGCCAAATTATATAGCACAAACACTGTGCTGTATAAAATGCTTTAAAGGAACAGGATCTTTGCTAAACTTAAAAAAAAAAACACTTTCACTAGTGTTCGGCCAGGCATTGATACTGCTATATGCAACATGCAATTTCAGTTTAGAGGGGGAAAGGTCCACTGCATAAACACACAAGCAAAAATCTGTCAAAAATCAACATGTAGAGGTACCGGATTATAAAAAGATGTAAAGGTGTAATTTCAGTTGGGGTTTTAGCAAAGTTTAGTGTTACTAAACCCAGGGCATGGAAACACAATAGTATTAGTAAATATAAACTGCTAAATACCTTTTTCTCATCAGCAGTGCATGCGATTCCTTCAGCATGACTGAGATCAAAGAAATATGGTATCAGGTATCCTGCCTGCTGACCCTTCATTTATACACTCAGTGCTCTGACGTCAGCGCCTTAGTGTGAAAGGGGCACGTGGAAGTGCCTACCTTTCTGAGAAGTCCCGACGTACGCACCGGGCTTGAGGGTGAAAAAAGACAGCAAGTCCTGCGCAATTTCACCCTCAAGCCCGGTGCGTACGTCGGGACTTCTCAGAAAGGTAGGCACTTCCACGTGCCCCTTTCACACTAAGGCGCTGACGTCAGAGCACTGAGTGTATAAATGAAGGGTCAGCAGGCAGGATACCTGATACCATATTTCTTTGATCTCAGTCATGCTGAAGGAATCGCATGCACTGCTGATGAGAAAAAGGTATTTAGCAGTTTATATTTACTAATACTATTGTGTTTCCATGCCCTGGGTTTAGTAACACTAAACTTTGCTAAAACCCCAACTGAAATTACACCTTTACATCTTTTTATAATCCGGTACCTCTACATGTTGATTTTTGACAGATTTTTGCTTGTGTGTTTTATGCAGTGGGCCTTTCCCCCTCTAAACTGAAATTGCATGTTGCATGCACCTCTGCTTACTGACTGAATGAATGAATGAGTGATTTGTAAAGCGCTGCAAATGCGAACTGAATCGCCTCAAGGCGCTAGATGTATTCTCTGTTGTTAGCTTTTTAGAAAAGGAAGGTCTTTAGTTTTTTCCTGAAGGCCTGGTGGTTTTCTTCCATGCGGATGTTGGTTGGAAGAGCATTCCATAGTCGAGGTCCTTGGACTGCGAATCTTCGTTCTCCCTTTGCTTTGTAGCGGTATTTGGGAATGATGAGGAGGTTTTGGTTAGCTGATCGAAGACTGCGATTCGGCGTGTAGTGTTTTATCTGCTCCCGGAGATATAGCGAAGCGTTTCCTTGTATGCATTTGTGGGTGAGGCAGAGGGTCTTGAATGTGATCCGATTTTTTTACGGTTAGCCAGTGTAGGCTCTTTAGGGATGGGGAGATGGATTCCCAGGGTTTTTTTCCTGTTAACAGACTTGCCGCCGTGTTTTGGATGAGTTGCAAACGCGCAAGCTGATATTGGGGTAGTCCTACGTAGAGGGAATTTGCGTAGTCGAGTCGGGAATTGGTGATTGTTCCCACAACTGCCACTTTATCCTCTTCTGGGATGAAGGGGATGAGTCTACGTAGCAGGCGGAGGAGATGGTGGGATCCGCTGACTACTGATCCTATTTGTGCATCCATTGTCATTCCTGAGTCAAAGATGACTCCGAGACTCTTGGCTTTGGTGCTTGGAGAGATGGTCTGTCCGAGGATGGTGGGGGGAGTCCACGGAGTCTTTATTTTGGAATTTTTGTTAGCATGTAGGAGAAGAAGTTCTGTTTTTGATCCGTTGAGTTTGAGGGAGCTGATGGTCATCCAGTCATCTATTAAAGTGAGGCATTTCTCTAATTGCTGATGAAGGTCTTTTTGTCCGGTGATGCGAAGGTGGGTGTCATCAGCGTATGAGTGGAAGCAGAGGTCGGTTTTCCTGATGATATTGAGAAGTGGGCGGATGTAGATGTTGACTCTAAAACAATGCATGTCATTTTGGAAATCCGTTATTTCACCTTTTACTCGCATGTACTTAAATGCTGTGGGTGTCAAAACAAAGTTACCCCAGACACAGGTTCTAAAAACAGTTTATTTGCCTGTACCATCCTCACCCAGTCTTACTACCGGGTTTGCGGGCTCCAGCTGTATGAGTGGCTGGAGCTGTGATTCCATTGGCTATGGCACGGAGCTCGGAACCTCTGCAGAGCGCATGCACCGGTGATGTCACTGGCTGCATCCAATGGAAATATCTCCTAAACACCGCGCGCTTAGCCGCTTACCGACCAGCGCACGACGATGTACGTTGGCACAGTGGCACGGCTGCGCAAATGGGCGTACCTGTACGTCCCCTTTAAAAAGCGCACTAGTGGCCGCGTGAGCGTGCCCGCGGGTCCTGCGGACTAGATGTCCGCGGGTAGCCCGTGATCGTGACACGGAGAGGCAGAACGTGGAGATGCCTATGCAAGCAAGGTATTTCCCTGTTCTGCCTAGCAACATGACAGAGATCTACTGCTCCCTGTCATCGGGAGCAGTGATCTCTGTCATGTTCTAGTGAGCCCATCCCCCCTACAGTTAGAACACACTGAGGGAACACAGTTAACCGCTTGATCGCCCTCTAGTGTTTAACCCCTTCTCTGCCAGTGTCATTTAAACAGTAATCAGTGCATTTTTACAGCACTGATGGCTGTATAAATGTGAATGGTCCCAAAATAGTGTCAAAAGTGTCCGATGTGTCTGCTGCAATGTCGCAGTCACAAAAAAAATTTGCAGATCACTGCCATTACTTAAAAAAATAATAAAAATGCCATAAATCTATCCCCTATTTTGTAGACGCTATAACTTTTGCGCAAACCAATCTATATACGCTTATGTAGAAGAATACATATCGGCCTAAACTGAGGAAGAAATTTGTTTTTTTTTATATATATTTTTTTGGGATAGTTATTATAGCAAAAAATAAAAAATATTGCTCTTTTTTTGTTTATAGCACAAAAAAAAGAAACTGCAGAGATGATCAAATACCACCAAAAGAAAGCTCTATTTGTGGGAAAAAAAGGCGTCAATTTTGTTTGGGTGAAACGTCGCACGACCGCGTGATTGTCAGTTAAAGTGACGCAGTGCTGAATCGCAAAAAGTGCTCTGGTCAGGAAGGGGGTAAATCCTTCTGGGGCTGAAGTGGTTAGGAGATATTCAATGTACCTACAAGTAAGCCTTATTATAATGTTACCAAGTACAAAAAAGACTTTACAACCACTTTAAGGAGATCCACCCACTCTATTTGTCCTGATTACCATTATCAGTAAAAGTAAAAGAAAATCCCAAATTTTGGGTTGTGCTCAGAAAAGTAATAGAGGGGAAATCTTTCAATGGGGACACAAGTTCTAGTGACCTGGGGGTCCCCAAGAAATTCCTTTAATTTGCAGGGAATTCCGCTCACTGCCTGTTTGGCTATGGGACAGGAAATCAATGGAAAGCTCCGCAATGGGAAACAGATGATCAAAAAAAATCTGGCAGGGGTTATAACCCTCCCTTACTCTAAAAATGAAAACAATATATATGTTTACTTTAATTCCATCTGTATTAACACTGCACATGGTTTGCAGCTCCATAATCTTGGAGGGTCTAGCTGGCAAGTAAATGGGACCACAAACACAGGGCAAACCAGAGTTAGTAGTGATAAAAACTTTAAAGTGGTTGTAAATACTAAACATTTTTTACCTTAATGCATTTAAAGTGGAGTTCCAACCCAAAAAAAAAAAAAAATAGTAATGTGTTTAAAAAAAATAAAAAAAAACATTTGGAGAAATACATTTTTTTTTACTCGCCTCTAAATGCCTGTTGTTAGGGGGTCCCTCGTAGTCTGCCTCCTTCGGTGCCTGGGCTCCTGACGTCAATTCCCTCGGTGCAGAAAGGGAGATCGCCTCTCTCCCCTCCCTCTTGTCAATCATCTGGGACATGTGACCGGTCCCAGATAATTGCAGGGCCAGTGACAGCGCACGGCGCGGCTTGCGCCTGAGCAGTGGGTGCCCGGCTGTGAATCCACAGCCTGGTGCCCACAGTCAGAATGCCGGCACCGCCAAGCAGAGGGGGGGACGAGCGGGGCTTCGATCCCCCGCATCGCTGGACCCTGGAACAGGTAAGTGTCCAATTAAAAGTCAGCAGCTGCAGTATTTGTAGCTGCTGACTTTTAATTTTTTTTTTAAATGGAAACCCCACTTTAAAATAATAACTAAAGGCAAAACTTTTTCTTTTTTAAGTTTTGGGTGGAGTGGAGAGGGATTAGAACACCTGTTGGTTTTTATTGCTGTCCCCCCCCCCCCGATAAGCGGAGCTTCCACTTTTAGGTGGAACTCCACTCTAATGTATGATAAAAAATAATATTCTGAGGGCACAAATTGAGTGGGTGGGTCTGGATTTGCATTTCAGAGCTGTATGATCTATAGCGGCTTTATAAAGTAGCATACAGTTCTGGAACGCAGAGCAAGACCCATCTACTATCTCCACGTGTGCCTTCATAGACTGTCATCATGACAGTACCAGCTTTGCATCTGGCAGCTTAGCCGCTTGAATATGTAGATCTTGTAAATGCTTTGTGGACATTTGTGGATTCCTTTGGAAGTATCTTTTCTATACAGCATGATCTTCACTGTGATCAGAGTGGATATTGTTTTATATCATATATAAAGTTTTCATCACTACCAGCTCTGGTTTGCGCCCAGTGTTTTGTTTTCTTCTGTATTTGGCAGCAATAAAAAGCCTGCCTGCTCAGCTTTTGTATATTTTATGTAAAGTTCTACTTTTGTTGGGAAAAACACAATATAATCATTGCATTGCACAGATTTTATTAAACTCTGTTGCAGATTTCTACGTTTTTTTATTGTTCTAAAGAAATAACGGTGTTTCACAAGGTATTTTTTTTAAGCTGGCCATAGATGGTTTGAATCTTGGCCAGTTCAGCAGGGACCGGCCAAGATTCAAACCATCTGTGGACACCTATGGGCAGATGGATCGACTTGGGTACAACCAGCATGTTTGATTTTTAGATGCAATTATTGCCAGCGGCAATAATGATCACTGTGTCCTCCTGGCAGGGAAGGTTCCCCACGCCCTCAGCCAGGAGAACACAATAGCTCCACGTGAGGGACCTGTGGTTGAAGGAAATAAAATCTCATCATCTGTGGCTTGCCTTAGACTGAATGGGAAGTTCTGTGTTCATTATAACTGCTTTGGCAATCTCAGTGTCCTAATGGGGAAAGCTGCAGTGTCTACATTTATTACTTGTCTTAAAGTGATACTAAAGCTAAAAACGTTTTTTACCATAATGTATTCTTTGCATTAAGGTAAAAAAACCTTTTCTATATCTTTGCCCCACCCTTCCCTGTGTGATAGGGAAGAGAGGGGAGCATAGATCCAGCGCTGTGCACAGCTGCATCTATTCTCCCCTCTCCCTCTTCACACAGCACTTGAGCAGCAGCAGGAGCCAATGTCAATCAAATGCAATGAGGAGGAAGTTGGGTGTGGCTAAGTCCTGCTGTGTAAGCCTATGGAGTGTGAGCTTGGGAGCTTGCAGACACTGTGTACCTCCATAGCAAGCTATGGGGACACATGAAGAAGAGGAGGAGCCAGGATCACAAGCGCGGGACCCGAGAAGAGGAGGATCGGGGCCACTCTGTGCAGTACCACTGCACATAGCAGGTGAGTATAACAGGTTTGTTATTTTAATTAAAAATACTACTTTGACTTTAGTAACACTTTAGGTAAACGAGGTTTAGGAAGTATTGCAAAAAAAAAAAAAAATGTAATATGCTGGAGATGCCAAAAATGTTACCTAATATCAGAGCTCTAATCAGGAAACGACATTGCTGGGGGCCTTCTGTTCCCCATCAGTGTACATTATGCCCCCATGTTGCCATATTACATTGACTTTTTGACAGTTTTTGAAAATTACTGCTGCCGCAGATTGAATTGGAAAAGTAATTTTTAGTAACATTAATATATAAAAAAATATTATTATTATACGGGATTTATATAGCGCCAACAGTGTGCGAAGCGCTTAAAATGGCTCACATAGTGATTATTTAAAGTGGAGTTCCACCCACTTTTACAACTCTTCACCATCCCTCACTAAACTGTGCACTGTAAACCAATTGGATATTTTTTTTTTTTTTTTCTCAGCACTTACTGTATATCTGCTGTATTCATTTTTCACTTCCTCCTCCCTGGCCGCGGCCCATCGCATCATTTCCTGTTTGCAATGCCTTCTGGGAAGGGGCGGCAACTTCCTCTGAAACTGCCGTTGCTATGGAAACCTAACCTTTAACCTATTACACTGCTTGTGCTGCACTGAGCATGTGCGAGATCTGCAAGGATGAGATCCAGGAAGAAATACAGTCTGGCTTCAGATGCCCACACTTAAGATGGCCACGGCCTGCTGTAAGTTTATAAAATAACAAACTACTGCTATAAACTAACAAAACAGACCTTAGTTTACAGACTAACTTTACTAGAATACATTAAGCTTGTGTATTATAGGGGTATTTTTATTTAAAAATTATAATTTCGGCCGGAACACCACTTTAATGCTCTATTTTTCCTTTAAAAAGAGTAAAAGATTTCAGTTTGTTCAACTGAGTTGAACAGTTTATAGGTCACGTTAAAAGGTGAAAAAAGTTCTGAAATGATTTATCTTTGTCTCATTATTTTTACATCACAGAAACCTGACATTTTAACAGGGTGTGTGTAGACTTTTTTTTTATATCCACTGTAGAACAAGCGGAAGTTAGAAACTGATTGGCTACCATGCACAGCTACACCAGATTTTGCACTCTCCAGATTTAGTAAAGCAACCCCTGTGTTTGTGTTTAGGTATACTTTACCATTCTTTGAACAGCCTTTCAGATACAGAATAAATAGAATGTGCACCATCATCATGTGATATTGTTTAATTAAACTTTATTTTATGATGACATCTTTGATCCACAAAGGTCCTTGTCAAAGCAGCATGCATACAAAAAAAATGTCAACGGTAAGATCTGATGTACCAACTGGATACAGAAAAGCCTCTATTGTTGATCCTGCTAGGCAGCACATATTTACAGCTTTAAGAGTACATCCTGGAGGATTTCCTGTATCCAGTTGGTAGATCAGCTCTCATCTTGGATGATATATGCTCTCCTGACAAGTACGTTTGCGATTACAAGATACTATCATATAATTAATTTTATTGAAGGTATCACAGAATGCTAGCATCATTTCTATTTGTTCTGTAGTGATGTGCCTAGTCTGAAGAGAGATGCAAAGCCAGGGATATTATGAGTACAAAGGGAATGTTTATAAGGATCTATAATAGAAATTCCTCTGCAGCAGGATTGTATCAGTTTATTACTCGAGTGCTGACAGTTTGTATCTATTTGTAGCCTTAAAGGTACATTCAGATACCTTGCAGTTTGGCTTCATGTATACGGGACGTTTTTACAACCTCTCCTGAACGATTTAATTTGACAGATAGTAACCAATGTTTAAAACGTTCGTTTTGCCGCGTTTAGCAGCGTTTTGAAAAAAAATTCAAAATAGGCAAAAATGAAAAACTCCTGTAGCCGCATTTGGCATTTGAAATGCCTCTAAACTCAGCTTCTGCACCCATTTTTTTGCGTTGCCAAAAAAGCCTCTAAATTCAACTGCCTAGAAACTCCTATAAACGACCCTGTGTACATGTACTGATAAGATAACATAGAGGAGAGTTCAGGAGCAGTTAAAAAAAATGCCCAACTGCTCCTAGACATCCTGTTACCAGCAGCAGTGTACATGAGGTCTTACTAAGGCCTCATGTACACTGCTGCTGATAAACGGACGTCTAATGCCTTGGAAATTCTTTTGTACCCTTCTCCTAACTGATACCTTTTAACAATGAGATCCCTCTGATGCTTTGGAAGCTCTCTGTGGACCATGGCTTTCGCTGTAGAATGCGACTAAGAAAATGTCAGGAAAGACCTACTAGAATAGCTGAACTTTATTTGGGGTTAATATCAGAGGCACTTTAAATCATGGTAGTTCTGTACTGACTCCCACTTAACGTTATTATTTGAATGTGATTACTTAATTCTGAACACAGCTACAACCCTAGTTTTTTTTATTTTTACTCCCCCCCCCCCCCCAAAAGATCTCAGTTTGTTTTTCAATTGAATTGTACAGTTTATACAGGAGACGGGTCCTGAGACCCGTCCAAAGACTCCTGGGCAATCGGGTCTCAGGAGCCACTTCCTAATTGGCCGGGAGGAGAAGCAGGATTACATCAGTGAATATTAATTCGCTAATGTCACACAAGTGGGAGGGCTCGGGGCACAGTGCCCTGCGCCCCGAGCCCACCCTTTTGTGAAGCCTCCGGCTCTAATCATGTGCTTCAAAAAAAAAAAAAAAAAAACCCCATAGAAATCGATGCATCCATGTCCCTGCAAGGAGATTAGGGGCCAAGCGCATGGATTAGGTGGGGCGGCACCCCTGCGCCCTTACATTGTACCCCTACTCATTCTCCCAAAAAATGTCAAAAAGTACAGTACACAGGTTTTTGACAAAGTCCCTTAATAAAGTAGCTCCAATGTGTCATCTTTCTCCAGTGATGTCTTCTACCTCTCGTTCCTCCTCCCATTCTTCTCCATCCGCTGTCTTCTTCCTCTGCCAGTTCCTCTCCCTCCAGTGATGTCTTCTCCTGACACTAGCTCCTGCTTTCTGCCATTTCTTACTTAGCCATGGGGCGTGGCCATCAGGTGACGTCACCCGGAGACCCTGCCCCCTTGTGAAGTCACCGCCCAGGGCATGATGATGTTGAGGGCATGTGGCCTGGTATGGTCCAGGAGGGGGGGGGTGCTTGCTTGACCCCCCCTCCCTTTCCTGACCTGCCAGGCTGCATGCTCGGATAAGGGTTGGGTATGGATTTGGAGGGGGGGTCCCCACACCTTTTTTTTTTTTATATTGGCGTGGGGTTCCCTATTCAAGATCCATATCGGAGTCAAAGGGCCTGGTATTGGCAGATCAAAGTCAGAGCCCATTCATTGAAGTCGCATAGAACTCAGACATGGAGTCGTAGGGCAACGTCATCCGTGTCGGAGCAGTGTGAACCGGCCTTAAGCTTTAACAATAAAACCCATATGCTGATTGATTATTTTTACCTGGGGGCGACTGGAAAGCATTTGCAACTCACTAATCCCAACGCACACGTTCCTGTAAAAATGGTTGTGCATCTAAGTGGGTGCTGTAGCGATCAGCGGCTAGAACCTTGTTAAGTCAAAGAAAAAAAATGTCATCAGCACACCAAAGATCTCCAGAATGGGTCCAAAGCTTTAATCAGCAATCACACCGTTACAGCAAATAGCAACGTTTCAGAGCCATGCCAGACCCCTTCATCAGGAGCTCAGTGATTGGTGAGTGGTTCTTTAAATATGTTTTGTTCTGTATCACACATGCCTGATGAAGGGGTCCTGTGTGGAAAGGGGTCCTTGGTGTGCTGGTGACATCTTTCTGCTTGAAAATCATTTGCACCCGTGATCAGTGGATCAGGGGTGCAATGTCTGGCTTCTACAGCTTTCAGCCCATACCTGCATATGGGCTGTCAGTTATAAAGCTGTAGGACTTCAGAACTGCAAGCCGTCAGCCATAGTGGCTGATGGTAGTTGTAGTATAATCATTCACGGGAAACTGAAGGAGTCCCGCATGGCCACACTGTTTTTTGAACTGTGAGAGCGGGGAGAGGATCCCCCGCCCGCTGTCACACTGAGGCTGGGACCAGGGAGAGGTTGCAGGAGCTGGAGCATGTTACGTATTCCACCCTAAATACCGGTAAAACATGTAACCTATTCCAAAAGGTGAACTTAGCCTTTAAATTGCACAGAAGAAAAGTATTGTTAACTTGCGTATTGTATTCAATATCCACTTGAATAAATTGTAGCAAAAGATACTAGTGATATAATTGCCTGTCCAACTCAGATGTACACAGAAGTAGAGGACCAGGACCCACGGAAAAAGTACCAGCAGGTCTCATTTAAGGCAACATATTTCTTTTGAATAGAGATCACCTATACATTTATTTCAATCATTTTTCTTACAACAAAAGATAGCTAGGACATTCTAATTATGTCTTTTTACAATTTCCTTGAATACAATAATCCATTTACATTCCAATTGATTGCACAAAGACACACGACAAATCATATACATAAGAATGGACTTCATATTTAATTTGTAAAAAGGTACTTGAAGCATTTTCCCCTTCAGCTGACATTTCTGTGTTCACAATTACATCCATTACAGCGCATTCCTCCTTTTCAAACTTGTCTGCACATTACAGGACTGTGAAGCATACGGAAGAGCGAAGTGCATTTAATAGTAGTTGTATTGTGAGCACATCTATGAAGTAATGGATGTATACGTGGTATAGTTCTTGTAGCTTTTTCTATTAGCATTATTGTGGTCTTTTAACCACTTGACCTCCACGCATTTTTCTGAAACTTTTGTTTATGTGTAAATGTCACACAGTATTTGCACAGCGGTTTTTCAAATGCAATTTATTTTTTTTTTATTTTTAATGCAAAAAAAACACAATGCATAACCCAGTTTTGGGTAAAATATAAAAGATGATGTTATGCCGAGTAAATGGATGCCAAACATGTCCCGCTTTAAAATTGCGCACCCCCAAAAAATAATAATAATAAATTGTGCCCCCCTGTGCAGCAGCGGCAAACAATGTAAATTTTACTATTCATAGGCGACGCCACTTTAAATTTACACAGGAGGTCTGGTGCTAGAATTACTGCCCATGATCTGACATTCACAGTGGTACCTCACATGTGTGGGACAATCGCACAACCCACACATGTGCGCCTTTGCATGTGAACATGGGGGGCACTTACATTTTTTTTTTCTTTTTTTATTATTATTTATTTATTTTGTATTTTTACACTGGCGCATTCATTTTTTAAATCACTTTTATTGCTGTCACAGGGAATCTACACATCCCTTGTGACAGCCATAGGCATGTGACGGGTACTTTTTATGGACAGATCTGGGGTCTATAAGACCCCAAATTTCTCCTCTACACTTAAGAACATCACACCAAGATCGGTAAGATCAAAATGCTTTTGATTTTTGAAAATGGTACCATTTACATCCAGGTAACCAGGAAGTGATGTATCGTTATCGCTTCCGGGTTACTATATCATAGAGCGCAGCAAAGCCAATTGGATCTTTGCAGGGCTCTATGATCAGGGAGATTCTGGTACAGCTGGGGGAGGGAGGGGGCGGGGGACATTCCCCTCCCACTACGTGTAAAAGTAGTCCAGCGGCTAGTTAGCCACTAGGATTGCCCTTACAAGAGAGCCAAATGCTGGCTCTAAAAAACGGTACTGGGATGATCCTGGTATAACCACTTGAAATCTAGCGACATAAGGGTACATCACTGGTCGGCAAGTGGTTAAAGTCTATTATAACCTAAGAACAAAAATTTTATGTATTACAGCTTACTTTTTTTTAGCTGTAGTGGTTGCAGTAGATCTTCTTCTACCCTCATTCCAGCCACCCTCGTTCTTCCACTGTATCTATGAAAAGGGGGCAGCTTGGACAGCAGCATTGTCAACCTGTGGGGAGGTTGTTAGATTATTATTATTTTTATACAGGGTTTCTATAGCGACAACAGTTTGAGCAGCACTTTACAACATGGGGGCAAACAGTACAGTTACAATACAATTCAATACAGGAGGGATTAGAGAGCCCTGCTTGTTAAAGCTTACAGTCTAGAAAGGAGGGTCAAGTGGAACAAAAGGTAACAGCTGTGGGGGATGATCAGATGGAGAAAATGAAAATACAGTTGTTAGGTGTGGGTAGGATAGGTTTCTCTGAAGAGGAGGGTTTTTGGGGATCGTCTAAAAGCTAATAGAGTAGGAGATAATCGGACAGATTGGGGTAAGGAGTGCCATAGGATTGGAGAGGCTCTGGAAAAGTCTAGGAGGCGAACATGGGAGGAGGTGATGAGGGAGCTAGAGAGCAGAAGGTCTTGAGAAGAACAAAGAGAACTTTACATACTGTAAGTGACTAACAAATTAAAGGCCAACTCTGGCTAAATTTTTAAAGAGTTTGGCCTCTTTCACACGGGGCAGATCAGTCATGATCCGCCCCGTGAACATCCGCTTGCTCAGCGGGGATAGCTCCGCCGATCCCCGCTGAGCAGGAAGATGACAGGTGCATCGCTGCACACTGTGCAGCGACGGACCTGTCAGAGCGCCGCTCTCCCCTATGGGGGGATCGGATGATGACGGTCCGTAGTGTCCGTCGTCATCCGATCCGATCCGAAAACGGAGGAAAAAGTAGGTTTTTCCTCCGTTACACTATTCGGATCGGAGCGGGTCGGATGTCAGCGGACATGTCACCGCTGACATCCGACGCTCCATAGGGATGACTGTATGTCCGTTTTTCATCCGAAAACGGATGGATGAAAAACGGACATACGGATCATCCGTGTGAAAGAGGCCTTACAGAAACCATGATTTCTCTTTTGAGGATCTGACTAAAAGCTGACCATTGTAATCACCCCTGTCAGTTATAAATGTTTTGTCTTGACCCTCCAAGTGCCCATTCTGCTGGACAGCTTGGTCTAGAAAAGGACATGGCAAAAAAAGACTCACTGGCAGGATTACCAGGTAATACAACTAAAGTTCGGGGCGTCTCAAAAAAACAAAGACTCTTCTGTTATTAGGCGGTAAGGGGTGGGTCAGTTCTCAATAGTACTAGGTAGTGCTGAAATTGACATGTTACAGCAGCATTTAAGCACACAGGATGTTTTTTTTCCTCCCCTGGATACCTTTGCTCCAGGGTAGGAGAAACGCAGCTTGCTTTCGCTTTTGTGCATGTTCATGCGCGCTTGGTGGTAATGCATTCTGTCAGTCAGAATATTCATTTATTCTGGCCATTAGAATACATTAACACGCAAACATGCCTAAACGTTTCAAGTGTTATGTGCACATTTGCCAGTTTTTCTGCCCAAACGCTCCTATTCTGAAGGTGCAAGAAATGTTTTTTTTCTTTTTTTTTCTGCCTTTAAATGCCTATGTGTGCATGGACACATAGGAGAATGATTTACTAAAAGACAAAAAACTGCACACTTTTTAAAGTGTAGTTGCTCCAGAGCTTAGTAAATGAGCAAAAACTCTGCTGACTTCCATCATCCAATCATGTGCAAGCAAAAATGCTGTTTTGTTTTTTAATTTTCCGTGATTGGGTACTTTTAAAAAAAAAAAGTGAAGCCTTACCTCATTTAATAAGCTCTGGAGCAACTGCAATTGCAGAGGGAAACTGCACTTTGCAAAGTGCACAGTCTATCTGCCTTTAGCAAATAAACCCCATAAGCTAACATAGAAGAGCATTTAGTGGCAGACAAAAAGTGTGTAACACCTGTAAAAGCGGCCTTTTTGATGTTCTGTGTGTATGAGGTCTTAATGGTAGGTGCATGAACTACTATTTTAGATGCATTTTATTGTACTACAGCAGCATGTTCGGTATCTTTGTGGTTCTGTCAGGTTTTCTTAATACTGCAACTTTTTACAGGACTGTTATCACTTTTTGACACTTCAAGGATTTAAAGAGGAGTTCCACCCAGGGGTCGGGTAAAAAAAAAAAAAAAAAATTAAAAGTCAGCAGCTACAAATACTGCAGCTGCTGACTTTTAATTGGACACTTACCTGTCCCTGGGTCCAGCGATGTGGGGGATTGAAGCCCCGCTCGTCTCCCTCTTTGTTCAGTGGCGCCTGCATTGCAACTGTGGGCGCCGGGCTGTGGCTTCACAGCCTGGCACCCACTGCGCATGCGCGAGCGGCGCCGCGCGCCGTGATTGGCCGCTCAGTCACCAGGGACCTGTAATGGGTCCCAGATGATTGACAGGAGGGAGGGAGCAGAGCTGAGCCCTTCCTGTGCCGAGGGGGAAGTGATGTCACCAGCCCAGGCACTGGAAGGGGCAGACTACGAGGGACCCCCTAGCAACAGGCATTTAGAGGTAAGTTAAAAGAAAAAAAATATCCAAATGTTTTTTTGTTTTGTTTTTTAGGATTTTTCAAGTATTTTTGTTTTTTTGGGTGGAACCCCACTTTAAAGTGGAACTGAATTCAGATTTTCTGTCATAGGGAACATGTAATTATGCCTGAGCAGTACCCCCAAATAAAATCTACCTTTGTCTGGAATTCCTCCTGAAAAAAAGCAGTGCACTTCCTGGTATTTGAGTGTGTTATATCTGAGTATCTGCAGTGTAAGATCTAAGGTACTGCTGCCTCCGACTGCAAGCCTTTTTGCAGATTTGTAAATGTCACTACTGTGCTGCTCATTGTTCTTTGTGCTGGAGACTGACACATGGATGCAAATCCCTGCCTCTACCAAGACAGCCACCTCCATGTAGGGACAGTGCAGATCAAAAATACAGGACACTGGACAGAAAAGCCCCTCCACATTTCCTGTATATACTCGAGTATAAGTCGAATTTTTCAGCACATTTTTTTGTGCTGAAAGTGCCCCCCTCGACTTATACTCGAGTCAAGCACTTTTCTGCAGCAAAAAATGTCATTTTCCGAACCGACTTTGGGGCCCCGTATCTCAGGGCCACTTTGTGCTAGAAACCCCAAATTTGGTATGCAAACCCAGTGGACCTGATACCACAATATATCCAAAGCTGAAGTTCCTAGCACCAAGTAGCCCTGAGATACGGGGCCCCAAAACTGGTTCAGAAAATGTCATTCTCTGCTGCAGAAAAGTGCTTGACCTTTTCTGAACTGATTTTTGGGGCCCTGTATCTCGGGGCCACTTGGTGCTAGAAACCCCAGCTTTGAAAATTTAATGGTGCTAGATCCACTGGGTTTGCACACCAAATTTGGGGTTTTTAGCACTAAGTGGCCCCCGAGATAGGGGGCCCCAAATTCGGTCAACTGTGTCTATCTGCAGCAATGTCATTTCGGGACCCTTTGGGTTCAGAGACCCCAAATTTTGGCTGCAGCTAGGGGGCATCTAGGAACCCTTAACTACCGAGTTTGAAGTTCAGGGGACCTATGGCTGCAAATGGGCACAGTGAGGCATGCAAATGGGCACAGTGATGCTGCAAATGGGCATTGTTGACCCTCTTTTCCACTTAAAGTAGCTGTGCATTTCTCACCCTCGTCTTATACTCGGGTCAATACGTTTTTCCCATTTTTTTTGTGGTAAATTAGGGCCTCGACTTATACTCGGAACGACTTATACTCGAGTATATACGGTATTTATGATCACCAGGCAAATGCCAACACATTTCAGGGGTTATAAAAGTTGCAATATTTCAGGGCTTTAAAACTATAACACAACAGATAGAATAGTAGTTATCTTATCTGTAACAACATAAAATATTCATAGATAAATAAATGTGTCTATATCATTATGAAGTACTCAGATTAAAAAAATAAAATTCTAACTCCGTGATAATACATTTTATATACAATAATCTATTTCATTAAAAGAAAATCTATTTGGAATATTCAATAAAATTTTTTAAATCTTTGTTTTATATGAAAGCAGAACCAGATGCTAAAAATGTTTCATGTATTTTTTTTTACCACTTTTCTTTATTTTGGCAAATTTTCCTTTACTTCCAGGTTTCGTCCCTAGGCCGACCCCTGTTGCCATCTGAGATTTCTACATCATTGCTATCCCACAAGGCAGTGTGTTTTAGTAAGCTGCAAATTTTTGGCGCATATCGGCAGATGTCCGGCATGTGCACAAATGCTGCAGGGCACTAAATTTCACTTTAAAAGAGAAGTTCAGGGTTTTTTGGTGTTTTTTTCGCAAAATCATACTTGCCTAGGTGGATGCAGCATCTTTCCCCTGCCGGCTCTAAGACTGAGAACCGAACGATCAAAGACCGCTGATCACTCGGCTCTCAGAACTCCGAGAGCAGAGAGCTGGTGACTGTCAGTCATCGGCTCTCTGCTCTGCCCCCCCCCCCCCCCACACTGGAGCGCTGGGCTGTGGAGGGCGTGGGATTGACTGGCTCAGGCTCTCAGCTAAGAGGCTGAGCCAGGTGGCGGTCCAGGGTTTTGGGTGGAACCTGACTTTAGTGTTGCAATCTTGCCCTAGCCTGAACCGGCTGTGTGATGTCAGCTGACAGCAGGCTTCAGGCCGCTGTCTGCTGAAAACGGATCACAGGATTTCACTCCTGTGATCCACAGGAGAAGTACTCTCCTTTAAAAACTATCTTTATTGAATAGGCCAAATAGGTTTGTGTATTAAAAAAAAAAAAAAAGTAAAACACATGAACTAGTGATGGTGGTACATAAGGCTATATCTAACCATAATTTTATAAAACATACAGTGGGGACAGAAAGTATTCAGACCCCCTTAAATTTTTCACTCTTTGTTATATTGCAGACATTTGCTAAAATCATTTAAGTTCATTTTTTTTCCTCATTAATAGACACACAGCACCCCATATTCACGGAAAAGCACGGAATTGTTGACATTTTTGCAGATTTATTAAAAAAGAAAAACTGAAATATCACATGGTCCTAAGTATTCAGACCCTTTGCTCAGTATTTAGTAGAAGCACCCTTTTGATCTAATACAGTCTTTTTGGGAAAAGTGCAACAAGTTTTTTATACCTGGGTTTGGGGATCCTCTGCCATTCCTCCTTGCAGATCCTCTCCAGTTCTGTCAGGTTGGATGGTAAATGTTGGTGGACCGCCATTTTTAGATGCTCAATTGGGTTTAAGGTCAGGGCTCTGGCTGGGCCATTCAAGAACAGTCATGGTGTTGTGAAGCCACTCCTTCGTTATTTTAGCTGTGTGCTTAGGGTTATTGTCTTGTTGGAAGGTAAACCTTTGGCCCAGTCTGAGGTCCTGAGCACTCTGGAGAAGGTTTTCGTCCAGGATATCCCTGTACTTGGCCGCATTCATCTTTCCCTCAATTGCAACCAGTCGTCCTGTCCCTGCAGCTGAAAAACACCCCAACAGCATGATGTTGCCACCACCATGCTTCACTGTTGGGACTGTAATGGACAGGTGATGAGCAGTGCCTGGCTTTCTCCACACATACCACTTAGAATTAAGGCCACAAAGTTCTATCTTGGTCTCATCAGACCAGAGAATCTTATTTCTCACCATCTTGGAGTCCTTCAGGTGTTTTTTTAGCAAACTCCATGCAGGCTTTCATGTGTCTTGCACTGAGGAGAGGCTTCCGTCGGGCCGCTCTGCCATAAAGCCCCGACTGGTGGAGGGCTGCAGTGATGGTTGACTTTCTACAACTTTCTCCCACCTCCTGACTGCATCTCCGGAGCTCAGCCACAGTGATCTTTGGGTTCTTCTTTACCTCTCTCACCAAGGCTCTTCTCCCCCGATAGCTCAGTTTGGCTGGACGGCCAGCTCTAGGAAGGGTTCTGGTCGTCCAAAACATCTTCCATTTAAGGATTATGGAGGCCACTGTGCTCTTAAGAACCTTAAGTGCAACAGAATTTTTTTTGTAATCCTGGCCAGATCTGTGCCTTGCCACAATTCTGTCTCTGAGCTCTTCAGGCAGTTCCTTTGACCTCTTAATTCTCATTTGCTCTGACATGCACTGTGAGCTGTAAGGTCTTATATAGACAGGTGTGTGGCTTTCCTAATCAAGTCCAATCAGTATAATCAAACACAGCTGGACTCAAATGAAGGTGTAGAACCATCTCAAGGATGATCAGAAGAAATGGACAGCACCTGAGTTAAATATATGAGTGCCACAGAAAAGGGTCTGAATACTTAGGACCATGTGATATTTCAGTTTTTCTTTTTTAATAAATCTGCAAAAATGTCAACAATTCTGTGTTTTTCTGTCAATATGGGGTGCTGTGTGTACATTAATGAGGAAAAAAATGAACTTAAATGATTTTAGCAAATGGCTGCAATATAACAAAGAGTGAAAAATTTAAGGGGGTCTGAATACTTTCCGTCCCCACTGTATATAAAACATAATACAATAATTACTAGAGCCATGGTATATCAAGTCATGTTCGCTTAACATCTGATTATACACATTGAAACTAGTTGATGAACTATTCTAATCATACCACACAAAAATCAAAATAGACTATTTTTGAATATACAAGAAAAGTCTATTAACTATTGATTGATGGTCAAGTGCCCTTGAGTGAGATCAATAGAATGAAAGCTGGACAATAATATCAGAAGAATGGGTAATCTAGATGAAATCTTGTTACATTACATCAATATGTTTACCAGACGCGGATAAGAATGTAACAATGTGGTATCAAGGTTACAAATTATAATTTGGTGACAGTATTGAGTAAGGGGAAAAAATCTTTGAACATATTAGGGCTTCTTAAGATGGGCGATTAAAGCCATACGCTGCCAAGAATCGGCGTATTCCTGGCACGGGTAGCACAGGTGTTTGCGATCAGCCTCATCCAGCAAATACAATGACAGGCTGAAAGGTGATGCAACTGTTTGCCTGCAGAGGCACATCAAGTGCTTAAAGCGTAACTCCACTTTTGTTGAGAAAAAAACATTCCCCTCTGGGTGATCGATGTATATTGCAAGGATTATAACAACCTTTGTTGCAGATTCCTACCTTTTTGTTATTCTGAAGAAATCCAAGTGTGTTTGTCTGTGCCTCTGTTCTCAGTGGGTCTAATGGGAATGGTTTCATAATTATCAGTCGGCTGTGGCAGCTACAGAGCACTAATGAGGAAATCTGCTGGGTTTGCATCCCTTTAGACATGTTCCTATTGGTAGTATTGCACCAAAAATGTCATTTTTGTTGCAGGGGATGCCTGAAATCTGACTTGTATCTTTGGCAGACTTCTGGGAAAATTGGTGAGCCAATCACACAAGCAGGAAATTATGTTTCTGGGGAGTGGTCAATACACATTCTGTGTTCAAAACAACTCCAGGTGGCCATATTGCTTTGCAATTATAGAAAATTACAGTGGCTGCAGATTGAAAAGAAAAGGTCATTTTTAATAACAATTTTTTAATAACATTCAATTACAATATGGCTTGTATCGCAGTTGTACACGCTATATTATTTTTTCGCTGTTTTTTTTTCCCAACGAAAGTGGAGTTAAGTGAGGTTAGAAACCCATCAATGACCCTAAATGCAAACTGCATCCTGGGATGCCCTTCTGTCCCTATGCTGACAGTTGTATTGATTTGCACAGGCTAATCACAAACACCTGTGCTACCTGCCGCACAAGTATCCTGAACCTTGGTGGCCCACAACCCTTCTCTGCCAGCTGAATGGACCCAAGGCAGACATCTCAACCTGCAAAAACTAATTTCAGGGAGGTTTTTTGCCGCCGCTGAACCCCCCCCCCCAATTAAATGCAGCCTCACTGTGCCCATCATTGCAGCCTTACCATGCCCATCTCTGCAGCCTTACCGTGCCCATCTCTGCAGCCTTACTGTGCCCATCATTGCAGCCTCAGCGTGCCCATCATTGCAGCCTTACCGTGCCCATCATTGCAGCCTTACCGTGCACATCCTTGTAGCCTTACCGTGCCCATCATTGCAGCTTTACCGTGCCCATCATTGCAGCTTTACCGTGCCCATCATTGCAGCTTTACCGTGCCCATCATTGCAGCCTTACTGTGTCCATAATTGCAGCCTTACTGTGCCCATAATTGCAGCCTCACCGTGCCCATAATTGAAGCCTCACCGTGCCCATAATTGCAGCCTCACCTTGCCCATAATCGCAGCCTCACCGTGCCCATAATCGCAGCCTCACCGTGCCCATAATTGCAGCCTCACCGTGCCCATAATTGCAGCCTCACCGTGCCCATAATTGCAGCCTCACCGTTCCCAAAATTGCAGCCTCACTGTACCAATAGTTGCAGCATTACTGAGCCCATAATTGCAGCCTTACAGTTACCCATAATCGCAGCCTTAGAGTGCCCATAATCGCAGCTTTACCATGCCCATAATTGCAGTCTCACTACGGTCAGTGCCTGGATTGCACACAGCAGGCATCCCCCGCTGTGTCTCGGAATTCAGTGTGAAAACTTTGGCCGCACTGTGACAAAAGTCCCGCCCTCCTCCTAGACCAGCTCATGTGATAGACGCAGTGTTCTGTCTATCACACGAGCTAGTCTAGTAGGAGGGCGGGACTTTTGTCACAGCACGGCCAAAGTTTTTTTACACTCAGTAGTGGAGGAGAGGGAGGAGGAGGAGGAAGGGGAGCGCTACAGGCACCCACAGCTTAGCCCAAAGTGGCCCCAGGGCAGGCAGCCTACCAGGAAATGTCCCGGTAGGCCAGTCCGGCCCTGCCTCCTGTCACTCAGCCACAGACAGAGCAGCCCGCGTGGCCGTACTACATTCGGCCGCTCGGGCTGCTCTGTGGCTGAGTGACAGACTCAGCCAGGAGATCGCCCAGCGCTCGCAGGGGACCGTTAGCCCGCATCCAAATGCTGGAGACTCCCACGACTCGCGGGAGAGTTGAGATGTCTGCCAAGGTCAGAAGCCTTACGTCTCGCTCTAGTTCTGTAACTACTGACCTAGGCTAGAGCGAGAATTTTAAAATGCTAGAGAGTGCCAAGTCAGGCATTCCTGAACTGAAAGCATGGCCCAAAGAATAGATGGGAATTCCTATATTGGCTGGGGTGATTTTCTGATATGAAGACATGGATACCAGTTAGAGGGTGACGGGGAGAGCACAACTATGGTTTTGTAGGTGTGTATGTCTAGTGAAATGAACGTACCCCATGCTAACCATTGATGTGTGTTTAATTAGTAAACCAGGATGCATAGAATAATAGCTGTTCACAGTCATAAAGGTGGAATTGTTAACAAAAAGGAATTGGGTGGGCAACAAATAAAAATTACTATTTATATAGAATGTGACATAAGGATAATGTATGGAGATAAAACATTACAAAACTGTTTTATATAAAAGTGTGACAGGATGCTGTAATAAGGATATAATATGGGGGGGCGTGTCCAAGATGGCAGAGTGAGTGGACGTACATCTCAGAGCTCTGCTGCTCCATTGATCCTGATACCCTTCTAACAGACTCACCCGATGCCCTGTGCTGGTTTAAAACAGCGGTGAATGCCTTCTCGACTGCCCGGTCGAAGCAAAGGGGGTAAGAAACTTAAATTCCCCCTAGAAATACCGCCGGAGACCAGCCCTCACAGCCAGAGGCCTAGTGTGCGGACGCCACGTGTCAATATGGCGTCGCAAACGGACACACAGGTGGGGCCTGCTGCTTCTGCCCCAGGCATCCCAGAGGTCATGGTGGCAATCGCCACATGCCAAACAGCAGTTGCCTCATGCCAGGCGGCCCTGACCACCAAAATAGAGGAGTTTCAGATGGATGTGGGTCTCATCAGGTAGGATCTGGACAAAGTCCATTCCAGGCTGACGGCGGCCGAGAATCGGATGGGACAGGTCGAAGACGCGGTAGGAGACTCGGAGAACAGGTGCCGCCGGAACAATATCCAATATCCAGATCGTGGGACTGGCAGAAGGCGTTGAGAGTAAGAACACCACTGTATTTGCAGAAGAGCTGCTCCGTTCCCTGCTCCTGGCCACCAACCTGTCCCCTTACTTCACGGTGGAGAGAGCCCATAGATTACCACCACAACCTGGCCCACAAGGCTCTCCTCCCTGTACTTTTATTATGCGCCTTCTAAATTTTAGAGAATGGAACGAGTTGCTTAGAGCTGTCAGAGTGGCAGGAGAGCTGACCTACAGGAACAACCGCCTGATGATGTTCCCAGACTTCTCCATCGAAACTCAAAAGCTCCGGTGCTCGTTCGATGCCGTTAAAGCAGGCCTCCGCGCTAAGGGGATTAAATAAAGTGTACTTTTCATTGCCAAGTTACGGGTGATTGATGGGGAAACGGTCCGTTTTTTTACCTCGCCAAGTGAGGCTGCAAGCTGTCTGGAAATGGTACCCCCTCTGGGGTGAAGGCCCGTGGAGCTATTGTTCACCTGTTCATTCATCTGGCTGGCCATGTCCTTTAAACCATATAGTCTAAGACACCACTACGTTCATAACTGATTAGCACCGACGAAATGGAATCTCAACTGACCCATTTTCATCGTATGTGCCTTAATGCAGGTCGCATGCTAGTAGCTAGCAATAATGGAATAAACCACTATTTGTTTCCTGCTGGAACCCTTACACCACCCTCTTATTGACCAGTGACGTTCCAATGGTGTGCTGCTGCCTGACTTTGCTCACACCGTGGTTAAAAGAAAATGTCTCCACTTGCTACCATGCGGTTGGCTGCTCCCCCTTATTTTTTGCCGGTGGCTAAGTTTGTTCATTTGTCAGATACTGGCTGCCAGATTACCGAATTACTGTCAGTTTTATACATATTTCCCCTTTGGAACCAAACTGTAAGTTCTGAGCCCCTGGCAAGTCCAGGTGAATCTTATGACCCAGTTAGGTTATTATAGCAGCATCTCTTGGGTTTTCTGTCTGCTCCCTCAGCAACCTCAGTCTTGGTAACTAAACCCCCTTTTTCTCTTCATGCTAAGTTTGCTGCTGGTGCACAGGCGATGCTACACCGCTGACTCTTGGTAAAACGCACGCCTCCCAGTTGTTGGTTGCCTTCGGGCAGGTTATTTTGGCAACATGCAGTCTTGCCTTGGGTGGGATCTGCTGGGTGGTGGGAAGGGAAGGATGGCCGTTGCTGACCAAGTTTTGACGACATTGTTGGGACTGATTTATAGTTCTAAGTTAAAAATGTTTTTTGTTTTGTTTGTTCCTTTATGGCATGATCACCCTTTTATTGTTTGTAACTGCAGTGCGGGGGGGAGTTGGACGACTGGTAATGGCTGGTCGACCCTCGGAGGGGGTGGAGTACTCTCATCTAAAGCTCATCATAAATGTCTAACACGTCCATTTTACCATGGCCCAGATATCGGTAATCTCTTGGAATGTGCGAGGCCTTAACTCTGCTCACAAGAGATCCCTGGTCTTTAATTATCTCAGGAAATTCTCCCCTCACATATGTGTGTTACAGGACACCCACCTCATGGGCTGCAGAATTCTGAGCCTTAAAAGGGCCTGGGTGGGCTTCCATTACCACACAACATACTCCACTTACTCCAGGGGAGTCAGCATTCTGGTGCACACGCAGCTGCCTTTTCAGCTCTCGGATACCAGAACAGACCCCGGGGGCAGGTATAATATCCTCCACGCACTGATTGCTAATAACCCATGTCTCCTGGTGGGACTGTACCTCCCTCCCCCGGCTGATCCAGCCTTACTATACACAATTATGCAAATGGTGATAGGTTATTGGGTGGAAGACATTTTGGTAATGGGTGATTTTAACCTGACCCCTGCAGCAGACGTAGACAGACTTCACTCTGTATCCAGATGGGTACCTGGGTTATCAGATTGTGCTACTACTTTCGCATTGACAGACATCTGGCGCCACTTCAACCCTACTGCCAAACAGTTCACCTGTCACTTTACCACGTTTAAGACCTTATCCCGTATTGACATGATATATGCATCACACTCTATACTTAAGAAGGTCACGGACGTTGATATTCTGTCCAGAGGAATAAAAGACCACGCCCCCTTCTCAAATTGACCCTCGGGCCCCCTGGGGAGAGACTGTGGCGGCTCTCTAGATATTGGATAGAGGATGAAGGATTTCAGGAGAGGGTACAGGAAGGGATATGTCACTATTGGTTGGATAACGCTGACACTACCACTCCTCTGGTCACCCAGGACGCCTTCAAGGCCTGGACCAGAGGAGAGTACATGGCGTGCATATCTGCAGCTCGTAAGAAGTCCACATACTCTCTGGAAGAGGAGGCCAAGACAAAAGAAGCAGCATACGTTGCGCATCCTGACCAGGCAACATATGGAGCATGGCAGTTTGCCCTGCCACAACTATCTCTATGTAGAGTAGAGGGGACGCAGAAGTCACTCCCCACCACAGCCCAAAGAATCTTTGAATATGGCAATAAGAGCGGCCGCCTAATAGCATGGTTGGCTAAGGGACAGTTCGCTGTCACCCACATTGGCGGAGTCATGGACACGGAGGGGACACTATTGAATTTGCCTGGTGACATTAACCTTAGATTTTCCCAATACCATCAGCACCTGTACTCCTCCAGGGTGAACTATTCTCAAGAATTATCTGAATACCTAGCTGTAGTTTCTCTCCCAACTCTTGGAGAAGAGACATACGCTAACTTGGAGGCTGATATCACGCTGGAGGAGGTTAAGACTGCTCTCTCACAACTACGGGAGGGACAGACACCCGGGGCAGGCGGTTTACCGACGGAGTTTCATTCCCATTATCAGGATCTGTTGGCTCCTCGGCTCGTATCTCTATATGCTCAGTTTTTTGAGTTAGAGGCACTCCCTGAATCTATGTCTGAGGCGGTGGTGGTGTTGATTCCTAAGCCAGGCAAGGACCCTGAGGACTGCTCCTCCTACAGACCAATCTCCTTGCTAAACGTGGACGCCAAGATTTTGGCCAAAATTCTAGCAAATAGATTGTCTGCGGTTCTGGAGGAGGTGGTCCATCCAGACCAAACTGGATTTATGCTTGGAAAGGGAACCGATATCAACATGTCTGTAACCCATGAAAACAGTGGTCAACGGGTCATCGCCTCTCTAGACGCCGAGAAGGCGTTTGACTCGGTGGAATGGGTCTATCTGTGGGAAGTACTGACTCGGTTCAGCTTCGGTCCTAGGTTTATCCGATGGCTGCATATGCTATACCGGGCACCCTCGGCTCGTATCCGAACCAATGATAGGCTGTCAGCGCCTTTCTTACTGCAAATGGGCACGCGACAGGGATGTCCGTTATCCCTGGCCCTATTTGCGCTTGCACTTGAACCCCTGGCATTCATAATTAGAAGCTCGGACAGGGTGAGAGGACTGAAGGTGGGATCCCTAGAAGAGAAAATTTCTCTCTATGCGGATGACACCTTACTATACCAGCAAGATGCAGGTGAGTCACTGAAGGCAGCGCTAGAGATATTTGGTGCATTCGGTAGGTTCTCAGGAATACGTATTAACTGGTCCAAATCAAATATTTTCCCTCTGGACCCCCAGGCCTGTGACCACGACACAGAGGTGCCCTTATTTTGGGTAGATCAATTTAGGTATTTGGTTGTCCAGGTTCGGAGAGAATTAACCAGCTTTATAGATCTAAACCTGCTACCGGTGCTGTGCTGTCCCAACTTCGGACCAGGTGTGCCTCGTGGGCCTCCTTGCCTCTGAACCTTATGGGTGGCATTAATCTCCTAAAAATGCTGTTTCTCCCTAAATGTATATATGTTTTTCGCAACAGCCCTTCCTGGATACTCAACTCCTCCTTTGAGGAGCTGGATAAATGTGTGGGCTCCTTCATTTGGGGGGATCGACCCCCAGACTGGCCAGATCGACCCTGACTCTCCCTGTCGGCTACGGGAGTCAGGAACGGCCAAACTACAAAACCCACTACTGGGCGCTGTGCTAGTCACAGTCAGATGGTGGTATGTCCTCTCCAAGGGCAACGCAGCAGTGTGTCTGGAGGCGGCGGTCCTTGGATCGCTCAGTGAATTGGGTAATTTGGTCTATAGGGGACATAGGGCATATGACAACCTTCCACAACCCACCAAAACAACACTGAGGGCATGGACGGTGGCCAGGCGGGGGCTTCTTCAGCCTCGGGACTGGTCCCCTTTCTGCCCTCTATGGGGGAACCCTAACCTCTCACAAATTAGGGCGGTCCCTGACCCGCAGATTTGGGCTAAATACGGCATCCAAACACTCAGACATTATTCCAGCAGGTGTCTTACTGCCATTCACGACCCTCCAAACTAAATATCACTTGCCAGGGTGGATGTACTTTAGGTAACTCCATCTACGTCACGCCTTTAGGGCTCAATTTTCGACACCACCCACAATGACCATGGACCCTATTGAGGAGCTGTTGGCCCAAAAGAAGTTGCAAAAGCCCCTATCTGCCCCATCTTTAGACTTGCTGAGAAAGGACTCCACCAAAATAGATAAACTCTGGGATCAGTGGAAAATGGACATGCCGGACCTAGATAGAGAGGACTGGGATAACTGCTTAGCTGATAGTACTGCCTTACTAATTTCCTCAAAAGAAAGGTTAATCCAGGTTAAATTTCTACACAGGGTCTATTATACCCCCCAGAGGCTCCACAAGGTATACCCACAAAGATCACAGGATTGCCCCCAGTGCCAACACAGCGCAGGTACATACTTCCATATGTTCTGGGGCTGCCCCCAAATTGCCAGATATTGGGCTGCGGTTGTTAAATCTATTAATGGCCGCCTCCAGCTGAATCTTCCTGTATCCCCAGAGCTGGCGCTTCTGGGTATCCAGGACGATGACCAGAGACCTAGATACACCAAACTGCTCCTGACTTACCTATTCTTCTACGCTAAGAGGGATATTGTGTTGCAATGGAATGCCCCCTCTCCCCCCACGGTGGGATCTTGGGAGAAGTCAATAAATGCTGTACTACCATTATATAAACTAACGTACCTCAACAGGAACTGCCCCAAGAAGTTTAATGAAATTTGGCAGCCACGGACTGCGCAGATAGGAACTGGCCCACGCCCTAAGGATCCTGATACGTGGAGATGTAGTGTATACTCTGGGTTTTAACTCAGATAATGGAAGATACCCTGTGCTATGGATGTGAAATGTTGCATAGTTAATGTACTCATTATCCCCGTATGAAAATTCATATGAAAATTCACCTGTACTGTATCTTTTTGATTTGGTCCATTTTGGACAAATGTATCATGCTCTGACCTTTTCGTTTCAATAAAGGAACATTTTTGAAGTAAAAAAAAAAGGAGATAATATGAAAAGGGTGACAATAGTAAAAGCGAGCGAAGAAATCAGGAAAACAAATAGGGAAATAACAAAAGCGAGAGTAGGCAGAAAATGTGAATGGATACTGTTAAGTGATGGTGAGGGCATATTGTAAATGTATTTGTAAAAGGTCAATACTGAGTATAGTGAATGAAAGAACCAAATGCAAGATGTTGAGTGTGTTGTATAACAGTGCTTATTAATGCATTACATTTAAAGGAGGAATTCATTAACTGTATATAAAGAAAAAAATGGAGATAGGAGTAGTAAATTGTTTTTCCATAAAATCAGATGAATTAGCAAATGGAATATTGGAACAAATGTGGATATAGCGTGTGGGGAAAGAAATAGTCTCTATTTATATGTAAATTTTTTATTGTTTTCTTTCCCCACACACATACTATATCTATTTGTTTAAGTATTCCATCTGCTAAAACATATTATGTTACCTAAGGGTCGTCCACATAAGTCCTGGGAAAAAAGTGGTGTCAGTCTTAACTTAAATGGCTATACTTAGGCTGTAAACAGAGGTTTAAACTTTTCAGCTCTTAAACCAGAAATTTACTTATCCTTAAAATCTGTTTATAAAGCATTTTATAGTTACAGAGTCGGTAAGGCTGAAAAAAAACAATAGTCCATCCAGTTCAACCTGTGTAGGTGTATGTGCATCAGTGTCTAGAATGATTTCCCATATCCCTGTATGTTGTGCCCTTTTAACAACTTGCCGACTGGCTCCTGTACATACATCGGCACTTTAAAGATGGATATCTCGGTAACGGCAGCAGCTGCTGCCACAACCGAGGTATCCATCTCTTCAGGTTTCGGTTGTGTTTACGATAATGGTGGTCTCTGCGGCGGATTTGCCGCGAGATCACCGTTATCGGCGGCGGCAGAGGTGCCACCCCCTCCAGCCGCTCTCCCGCACCCTCCGACGCTTACCGGAGCCTTTGGCAGCGACGGGGGCGATCAGGACCTGTCAGTGGCCGGGTATGGAGACGAGTGAGTGGAAGATGGCCCCCACCCGTCTCCATACCATAGCAGGGCGGAAGCGACGTCATAACATCACTTCCACCCTTACGTCCTAAAGGGCCATTTTTTAAAAGTCATTTTTTCAAATGACAAAAAAAATTTTTTTTTATTTTTGCATTTAAGTCCAAATATGAGATCTGTGGACTTTTTGACCCCAGATCTCATATTTAAGAGGATCATGCTTTTTTCTATTACAAGGGATGCTACAAGGGATGCTTACATTACATTACATAGGAATAAAAGTGACCCAATTTTTTTTCTAAAAAAACTGTGATAAAATAAATTAAGTCAAGGAAAATAATAAGAAAAAAAAAATCTTTTTAAAGCGCCCCGTCCCGGCGA
Organism: Lithobates clamitans; assembly: GCA_037952925.1. Lineage (NCBI taxonomy): Eukaryota > Metazoa > Chordata > Amphibia > Anura > Ranidae > Lithobates > Lithobates clamitans. The sequence goes on from JBBGZY010001792.1 coordinate 46,001, forward strand.
GCTCGCGAACGTATACCTGAGTAGCGCCCGCATATGAAAACGGTGGTCAAACCACAATTGAGGTATCGCCGCAATTGTTAGAGCGAGAGCAATAATTCTAGCCCTTGTCCTTCTCTGTAACTCAAAACATGCAACCTGTAGAGTTTTTTTAAACGTCACCTGGAGATTTTCAAGGGTAAAAGTTTGACGCCATTCCACGAGCGGGCGCAATTTTGAAGCGTGACTTGTTGGGTATCAATTTACTTGGCATAACATTATCTTTCACAATATAAAAAAAAATTGGACTAACTTTACTGTTGTCTTATTTTTTTATTCAAAAATGTGAATCTTTTCCAAAAAAAAGTGCTCTTGTTAGACCGCTGCGCAAATACGGTGTGAAAAAAAGTATTGCAATGACTGCCATTTTATTCTCTAGGGTGTTAGAAAAAAAAACAATATATAATGTTTGGGGGTTCTAAGTAATTTTCTAGCAAAAAAATCTGTTTTAAACTTGTAAACACCAAAATCTCAAAACGAGGCTCGTCCTTAAGTGTAGAGTCTTTTAAAAACATCCATACTCCCTGCTGCCACCACTGATTGTGGGAGAGAGTTCCACATCCTTATCGCCCTAATGCCCCATACCTGGGTGACCCCCCCCTCTGACAACACGGGGAAAGCCAGAGGAAACTCCCCGTGAAGTCCCCGTGCATCAGAGGGCGGGGTCACTTGGTGGCCCCGCCCTCCCTTATAAAAGAAGTGTCAGAAGAACTGAAGCGTTACATGGCGGAAGACTCCCACTGAGGCGGATCGTGCGGACGGAGCGGAGAAGAAGCGGGACGAGAAGAGAAAGAAGAAGATGGAGAAGAAGAAGATGGAGGAAGAAGAAGAACACCGAACAAACACCAGAAGAAAGAAGATGGAAGAAGAAGAAATTAATAAAGGACTTGTCAAAAACTGTCTCTTGTGTTTTTTAACCTTTTTGACACTTTTTTTGTGAAATAGTAGGGGTACCTTTGTACCCCATTACCAATTCACACGGGGGGGCAGGAACTGGGGGTCCCCTTGTTAAAGGGGGCTTCCAGATTCCGATAACCCCCCCCCACCCGCAGACCCCCACAACCACCGGGCAAGGGTTGTGGGGATTCGGCCCTTCTCCCCATCAACATGGGGACAAGGTGCTTTGGGGGGCTACCAGACCTGAAGGGTCTGGTATAGATTTTGAGGGGGACCTCCATGCCATTTTGTAAAAAAAATTTGGTGCGGGGTTGCCCTTAATATCCATACCAGACCTGAAGGACCTGGTATGGAAATTAGGAGGGGCCCCACGCATTTTTTTTTTTTTTTTCATTTTGGTTCAGGTTCCCCCGAACCCTGTGGGGAAATTCCATGCCGTTTTTATCAATGAACTTTTATGTGTATTACTGGACCGACAATTCATTATAGCCGGCGCTAGCAATAGTAGTTTTGCTTGACTTTTTTTCCTTTAGAAATGTCATTTTGCTGTCAGACTGTTCTAAACACGGGAAACATGTGCCCCTTTACAGGCATACTATAGACACCCCCCAGGTACGAAATTTACATTACACTTTTATTGTTTCACTTTAATCATTATTAAAATCACTGCTCCCGAAAAAACTCCAGTTTTAAAACTTTTTTTTTTTTTGCATTGATACATGTCCCCTGGGGCAGGACCAAGGTCCCCAACACTTTTTTGGGACAACACCATCCATATAAGCCGTTAAAATTAGCACTTTTGATTTCTCCCATAGACTTTTAAAGGGTGTTCAGCGGCTTTCGAATTTGCCGCGAACACCCCAAATTGTTCGCTGTTTGGTGAACAGCCAATGTTCGAGTCATACTCATGTTCGACCCGAACATAAAGCCCATCCCTACTGCAGAGCCTGAAGCTGAAGTACACTATGAATGCACCTAGTTCTAATTTAAATCTTTATGTATTTTATTTAACATTTATACAGCTTTAACTCAATGCATTGTTCTAATAGCTTTTCTCAGAAAGCAATTGGATTAGAAATATCTCTAAAATGATCATTCAGTTTAATCTCTTGCAGCAATGTGTGGGAGAGGCTGCAGTGGGCTTAGAAAAAAGACAGAACTGGGGGAACACACTGGGCTGTATATTAGCAGGCTCAACAGTCGGGCCATTTGAAGAGTATCTTGATTTAGCTAGCAAGCAGATGGAAAAATCAAAAATAAATCTACTCACCGAGTAAGCTGTGCCCCTTCACTGTGTTTTTAATTATAAAAATGTCATGCCAGGACCTACATTTAAAAATAAAGTTCATGAAATGTAATTTTGTCGATGTAGCGGAGGTAAGCATAAGGTGTTAGTTGATCCTAATACAATCAGTATCAAGCACAAGAAGCAAATTAAAACAGGTAACTGGTCTCCATTTCCTGAGAATTGAGGATCACTTATCTCAAACATATGATTAATTGATTCAACCGAAAACTTCCAGCTGGTCAATTGTCATACATGCTGAAGTGAACCCATTATTTCTCCTGTGGAATAATATAATGAAGGACATAACATTTTCTCCTTACAGTAGAAGCCATTGCAAGTTTAATTTCTTTAATTATGCCTCACTGCGGGTCAAGGAAGCCACAATCAAGACTCAACACATTTGAGTCAAATATAAAAGTTTTTATTTCCCTGAGCTACCAGTACAAATTCTACACTGCTGCTCCTAAACTGACATTTTTGGGGCTTTTGCCATTTTTTGTCTAAGCCCTGAATGCACCTAAATAAAAGCCTATGATTCCATGCAGAGGAGTTTAGGAACAGCCACATTTAGCAGTCAAGACTCCTCTCCTGAATGCAGAAAAATGTGGTTCAGTAGAGGAGCTTTTGGGCATAAAGAAAAAAAAAACACCCCTAAGTGATAGGCGCATTTAGCACTTGAGTGATTGTTCATTTCAGTGTGCAGGATAAATTAATATTCTGGCCAATTAAACGCCCAAATGTGCCTGAATGCATCTAAACACATTTGAAAAAAAACGTGACTTGGGTGCATTTTTAGCGCTGATTTTCCCCTATAAGAAGAAACAAGTTTTACAATAAACCAGTATGCATGAGGTCTGAAAATAGAACTTCAACCAAAGGGTTTTTTAAATTTTGGGAAGAGCAGAAACACAGCTAGGGTTATTGCAGCCTGTGTTCTATTGGGTGCCCTTTTCGGAACGTTCTGTCCCTGTGACAACACAGCCATGGGTGAATATTCACAAAATTAAGGAGTAGTAATGCACCAAAATTTCTGCCGCCAAAAAAATTATCAGCGAAAATAGGGTTTTCAGCTTTGTGCCAAAAGAAAACAAAAGTGGCGATAATGGCTGCTGAAAATGCTTGCGATTTTGCTGCAATTTTTACCTTGCTTATGGTGTATTTTTCATAGGTCATGTGACTCAACAAAATGCATCAAAAACACAGGCACCAAAAATGCAGCAAGCAGGATTTTTAACACCGCTTCAAAAGGTGTCGATAATGGTCAACAATAAATTCATATTCATTTAAATTCATGATATCAATAAAAAAAAATTGAATATAATACAATTATTTATACAAATATATATATTTTTAAAAACCATCTATTTTGGTTTTGGCCAATTGCATCCTGAATTTTCGGTTTCAGCGCCTCAATTTTCATTTTGGTGCACCACTATTAAAGAGGTATTTCCAGCTTCTTCATTCAGCATTTCAATTTGTCCACCACCCCCCCTATATGTATCTATCTATCCCCCTGCCATGGTATTTGCTGCACCATGAAAGATGTGTGCCCTGCGCTGGCACCTTATAGCAAAGGAGAAATTAAATAGTTTGGGAGCAGATTTTTCTATTTTATAGTCAATATGCCTATTATTACCATGATATATGTGTGTTTATACAGCATGATACATATTCTGCTTTCCTAATATCTTCATAAATCCTTGACAGTCTTTGTAATATTGCGGTTGTAGACGGGTCAGCATTCTGATCTTCCAGTTATTACAGGGAAAGCGTGGTATTTAGACTGCGTGGGTGGACTCGGAGAAGGACTTGCTCCAAAAGCGTCAAAGCCTTTAAAGAGAAAAAGAGAAAATCTAGCATGTGTTTATTCTAGCCATAGCGCTGCAGTGTGTGTCTGGGATCTGTTATTATCTAATTAAAGATGATATAAACTGACAACACAATAAATTACATGTCATCTTTTCTGTTAACAAATTACATGGAGCTTTATATATCAATGTCTCTTTTTCCAAGAACTGGTTTTAATAATTCCGAGCCACTAATGGCATCATATTAGTCCCAAAAGAAAAACTCTAGTTTTTTTTTTTTTTTTTATCCCCCTGGACTCACAGAACATGGGTTGAATGACTGGCCGTCATTCAAACCCAGAAGAGGGGCATCGGTGGTCTTGAACCGGGAGCATTGGGTCTGCAGGAGAAAGGGCCAAAAATGTATAAGGCAATTGGCATGTATCATGTTCTAGTGATTCAAAGAGCCATGCACTTGTAAAAGAATTTTAGAACATATGAATTTGCGTAGTCACACTTCCTCAGCATTCCACAACAACAGGAGCTGATTTAAATCGGGAACAAACAACCTGTGGTACCATGATCCACTAGGAACTTTTCTTAGTGTTCTTCATGTGTCATTCATGACGATGCAATGGTGGCGGATAAGCATGCCATCCAGATATTTATTGACAGTCTTTAAAAAATGCAGGGTGATTGAGGCTGCTTGTATTCTTAAACCCCATTCCAGCTTAGAGGAGATTAGGGGCTGGGGGTGAAAAGATTGTGAACAGGGTGACAGCTGGTGAAAGGGAAAAGGGAGCAGTGGTGATGAGCGGTGGATTGTTCAGCAGTGGGTGAGGAGATGACAGCTTGGGGGGCCAGAATAGTAATAGGGAAGGAGGGAGGCTAGGGAACCCAGATGATGATGCCCATGACTAAGCTCCAGGGGCGGAGCAAAACACATCAGGGGCGTGGCCTGGCAGGAGCCCAGGCTGAGGTTGTTTCTCTCATTATTACTATAGGACTCTGTGGATGTGCGGCACTAGGGATCTTTTCCTCCTTTCTTTCAGGGAGGCTGGGGAAGGCAGCTGTATTTCTTATCGTACATCACGGGACACAGAGCCATAGTAGTTACTATGTGGGTTATAGGCCACCTTCAGGTGATGGACACTGGCACGCCCTAAGATAAAAAGTGTACTCCCTACATAACCCCTCCCACAACTGGGAGTATCTTTTTTTTCTTCAGTGTCTAAGGTGTTGGTCACGAGTGAAGATCCTTGCTGGGGCTAGCTATGCAGCCGGATCCATCCAAGGTGTCTTTTAGGCCGAATTGAATTGTACACAGGCCTTGTGTCCAAAGAAACGAGGTCTTTGCTTGTAAACGCTCTCTTTTTAGAGAGCTGGACCCCTGTATTTCAGTACTTTTGTTTTTTAAGGCCATAAAGTTTTACTGGAGGTGGTGCTATTACAGGTCCAGGATTGTGGGTTTCCACGAGGATCCCCAGCTCCTGAAGGTTTGTTAACGGAACCCACCATGAAGGGTGAAGATTGGGCCTGTTGGTTTTACCAAAGAAAACCCTGCGGCGGGAAAGGCAAGTGGAGTTTTCTAGAAAATTTTTGAATTTTCTTATGCAATGTCTTCTTTCATTAGTAATTGTTGTCATGCCTATACCACTGGGGTATATCAGCAATTAACGCTACTATATTCTTTGTTAGTTTGAGTTGTCCAGCTGACAATACTCAAATACTTAGGGATCCAATGGATAAAAGGTTGGAATTCCTATTAAAAGCTTTTTTCTCTGGCAGGTTGAGTGTCTCAGCCTGCGCTGACAGTAATTGATTAATTGTTGATAAACCAGTTTAAACAGGTGTTCAAGGTTATCCTGCTCAGTAGGTCCAGGAGGCAGCTTTATGTTTGCAATAGTTGATATGACAGACTCTATCCTTTAGGCCTTGCGCCCTTCACTAAGCGTCATGCAAGAAGCTTCTGGCTAGTCTTCCTTTTGTGGTGAAACAGCTATCTAGGGATATTTTGGATGAGATATCCAACGAATTTCTAGTAAGAAAGATACCCCCTTTTGTCATTTAAGTGAAGGAGTAAATGTATTTTCAAAGCTCCTTCTTCTGTACCAGGGGCATCAGCCTCCAGGCAGTCCCTATGGCTTCTGCCATCAGGTTCAAAGGGTAATCCTCAGGGTTAACCCCAGGGACAAAAGAGGTCTTAGGGGAGGAAACCTACAAGGTACCGAAGCCTCCTTATGAGGAGGTACCCCCGCTTGCTCAATAAGGAGAATTTTTTTCTGCAGTTCTCAGGGATCTGGCAAAAGGAGTGTCAAGACAAATAGGGGCCTTCCTCAATAGCTCCAAATGTACAAACTGGAGGTCCAAGAGTTTCCGTCTCCTCGTTTTCTCAGATCAAACGTTTCTAAGGATCCAGAGAAAAAGAAATCTTTCTCTCAAGCATTGGACCTTTTGGCAAAAAAGTGTTCATGATGACCCCCTATGTAAGAGCAGAGGTTAGGGTTTGGTTAAATCCAAATGGACATTCTGGATCTCAAAAGGATCTAAAATTCAATTCCTGAATATAATCTCTTTTTTTGCATGAAGTCAATCCATTCTGTTATCTGCACCCTACAAAGAGGAGAACTTCTGGTGTCAATCGACGTCAAAGATGCATATCTCCATATGCCTGTTTCCTCGCTCACTAGTAATATCTTCTTTTAAAGTGGAAAATCTTCATTTTCAGTGTGTAGCTCTGCTTTCTGTTCTAACTGCTGCACCTCGAGCACAAAGGTTCTGGCTCTTTTTCTAGCCAGATTGAGGGCCCAAGGTATAACGATTATGGTTTACATATTTGATCTGTTCTTGTTAGACCAGTCGGTAGCCCGCTTAGACCAAATTATGGTCACCACATTTGACTACCTGGAATATCTAGGTTGGATTCTCAACCTAGGAGGAATCTTCATTAAACCATGAAGAAAATATTTGGGTCTGATCATAGGTACACCAAGAAAAGGGTATTCATACCCCAGGCTAAGATCAGCGCCATAAAGAAACTGATTTAGGTAGTCAAAGCAAGATGATTTTCTCCAATTCAACTTTGCGTGAGGTTGTCAGGAAAGATGGTGGCTTCATTCGAGGCCGTTCCTTATGCTCGGTCTCATTCTAGACTGCTGCAAAACAGTATCCTATCGGCTTGAAACAAAGAGTTCAAGCTCTACATTCCCAATGTGTCTGACTCCAAAGCCTATGGCCACATCACCCTGATAGTGTTCGATCTCATCTGATCTGGGAGGCTAAGCAGGGTCGGGCCTGGTTAGTACCCGGATGAAAGACCACCTGGAAATACCAGGTGCTGTAGGCTGGGTGCGCCGGAGCCTCAGTTTATGGTTAATATCCAAAAATCTACTAAGGGGGAAATCCTTCCTTTAGTTACCTGGGAAATAGTAACACCATATGCCAACCTTTTTTTGTTTAGGTTGGGGGACAGTCCTGAAAGAGGCAGCTGTCCAAGAGAAGTGGCCTAGATCAGAAATGGCCTTTTCCCATTAACAGTTTAGAAATTCAGGCAGAACACTTGGTCCTGAGGGCCTAAACGTTCAGTTTAAGGTATTGTCCTGCTAGGATTCAATCCATGTATGCCACAGCAATGGCCTATATTAATCACCAAGGGGACACAAGAAGTTGTGCGGCCCAGAGAAAGGTGAATCTTATCCTATCTTGGACAGAAAACAATGTACTTGGCCTATCAGCAGTTTTCATTCTAGGAATAGAAAATTGGCAGGCGGACCACTTGAGTCGCCAGCAGTTGTTCCTGCCTGGGAGAATGGTTTCTTCACCCCTATATCTTCCTGTCAGTATGTCAAGGATGGGTGATCCCAGACATAGTTCTGTTTGTGTCCAGGATCAACAAAAAGATCGACAACTTTGTGTCAAGAACAAAGGATCCGCTAGCATGTGGAACGGATGCCTTGCTATTCCCGTGGAATCGGTTCTCACTGATTTGTGCTTACACTCCTATTCTGCCTGCATCTACGACTTCTTCACAGGATCAAGCGGGAAGGGAAGTCGTTGATTCTTGTGACCCCCAGCGGGGTCCAGGAAATCTTGGTATGCAGAGATCGTAGAGATGGCCGTAAGGAATTCATGGACCCTACCTTCACGGCCAGACCTTTTCTCGCAAGGTCTGGAGTTCCATCCTACTTTACAAACACTAAATTTAACGGTTTGGCTATTGAGGCCCACACTCTGAAGAGGCGTGGGCTGTCCGGTTCGGTAGTTTTCTACCTTGGTTGATGCAGAGCCGGCCTCCATGGTTATGTATTATGGAGTCTGGGAAACATATGTCTCCTGGTGTGAAACCAGGAGCTGCACCCCAGGAAATAAGTCAAGGTAGAGTCCTTGATTTTTCTGCAGATGGGGTGAGAAATAAATAAAGCTGGCCTTGAGTGTTTTCTAAGGACTGGGCTCGGCCTTATCGGTATTATTTCAATGACCACTTGCTTCGCATTCTTCGGTCCATAACTTTATTCAGGGGGTAACACGGCTTAATCTCCAGTTACGTAACCCCGGAACCCTTGGGACTTGAATTTAGTTTTGTCGGCATTACAAAACAGCCTTTTTTTGGGCCGATACGACATTTTCCCCTGGTCCTTTTTTGATAAGGAAACTATTTTTCTTGGGAAAAATATTTGATGCAAGAAGGTTATCAGTATTGGCTGCTCTTTCTTGTAAAGAGCCATATCTTTATTGGTCACAAGGATAAGGTAGTATTGCGTCCTCATCCTAACTTTTTACCAAAGGTAGTATCAGGTTTTTATCTAAACCAGGATATTGTTCTAGCGTCTTTTTTCCAGAACCCTGTTCTTTGGAAGAAAGATCACTACATTTTTCTGATGTGGTGAGAGCAGTCAATGTCTACTTAAAGGCGATTGCTCAGATTCGGGAAACGGATGTTTTTGTTTGTGTTGCCTGAGGCCCTTAAAGAGGACAGGCAGCATCGAAATCCACTATTTCTAAATAGCTTCGAAAAGTAATCGTTCAAGCTTATGGTTTAAAGAGGTGGATTCCACCCTCTCGAATCAAGACGCACTTCTCTAGGCCTGTTAGTACTTCCTGGGCAGTGCATCACCAAGCCTCCATGGCTCAAATCTGCAAGGCCACAACTTGGTCTTCAGTCTAAACATTTACTAGATTCTATCAAATAGACATAAAAGGTCATGAGGATATCGCCTTTGGGCACAGTGTACTGCAGGCTGCAGTATAAGTCCTCTAGTCTCTTATTGCCCTACTTTTTGTTGTGTCTCCCTCCCTTCAGTTGGCAATGCTATGGGACATCCCACATAGTAACTACTATGGCTCTGTGTCCCCTGATGTACGATAAGAAAATAGGATTTTTAAAACAGCTTACCTGTAAAATCCTTTTCTTTGAAGTACATCACGGGACACAGAGGTCCCCCCCTTCTTTGGTATACACGTGTATTGCTTTGCTACAAAACTGAGATACTCCCAGTAGTAGGAGGGGTTATATAGGGAGTGCACTTTTTATCTTAGGGCGTGCCAGTGTCCATCACCTGAAGGTGGCCTATAAGCCACATAGTAACTACTATGGCTCTGTGTCCCATGACTTCAAAGAAAAGGATTTTACAGGTAAGCTGTTTTAAAAATCCTATTTTAACGACGTGGCAATGAACTGGAAGTGAAAACGGAGATTGGCAAAATTGGGAAAAGGGATGCAATCAGCTGGGGGTGGAAAGTATGAGTGGGATGTGAAGGAAAGAGGAGTGGCGGTGATGAGCAGTAGGAGAGGTGTTTAGCAGTGAGTGAGGGGACAGCCAGGGAGGACCAAAGTAGCAGTGAAGGATAATGGAGGCTGGGAAGGGAGTGGAGGAGAAAGGACTGACCACTACTGAGAAAGGGGAGAAAGCGGCGGTAGTGATCTGGGAGTGAGAAGGGAATTGGCAGCTGGAGAGGGTGAGGGGGTTGGCGGAACGTAATGGGAAAAAGAGAAGGGGAACTGGCGGGGGGGTTACTGACTAAACTTCAAATTGACAGATTGCAGCTGGTGATGATGCAGAGGCAGCAAGAGAAAGGCTATTTGGCACTGAAGCTCTTTCAATTTGACAGGGGGTGTGGCTTAGGGATTGATAGGTGTGGAGGTGGATTAGACCCAGGGCCAGAGTGACAGGGGCTGGTTGGCTTCTGGTGGAATGCTGTATAAAGTGAACCTATCCAACTGAAAATGGTGAATGGATCCCAAGTTGACCAGCCAATATAAGAGGGTGGAATGTACACTTTGGTCCCTTTCGATATGATAAACGGGTTTGGTGGGTGTGTGAAATAGATATATGATCAGAGGGAAGAGATGGTGGGGAATAATTAAATGGAGACCAAACTTGGGGAGGGAGAGGGGAGTGTGGCTTCTTGAATATGACTAGGTGTGGATCATTGAGAGTGAAAAAAGGACTGGTATGAATGGTGGAATAATAGACTAGGGGAGCATGGAGTCTGAGATGTGGGTGTGTCGGTACAGAGGTTAGAGTTACTGGAGAGGTTGCCCAAAATGCAGACAGAGAGGCAATTATGTCATAACCTGAAAAAACAAAAACAGTGGATTGGAGGATGTCAGATGGGAGGGTTTTTCTGGGGATAGACATACTATTGTGTGTTTTTACATTTTTGTATATAATAATTGTAAACTGGTTACTTATAGTGGTTAAGCCGGATACACACTATTAGTTTTTGTTCTTTTTTGTTCAACCCCACGGGTTGAACGAAAAAACCTCTGCTCTGGTCGGAGCCGCTATACTAACCATGCGAGGTGTTTAACCATGTTAGTTCAGCTTTTGCGTTAAAAAAAGTAAAAGAAAAACGCATGGCCATGAAATCCTATGGAACTCTACACACTGATCAGTTGCGGGTCCGTTGCGTGTTGTAAAATCCCGCTTCTTGCATTTTGGTGCCTGTTTGGTGCCAAAAAGAACTGCATGAAAAATGCACCTCTCCATTGAAATGAATGGAAACTGCATCAAGAAGGCACCCACCATTGAAATGAATAGAAAGGTGCGTTTTTTATGCAGTTTCCATTCAATTCAATGGGGAGGTGCATTTTTGATGCAATTTTTTTGGAAAAAAATGAGTGCTGCATCAAAAACGCACCCACGGTTGCATTTTTGGTGTGCTTTTTTAGTTGTATGTCTTTTTTTTACAAGTGCAAAACACCCCGGAAATGCAGCAATAACACATATGCGTTTTTACCATGTTTTTGCAATGAAGCAGAATGAAAGTAAATCTGTAGTAGTCCATTGGCAGTAGTGATATATTTTTGGTGTTTGTAGTCTGTCTACTGTGGAGTCCAGATATCTGGTGGTTTAAAGGTCCAGACAAAATAAATTGGCAGATACATGTTGGTACCAGAGTTTTAATACTTTTTTTTTCTAAGAATAATTAGATTCACTTTAATTTTTGTTTGAAAAGGAGACTGCTATCGTTTTTATCATTTTTATTGTTAAAGTGTAGCTGGAATGAAGCTTTGAAAACGATACCTACTAATTTAGTCTCCCAAACAGCATAATTGCATGTATAATTCAACAAAACTCCACTTCAGTTAAAAAGTAGGATGTTTAAATGCAACTAATTAACACTGTTACTTCCCTGCTTTGGATCATAGAATAATATGCAGTGCTCAAATATAGCACCAAATAATGATACAAAACTGCGTGACCAGATGTAAAAAATTATTAAAATAAAAAAGGTTGTTTAGCCCAATAAAGGGAAAAATAAAATTAAAATTATTATCACCAACGTGAAAGTACAAAATGCTGTAAGTGAATACAAATTAACTGGAAAAAGGCATGTGATGTAATAGGAAACAAAGTCCATATGGAATTCTTGATATAAATGTGCAGGTGAGATGTGACATCACTGGAAACACTGTAAGAAAAATATATTTGCAGACAACCACCACCACCGACTGTGCAAGGGCTTATCCGAATGTGTGGACTTAAAGGGGTATACACCTCTTAAGTCATGTAAGCTTGTAGGGTTAATCACTGTATGTATGAAGATGTGACATCTACGATCGCTTTCCCAGATCAAGACCGAAAACTTCTCATCAACAGATTCCCAGTATGATGTGCAGATATATATTTTTCATGGATGGAGAGAGGACCACAACGAGTCTCGTATTCACACGGTGTAACCAAAAAATGAAAAAAAGTTCCACGTAGTGTGATATCGTAGATAAAAGGATTTATTTAAAAGGAATGAAATCACTCATATTTCTCATGTAGATGAATACATGTGCAAGGACAATATGGAATGGTGCAGTGATGTTGGCAGGACTTGACCCTTTGCAACTACAGAGTGGCTAATGTGCAGTCCAGACAGTGACATCCTAAAAAAAAATGATATACTGTATGTTAACCATATAAAGTATGCGGAAACCTTAAAGTGTCATTTCAAGCTAAAGCTAATTATTTGTTAAAAATGTTCCCTCTCCCCTCCTAACAACAATGCTGACTAACCTTTGTAAGAAAGATGCATATACTTACCAATTTTCACCCCGCTCCGGTCTTGACATGTGCTCCCCTATGTCAGCCAGTCAGCAGCTGTAGGGAAGAGGGCAGAGCATTTGGCAATAGCTAGGAACTCCGGGAGCAGTGTCGTCACCCATAGGCTCCTTGGGCCCATCTGGTGTCAGCACTCTCTCCTCTCCTCTGCAGCTGTCACAGGGGAGCCAGATCATGTGACTGGAGTGGGCTGAAAAATAGGTAAGCATATAAACTGAGCAGCCATAACATTATGACCACCCACCTAATGTTGACTAAGCCCCCCTTTTGCTGACAAAACAACCCTGAACCATTGAGGCATGGACTCCACTAGACCTCTGAAGGTATTCTGTGGTATATGGCACCAAACTGCGAGTAGCAGCCCTGTAAGTTGTGAGGTGGGGCCCCCGTGGATCAGACTTGTTTTTCTAGCACATCCCACAGATGCGCGATTCGATTGAGATCTGGAGAATTTGGAGGCCTAGTCAACACTTTGAACAACTTCCATTGCTCTATGGTCACATGCCCATTTGTAGTCACTTTTGGCTGTAGACATGGGTAAGCATGGGCACCCTCACCAGTCTGTTGCTACACAGCCCCATAAACAACAAATTGGGATGATCTGTGTGTTTTGACATCTTTCTATCGGAACAAGTGATTGTAAAGTCTCTGGGTTTTTTTTCCATAAAAATAACAAACCTGTCATACTTACCACCTCTGTGCAGTGGATTTGCACAGAGCAGCCCTGATCCTCCTCTTCTCAGGTCCCTCTTTTGCGCTCCTAGCCCCTCCCTCCTGTCAAGTGCCCCCACAGCAAGCATTCAGACATGGAGCCGTGGTCCAGCCCCGCCCCTTCTCTCTCCTGATTAGCTAGCTGACTCTGACAGCAGTGGGAGCCAATGGCACCGCTGCTGTGTCTCAGCCAATCAGGAGGGAAAGTTCCGGATGGCCAGAGGTGGGGCTCAGGTAAGTATTAGGGAGGCTGAAGGGAGCTGCTGCTTTTTATCATAATGCATAGAATGCATTCAGATGAAAAACCTTCTGACTTTATAACCACTTTAATGCCCCGTACACACGGTCGGATTTTCCGACGGAAAATGTGTGATAGGACCTTGTTGTCGGAAATTCCGACCGTGTGTAGGCTCCATCACACATTTTCCATCGGATTTTCTGACACACAAAGTTTGAGAGCAGGCTATAAAATTTTCCGACAACAAAATCCGTTTCCGATCGGAATTTCCGATCGTGTGTACACAAATCCGACGCACGCATGCTCAGAATAAATAAAGAGATGAAAGTTATTGGCTACTGCCCCGTTTATAGTCCCGACATACGTGTTTTACGTCACCGCGTTCAGAATGATCGGATTTTCCGACAACTTTGTGTGACCGTGTGTATGCAAGACAAGTTTGAGCCAACATCCGTTGGAAAAAATCCTAGGATTTTGTTGTCGGAATGTCCGATCGATGTCCGACCATGTGTACGGGGCATAACTGTTTTCAGCAATTTCACCTACAGTATCTCTTCTATTGGATCAGACTACACGGGTCAACCTTTGCTCCTCACGTGCATCAGTGAGCCTTGGCTGCCCATGACGTTGACGTGGTTCGCTGATTTTCCTTCCTTGAACCACTTTTGATCGATCTTGACCACTGCAAACCAGGAACATCTCACAAGAGCTGCAGTTTTGAGGTTGCTTTGAACCAGTCATCTAGACATTACAGTTTGGCCCTTGTCAAAGTTGCTCAAAACCTTATGCCTGCCCATTTTTTCTGTTTTTAACACCTCAACTTCAGGGACAACATGGTCACTTGCCTAATTTATCCCACCCATTTTTAGGTGCCATTATAACAAGATAGTCAATGTCACTTGTCAGTGGTCATAAAGTTATGGCTGATCCGTGTACATTTTTCCTACGCAGGTTAGTCAGTATAGTAGGTGTTGGGAGGTGAGGTTAAGGCTAGTTCACTTTAGCCTGGAATTCTACTTTAACTATAAACTTTCGTTTTTTGCTCTCTTTTGGTGAATTAAATATGCCATTGAAGCCATTGCCATAGCTGTTCAATAGGTGCTAATAATCAGTCACAACTCAATTCAGATTAGAGCAATTACTCGCTTCCATTTTTTTACCATTGTGACCACTAGACCATCACGGAATGCTGATCGCCAAAGACTGAGGAATTCCACAGTTGCTTTGTGATTACTATAGAAGTAAATAGGCTTGATTACCTTTCTCAATCAGTGATTCATCGTGGGTGATTGTCAGCTGTGTGCCCTAAGTGACTAAACCTTCCATATGGTTACGTACTAATCAAAATGGGAAACCATGCTACTGAAAAATGTAATTATTTTCAGGTGTGAGATGATTAGCAACACAAGCTTGAAGTGGTTTGTAAAGGCAAAATGTTTTTTTTACCTTAAGGTAAAAAATCTTCTGCTTGCAGCCCCCCCCCCCCCCCCTCCTGTAAATACATACCTGAGCCTGTTCTTGATACAGTGATGTGCACAATGCTATTTGCTCCTGCTGCTGTCAATCACAGCCAGTGCTGAGGGGGCAGGGCTTGGGAGTGAGCAAGCACAAGCGTCCCCATAGCAAGTGGCTCACCATGGGGGCACTCGGCCAGGGGAGGAGCCAGGAGCGCTGGTGGGGGACCCCAGAAGAGGAGGATTGGGGCTTTACAAGCACTTTAAAGCATAATTAAACCCACCCTTTTAACTGTTTTCCAAAACCCGATACATTCAAGGCAGTGATAACTGGTACAAATACTAGTGTGCCTTTGTCAGCTCTCAACCGAATTGTCAAGCCATCAAATGGCTGTTGGTATAGCTGATCACATGTGTAGCACCATGACAACTGCAGATCAAAGAGAGTTAAGATGGCAGCTTCAGTGTGTTTAGATCCCCTTTAAAGCAAACCTGGCAGGTTCATCAGGGTGTTTAAACGAAAGCCTGATGCACACTATTAGTTTTTTTTCATTCAAATCAACGGGTTGAACGAAAAAGAACCGTCAGCTCCGGTCGGAGCTGCTATACTAACTATGCAAAGTTAGTATAACAATCTCCCCCCGCTGAGCTATTTTGTTCTGACAGGGGAACGCCCCCGCCAGAACCCTCTGATCAGTGCTCTCTGACATTGACAAGTTTTTTTAGGCTAAGTTTAGAGGTATAGCTATCGTGGCCGCACCTCTGAAAAACATTCCATAGCAGAACACTTTTCGGAGGCTTTTTACTGTCGGTAAGGCGATATGTCGCCTTCTCGCCGCCTAATTTAACCATGCTAATGCCGCAGCGTCGCACCGAAACCACGTGCATTACATGCGGTTGCAGTCCAGCCTCATTCACCGGAATGATTCAGTGGCTGAACTGCCAAACACAGCACGGGTATAATTTTTGCTGTGACTGTGTATACCTCCGCCTGGTTGCCTTTGGGATGGAGGGCGATATAAAAATGAAATGCAACCACCTGTTTTTGCTTTGGGGTTGTGCGATTGTATATAGACGTACACGGTCCCTGGCCCTGCTGTCTGTGTCAATGGACGCAGCAGCAGGACTTAGTAGCACGCCCGCATGGCTGCCCCCCTGGAAAGCGTCTCTCCGAGGGGGCACCCAAAGAAGAGGAGGAGCCAGGAACGCCGCCGGGGGACCCCAGAAAAGGAGGATCGGGGCCGCTCTTTGCAAGACCCTTGCACAAAGTAGGTAAGTATAACGTTTTTTATTTAAACAAATAAAATAAAATAAACCTTTACAATCACTTTAGGGTTTTTTACCTTAATGCAATCTATGTATTATGAACCTCTAATAACACCACGCTGAAAAACGTGATCCTAAATCATATAACTGAAACAATATTACACAGTGAAATTAAAGTGATTGTAGAGTTTTGGGGGTTTTTTTGTTTTTTTTTTTAATAACAAGTATGTTATACTTGCCTCCTCTGTGCAAGTGTTTTGCACAGAGTGGCCCTGATCCTCCTTTTCTGGGGTCCCCCGAGGCGCTCCTGGCTCCTCCTCTTCTCGAGTGCCCCAACAGAGAGGCGCTTTCCATGGGGTCACTCAGCCGTCGCACTCCCGAGCCCTGATGCTGCATTCATTGACACAGACAGCAGGACCTGGCCTGCCGCCGGCTCCCTTGTCACTGGATTTTATTGACAGCCGCGGGAGCCAATGACTCCTGCCGCTATCAGTCTATCCAATGAGGACCCAAGACAGCGGCTGGAGCTGCTTTGCTCGTCCCCATCACTGGAACGATCAGGTTCAGGTAAGAAAAAAAGGGGGGGGGTCTTGGGGGGTGCTGCAGCACAAAACATTTTTTACCTTAATGCACAATGCATTATGGTGAAAAACCATGGGGGTTTACAACCCCTTTAATCTAGAACGGTGAAAACAATCCTGCTGCCTCTTTTATATAAGAAATCTATCTCTATCATGAAATCAAATCAATATTAAGAGATTCCAGAAGGCACTTGAACAATGCTAAACATTCAAGCAGGAAGTATTAAAGTTCATTAGAAAGTCCGTGCAAAAGTCCCACACATAATAAAACTGCCGATGGCCATGTTCCAATTGTGCAGAAAGAATAATGTGATTATCCCACTCCATGAGCAATCACCTCAAGTGCTCACCCTGTGTGAGTCTTACTCACCAGATGGATATGCCTTACATACAGTATAAATGCTTGGCATAAATTGCTCAGATTGCACCACTCCTGAAGGATCTTCCCATATGCTGGTGATTCCTCAAATATTAGGCAAAAAAGGGGAACCCATATAGTGTATTGCCATAAGAGCATTCAAATTTATTAAACATTCCAATAACTACTCACAAACATGAAGATGTCAAAGGCATATCATATTTTCCAGCTGATCGCTTAGCAGTGCATTTGGCTGTTCCAAACATCCTCTGTTAGTGTGCCAGTATACCGGCTCTCACCTGGCTCATAGGCTTCTCTAAGTTATGGCAACACCGCCGGGGTAATGTGTAACTTCAGAGCAGATCGCTGTGCAACTGCACCCTAAGTATTAAAATGCATTAAGGTAAAAAAAACCTTCTGAGCTGTAGGATCCCCCCAGCCCCCCCCCCCTTATACTTGCCTAAGCCGATCCTGATCCAGCGATGTGCACAAGAGCAGCGGCACGTGCCCCAGTCTCCCTCCTCACTGGGCAGATTGATAAAAGCAGCTTCATTGGCTCCCACTGCTGTCAATCAAATACTGTGATGAGGGAGCAGGGGGTGTGGCCGAGCAGTCTGGTCTGTGTCAATAGACGCAGACAGGGCAGCTCGGGAGCAAACCCACACAAGTGCCCCTATAGACAGCAGCTTATTAAGGGGGCATTCATCGAAGGGGAAAAGCCTGGAGCGCCAGAAGAAGAGGATCAGGGCTGCTCTGTGCAAAACTGTTGCACAGAGCAGGTAGGTATAACACGTTCATTATTTTAGTTTAAAAAAAATCAAGGTTAAATGTTACATTAAAGCTTTAATATCACAATAACTGCAGCAGAGAAAAATCAGGCCTGCCAGACATGGTGTGCTGTGTGGCAGAGCTATGTATATCTCAGGACTGGATGGGCCTGGGATACAAATCCTATGGAGGGGACGACAGCCCCCATACACCATATGTGTGTATTTCATCTGTGGATTCAGCCGTTTGTCTGAAAGTAAACTTCATGCTTAGAATCACGATATTGTCTATATAGCGTCACCCCTAAAACTTGTTTCTGCAGTCTGTTCTATACTGAATTATAAAAAGTACATGGATATAATGACAGCTAAACAAAATCATTTCTTTGCAGTTGATGTGACATAACCATTTCCTAGGATGTCAGAACCTTTATTTCTGAATAGAAAATGTTAATGGAGGTGGAAGTGTACAAATCTTTTTATAATGTAGCTATTATTCTCTATAGATTTTGTGCTCTTACTAAAATGAGATGTATATTGTGCTGAACAATAAACCCTAGGTGTCCATTCAAGATTCTTACTTTATTGTCTCCCATTTAACGAACGGCTGATGGATGGTTTCTGGTCTCTGCAGGGATACTGCTGAGCACTTTAACACTTTGCAGAGCCTCCATCACCCAGCACGACAGACAATCAGTACAGGAATTCAATCAAAGCCTCTGTGAGAGTAAACACCGTCATTGGTGTCATTTCTCTCAAATTCACATCTGCTTTTTTTGACCTAGTTACTTTTTACTATTTTTATGTTGAGCCTCCAGCAGCGAACGATAAAGTAGATTTCATAGTTTTTGCATTTTGATTCTCGCCTCGTCGGTGAATCCATTAATAGGTGATAAGGCAAGGAATGTTCTCATGTAGCGCTAGTCACTAATTTAGAAATATTCAGCATATGCTCCCATCCCCTTTTTTGCATTTATGCAACTATTTTTCACTACCAACATAGCCCTGACCGATTGAGGCATGGACGCCTTCTTTCTATAGTTTAAAGTTTTGTGTGTGGGAGACCGCAACTGCATATGTCAGGCTTATCCCAAGAAATGTGAAAATAGAGAGATTTCCTCATGTACCCTAAAGTAGGGCGATTCATGAGAAAATTGGGGTATTTAAGATGCCCAAAAACGAGCAAAAAAAACATATTAAATCTGTAAAAATATGCATTTATTGTATCAAAATGTTAATATATTCATAAAAACATATTGGTAGCTGCACATCCCAATGATTGGATATGCAATGAAAATGGGCATAAAGATGTATCTAAAGCAGTGGTTCTCAACCTTCTAGGGCCGTGACCCCTTGATAAAATTTCCTAAGTTGTAGGGACCCCTAACAGTAAAATTATTTTCGTAGCGTGCGCTGTCAGCACCCAAGGCAAGACAAGTAATTTGCGCCCCTAACCCACAGACATTTAGCGCTCCCTGAGTCCTTTTAATGGCAACTATAAACACAGGTAGTGTTACTCACTGTGTCTCTGGCTTCACTGTGTCTCCGACTTTGTGGTGTCTCGTAGCAGTGACACCTATGCCCAAATCAGGAGATAGGATCTCCTCAAGCCCCTCCCACTTCACATTCCTCACTTGTCAGATGACCTCTAGTCTCTGCCTCCCAGCCATACCGTTAACTGAATGGGTGCCTGCAAAGAGGCTGAGTGGGCAACCACGGGCTCCAGGAACAGCCCAGCTGGGCGGCCACAGGCTCCAGGGATAGCCCTGCTGGGCGGCCGCAAAAAGGCTGGCAGAGCGGTGCGGGCTTCAGGAACAGCCCAGGATTCGGTGACCCCTGGCAAATCATCATTCGATTCCCAGGTTGAGAACCACTGATCTAAAGGGTCAGGATCGATGTGCTACTCGTATGCTAACAAGGAACATGCTGATAGAAGGGAGAACCGAGAGATGTGCTCATCGCTGTTTATCTTCTCCTTTCACTGTCCAGTCAAAGTCTTGGGGCAGGGACAAGACCTGTAAGTGTATTTAACAATGACATAGAAAAATGTGGTCTCCTGCTCTGCCAGACAGAGCTATCCTGTGTAAATCTATCGAATGCATGGACAGAGATACAAATCCTTTGTCTGATAAAGTGGCTACCATATATGAATTTTGTCTGTGTATTTAGCTGTATACCTGGAGTTAAACTTGAAATAGAAGCCCCACCTAGACTTTCATTTTACTTCTGGGTATTTAAATATTACAGTACCCATTTCCCGAGTCCCGTTATGGAGAAGTACCACAGTGAAGATACTCTGTAGAATTCTTTCCCTCGCTGCTTCTACCTTTGAAAGCTGTGTGAGAATCATACAGTAAATGGTCCCTTTAAAGTCCCTGTAATTCAGCTTTTCATTTGTGCTCTTTGTGTAGAAGATAAAGTCCCCATTTCAGCTGGACTTCATTTTCATCATCGCCTTTTGTTTGTTTTCATCACTTTCAGACGCTCGCTCTCTCAGCACCTCGCTAATGGATGTAGTTTAGCTGTTCGCCCACGCAGTGGCCTGATAGCCAATCTGAACATTGTTATTGTTAATTTTCTCCTTAACAAGCTGGATAACTTGCCAGACCTGCTTTCTTCTTCAACATGCAAAAAAAACTGTGCTCCTACTCTATGTGATATCTTGTTTTCTCATAACTATGATATAGGGTTCTTCTGTTTTAAAGAAGAATTCCAGGTATGGATATTTTATACATAGTAACATTGGTCCAGCTTGGATCAATGTAACTATGTATATACCATAATTGACCAATCCCCCTGTAAATTCATGCTGTAAAAATCACTGTATACACACCGCTACTCCAGTGACCTCCACTAGCTTTTGGGTTCTGTGCCGAGGGGGTTGCTCTGCCTATCCACTCCGTCCAATCGGAGAACACTTTGCATTCATTTAGAAAATGCAAAGCATCCTCTGAATAGCGCCATTGTTGAGCGTCCGATCTCCTGTGTTCCGAATGGGTAGCCACTCGGTATGGGACTCAGAAACAAGTGGAGGTCACTGGAGTAGCAGTGTGTATACAGTGATTTCCAGCTTCTAGGAAGATCGGCCAGGTATGGTATATACATAGTCACTTTGGTCCAAGCTGGACAAATGTAACTTATGTATAAAATATCCATACATGGAAATCATCTTAAGTGCCGGTTCACATCAGCGCCGCTTCAAAGCCGACATCCCTGACTTTAAAGAGGAGGTCCACTTAAACAAAAAATATTAAAAGCCAGCAGCTACAAATACTGCAGCTGCTGACTTTTAATAAATGGACACTTACCTGTCCCAGGGTCCAGCGATGCAGAAGCCGATCGATCGCTCATCTCTCGGCTGCCCCCACCGCCATCCTCGGTCAGGGAATCAGGAAGTGAAGCGTTGCGGCTTCACTGCCCAGTTCCCTACTGCACATGCGCGAGTCGCGCTGCGTGTCTACACTGGTCCCCGTTGTGTTATGGGAACTGTGTGTTTCCCAGAACACAACGGGGGTGGGCGGGGGTTTTGCGGCTAGCTATTCCCGGAAGTGGGTGCAGATACCTGTATCATACAGGTATCTGCACCCCCCTCCCCCATGAAAGGTGCCAACTGTGGCACCGGAGGGGGGGGAGGAATCCGATGAGCGGAAGTTCCACTTTAGGGTGGAACTCCACTTTAACAGAAGTCAATGCAAGTCGTGGTGAAGTCGCCCCAAAGTAGTGCAGGAACCGTTTTCTAAGCCTGAGCGACTTGAGTCACACCGATTAGAACGGTTCCATTGCCGTTATTGGGCACGACTTGTCATGCAACTTTGCAGTGTGAACCGGCCCTTAAGCAGCACTATGGTCATAATATACATATAAAGTATGTCCAGATATATCAAATACTTTATGGGATCTGTTTATAAAGCAGTAAATGTGACTTTCACCAAACATTCTCTGGTGGAGAACCAATCACCGTAATTTAAAACACAAGGACCTTGAAGATCTCCCACCAGAGAATGTTTGGTGAAAGTCACATTTACTGCTTTATAAAAATACCCTTATGAGTTAAAGGAGAAGTAGAGCCAAAGCTTTTTTGGCCCTACTTCTGAGGATCACAGGAGTGCAGTTCACTCTGCAGTCCTATGACCAGTGTTCAGCAGACTGTTGGAAACCAACCAGATGCCTGGACCGGCAACCGGCTCAGCTTCTCAGCGCATTGCTGAGCCAGCCGCTCCCGCCCCCTCCCCAGTCCACCGCTCCAGTGAGCACTGGAGGGGCAGAGCAGAGAGTGAAGCAGAGACTGAAGGTCACGGCTCTCTGCTTACTGAAGGCTGAGAACTGAACGATCAGTAGTTTTTGATCACTCGGTTCTTTGTGTAGAGGCGGCAGGGGACAGGTGCAGCATCGGATCGTTGCTGCATCCACTTGCATGAGTCTAAATCTCAAACTTCTCTTTTAAAGATCATTGTATGTATGCAGATATGAAAAAGTGATTTTGGTTAGAATCTCTACCAAAGGCTACCAGGACCATGAAAGCTCTCACCCTTTTGGAATATCTTCTTTCCTCTGCTAATACCTCAACATGTGGGATCTTGCAACTTTATAAGATACTGCTTTGCTTAGAAACCTTACAGTATCCCCCTACCTTTCTCAGTGGGAAGCAGAACTTCGCCAAAAGCTATCTGAGAAGCAGAGAACAGAAATACTGGAGTTTGCGTCAACCTCCTCAACCAGCTCAGTTTCAAACCATTATCTAGGTTTTATCACACATTTGTCAAGTTAAATTCCATGTTCCTGATATATTCACCTTATTGCTGGAGAAATTGTGGAGCTTAAAGAGGAACTTCACACAGTAATAAATATTACTTTAAAATACTATAACTGGTGACTTTGAAAAAAAACAGGTACTTACCAGCCCATGTGGTCCAGCACTGTCTTCCTGCAGCCAATTCTTATCACCACTGCTGAATCCCTTGTACCATCATCTTGGATTTGTGAGACGGCTGTGACTTCCTGATAAATTACAGCTGGCTTTCCATTGCATGCGCAAGATCACGTGGTGCAGAGAGACAGGTCCTGCAGCCTCCTGGGACATGCGATGAAAGGGGGGGCAGAGAGGCAACATCATCCTCACCCTGGGCCAGGCTTGATTGCAAACAGATCCAAAACTTCTGTCTAACTCATAATCACGGGTTCTGAGCTGCCAATAGACCCTTGTGCCTACCTATTTCACTGCTCAGAGATGTCTACTAACCTATGCAAGCGGTCAATAGTGCCACACCTGTTGAACACTGCCATGATTCTAATTCCCCTGTGCTGGAACACCTCAATGATCCAATCTTTTTAATTAAAGAGCAGTTCTGCAAAACTGAATATATTTGAGTGATGGAAGAACTCACACGTACTCAGTGATTCTGTCTCCAAATTAGAGCAGATCTGGTAGATCACGTTTAAAACTTCCACAGAATTTCTGGTAAGACCAGGAAAGTTCACCTTTAATCATATCTTAATGTAATATATCTGAAAACTCCCTCTCCTTTTTTTACACATAAAATGAATCTACAAACCTAAAAGTCCAACAGGCTAAAAATTTGATTTCTTCTAATTAGGGTTTCCACAAAACCGTAAACTTGAAGCTTCTGCTTCGATCCACATGTGTTTTTCCTCCACCACCCTTACAGATATCAAAACACTCATCACACACTATGTGACTTCTGCTCTAATAGGAGGTCTGACAGTGTGTGCACATCAAAGATCGATCATTCTCTCTCCTTTCCTCCTCCCCTGGATATCAGATCTAGCTCCGTATCATGTAAGCAACCTCATGAGACAAACGCTCACATAGCGTGACTCTAAGTTCATTAAATTATAACCAATATAATAGACTAACAGAAAAAGTTCTGTAAGCAGCACCCATGTTCACACATACAGTTAGATCTATATATATTTGGATACAGGCACAATTTTAGTTTTTTCAGGTATTTACCAAAACATATTCAAGCTATAGTTATATAATGGATATGGGCTGAAAGTGCACACTCTCAGGTTTAATCTGAGAGTATGTACATCCAAATCAGAGGAAGGGTTTAGGAAATACAGCTCTTAGGAATAGCCACCAACAACCCCCCCCCCCCCTTTTTTTCAAGGAACCAAAAGTAATTGGACAATTGAATCAAAAGCTGTTTCATGGCCAGGTGTGGGCTACTCCTTCATTATTTCTTCATCAATGGAGTTGGATGGAGTTGATTCTAATGCCCTGTGCACACGGTCGGACATTGATCGGACATTCCGACAACAAAATCCATGGATTTTTTCCGACGGATGTTGGCTCAAACTTGTCTTGCATACACACGGTCACACAAAGTTGTCGGAAAATCCGATCGTTCTGAACGCGGTGACGTAAAACACGTACGTCGGGACTATAAACAGGGCAGTAGCCAATAACTTCCGTCTCTTAATTTATTATGAGCATACGTGGCACTTTGTGCGTCGGATTTGTGTACACACGATCGGAATTTCCGACAACGGATTTTGTTGGGTGGGCAGCAACTAGTAAAAAATCTTGCTGGCACCTTTATGTGTGCTTTATGCACATAGGGAAGCCAATTGAAGTTGATGGACTGCCCTAAAGCGCAACATGTGAGAATGCACAAAATGAGTGGAGCTTTTTCTCTGCAGTTGTCTGACTCACCAGGGGGGTATGTCTGCAGAGGCACTACTACTTCCCCATAAAAAGCAGGGGTCCTTCTCTGTAGCATGATTGCAGGGACAGGCTGTTCAACTCAGGCTGTGGCCCCTTTTGAAACAGATGTTGGCCAACAATTCCAAATGTGGGAACGTAGTGACGTACAAGACGTACGACCAGCCGAGAAAAAGGAAGTTCAATAGCCAGTGCGGCTCCTTCTGCTTGATTCCGAGCATGCGTGAGCTTTTGTGCGATGGACGTGTGTACACACGATCTGACTTTCCGACCAACAAAGTTTTGTAAGCGGAACATTTGAGAACCTGCTAGCAAACATTTGTTGGCGGAAAGTCTGACCGCAAATGTTCAAAGGAGCATACACACGGTCGGACTTTCCGACAACAAGCTCACATCCAACATTTCCGTGTGTACACAGCATAAGACTTTGCACAGAATGAACTTCGCTAATTTACACTGAAAGTTTTTGGGGTTTTACATTAGTCCAATACAAATCTTTTACAGCACTTCTATATATTACTACCAGTGTTGGGGTTTGTTATCAGAGCCAATACAAGTTTATATGTGTGAGCCTAGTAAATAGTATCTCCCTACACTGTGGCAATCTCTCAAAGTGACAGTTACTGATGTAGTTTACAGAATATCTCGTCTGATCCTACGTCAGCCTTGATCACAGACACTTTGAAGTTTCCCTCAACGCCCTAACAAGCTCATGCATGTTTTATTCCATTTGGGGATTAAAAATGGAAACCCGCTGAAAGCATTTGGAGATGTGCAGAAATACTTTAAAGTTGATGGTGGCAGC
This sequence comes from Lithobates clamitans, assembly GCA_037952925.1. Lineage (NCBI taxonomy): Eukaryota > Metazoa > Chordata > Amphibia > Anura > Ranidae > Lithobates > Lithobates clamitans. Next base: position 71,426 of record JBBGZY010001792.1, read on the forward strand.
ACCCTCTTTCAAAGGTTAGCTCCTGCCAAAAACTTTTTATTGACTTTCTGTTTTCGATAAACAGGACTCAGATGTCCGTTAAAGCGGTAGTAAACCGCATTTAACTACTTTAGCCCCGGAAGGTTTCACCCACTTAAAAGAGATGAATTGGAATTTATTTTTATCTTTCTGTTTCATACTTACCTAGGTGGATGCAGCATCGGACGCTGCATTTGTCCCCTGGCACCTCTGCACTGAGAACTGAGCGGTCAAACACCACCGATGGCTCGGTTCTCACAGCTCTCTGAGTAGAGAGCTGCTGACAGTCAGTCAAAGCTCTCCATTCTGCTTCCTACTCGCTCACTGGAGCGCTGAGCTGTGGAAGTGCGGGGAGCGGCCGTCTCAGGCTCACATTGGCTCGCTGAGAGGCTGAGATGGGTGTCAGTCCAGGCATCTGGCGGATCCAGACTCCCATTGTCGGGACAATACGGTGCCTGGACTGAAATCTGTGATGTCAGCAGAGAGTCAGCCTGCTTCCTGCTGAAAACGGGTCACAGGAGTGCAAAACGAATTGTACTCCTGTGATCTATAGGAGACAAACAGCCAAACGAGCTTTGGCTATACTTCTCCTTTAATGACCAGGCCATTTTTTGCGATACGGCACTGCGTTGCTTTAACTGACAATTGCACAGCCGTGTGATGCTCTACCCAAATAAAATTTATGTCCTTTTTTTCCCACATATAGAGCTTTCTTTTGGTATTCTTTGATCACCTCGGTGTTTTTTATTTTTTGGGCTATCAACGAAAAAAGACAATTTTGAAAAAAAAAAAAAATATTTTTGACTTTCTGCTATAAAACACATCCAATAAAAAAATGTAAAAAAATTGAATTTCTTGATCAATTTAGGCCAATATGTATTCTGCATATGTTTGGTAAAAAAAAATTCTTGATAAGCGTATATTGATTGGTTTGCGCAAAAGTTATAGTGTCTACAAACTATGGGATAGATTTATGGCATTTTTTTTTTTACTAGTAATGGCAGCGATCAGCATTTTTTTTTTTTTTTTTGCGGTACTGCAGCATTAAAATACAGCCCCATAATTATAATGGGCCTATGCACACAATTAATGGGCTGTATTTTAGCTCAGTAAAAAAATAAGCTCTGCTGAGCTTTTTCAAGCTGCAGTGTGCAAGAGGCCTAAATGACACTTTTTGGGAACCAGTGACACTGAGGCCGGGTTCACACTGGTACGACACAACAGTCGTACCACTTTGGATCCGACTTTGCCCTGCGACTTGAAGTGCGACTTCAGTGAACAGGGATCCGACTTTGATCCCTGATAATACCAGGCACTGTGTCTGGTATGAATCTTTAGGGGGAACACGCAAAATGTTAAAAAAAAATACGGCAAGGGTTCCCCCTCCAAGAGTATACGAGGCCCTTCAGTCTGGTATGGATTTTAAGGGGGACCCCCCCACGCCGAAAAAAACGGCATGGGGATCCCTCCCCAAAATCCATACGACCCTTATCCGAGCAAACGGCCCAGCGGGTCAATAAAGGGGGTGGGGACGAGTGAGTGCCCCCCTCCTCCTGAACCGTAAAAGGCCACATGCCCTCAACATGGGGGGTGGGTGCTTTGGGGTGGGGGGGCCCTGCGCCCCCCCACACACCCAAAGCACCTTGTCCCCATGTTGATGAGGACAAGGGCCTCTTCTCAACATCACTTCTGCTAAAAACAAAATCGCCGGCTGAAAATACCATGTAGGTGCAGGCATCATCCCAGTATAACCACTTCAACCCGAGGACATCCTACGCGCAGAAAGTAGTTAAATTAACCATTGGACACATTTTGTTCAGTAAGTACAAAAAAATACCTGTTAATCCTTTCTGAAACCCTGTCAGCTGATAACTTCCAGTGCTCTCTGCCTCTGCTGCACTCATAGGGCCTCGTGGACTCTGGGCTTACAAAAACGCTGCTTTTACAGGCGCTTGGTGGTTTGTTTGTTTTTTTTGCAGCCTGTAAAAGCACCTCTGCCGGCGAATTAGAAGAGGAGCGTTTACAGGCTAAAAAAAAAATCCAACCTCACTGAGCTCGAGCTGTTTTGCAAGGAAGAATGGGCAAGAATTTCAGTCTCTCGATGTGCAAAACTGATAGAGACATACCCCAAGTGACTTGCAGCTGTAATCGCAGCAAAAGGTGGCTCTACAAAGTATTAACGCAAGGGGGCCGAATAATTTTGCACGCCCCACTTTTCATTTTTTTATTAGTTAATAAAGTTTCAAAAATCCAAAAGATTTCGTTCCACTTCACAATTGTGTCCCACTTGTTGGTGATTCTTCACAAAAAATAAAAATTTTATATCTTTATGTTTGAAGCCTGAAATGTGGCAAAAGGTTGAAAAGTTCAAGGGGGCCGAATACTTTCGCAAGCCACTGTAACACAGAAGAGACAATAAAACAGTATAAAGAGTCAGTATTACCATATTTAACTAATGCCGCGAAAGGTGCAATACCAAGAAAATAGAGAGAGTTGGATAGTCCTACTTTGAGGGACTGGTGTATAAGAGTTTAATACATATATAGGATGGAGTTTTTAAGTATTAGAGAAGAAGAGCGATTAGTAAACCTCAAAAAGATCTGGAGGAAGTGGGAAGAATTTAAGGGAACTAAAGACTAAACGAAGATCCTGCAGGGAGAAATCGGGTGATTTCGATCAAATGGAGAATAAACAAAAGAGAAAAAGGAGAATACAGAACTTAAATAAGGAGAGTAGTGGGGGATTTCTTAGAATGTGGTTAATAAGCTTCTTTTGATAATACGATGTGCAATGATTTTTTTTTTACGTGATATATAATATGTAATATAATATGTAAAACTTAATAAAAAAAAACAAAACAAAAGTAAACAAAAAAATAAAACAAGTGAAATTCTCTGCGGAACCGGCTAAGATTCGATCCATCTATGGGCAGGCTGATTGTACCCAAGTCGATCCATAGATCTCAGGCACATAGTGTTGTTCACATTATCAAAACATGAAGCGTAAGCATTGCTTTGCTTGACAATGGAAGCATCATGTCGAGTCAGGAGGCGTTTGAAGCCTTTCAACGCCTCCTAATCAAGTCTATAGTAATGCTTCGCAAACGCTCTGGCAGGCAGTTGCTTGCGGTGTGGTTGCGGGAAATTAAAATTAGTTTATTTCCTGTAATGTCACTTCCCATTTAAACACGGGCCTTTGTGGAGCTGTTTTAACGCGCCCTTACGCTCATGAAATGCTTCAAAACTATGCATAGGGCATTTGGAGAGCTTTTTTTAACTCGTCATTAACGCTTGTAAAACAGCAGTCTAAAAATGATAACTTTTAACCTTCCTGGCGGTATGATTCTTTCTGATTTTAGGTGCTGAAAGCGGTACAATTATTTTGCATGGAAATTTGGCGTTTTATATTGTAGGTCTGTAATTCTTAACAATAACACACTTAAATCTGTCCAAACAAGAGTCTAGTACAGGGCTTGACAAATTTGCTTGGAATCTAGGAGCCAGCTAAAAAAGTTAGGAGCCAGGTTTTTTTTTTTTTTTAAACGACCGACAAAGCTTTATTTTCAATATAAAAATTAACCAATCTTAAATTTACACAGAGACGACTAGAACTAATGTGACTGCTTTTATTTCCTGCCATGCAGGTACACAAGACCGTCATATTCCCACTAAGGATCCAATCAGGTCCGCCTGAAAAACTGACAGGCGAACCTGATCAGACAGCCCGAGTGAAAGGGGCCAAGCAGGGAGATGACAAATAATAAATTCATTTTAATTAACCACTTCCTTCCCGCAGGACGACTATATACGTCCTGTCTTTGAAGAGAAATACCGTAGTTATGGTAGCACCTAGCTACCATAACCCCGGTATCTTCTTCAAGAGCCGGCGGTTCTCTTTCAGATAAAAGTGGTCTCTGCAGCAGATTAGCAGAGAGATCACTTTTATCGGCGGCAGGAGAGGGCCCCCCCTATCGCCACGATCGTTAGAGCGAGAGCAATAATTCTAGTCCTAGACCTCCTCTGTAACTCAAAACATGTAACCTGTAGAATTTTTTAAATGACACCTATGGAGATTTTAAAGGGTAAATGTTTGTCGCCATTCCACGAGCGGATGAAATTTTGAAGCGTGACATGTTGGGAATCAATTTACTCTGCGTAACATTATCTTTCACAATATAAAAAAAATTGGGCTAACTTTACTGTTTTCTTATTTTTTAATTAAAAAAAGTATTTTTTCCCAAAAAAGTGCGCTTGTAAGTCCGCTGCGCAAATACGGTGTGACAGAAAGTATTGCAATTACCGCCATTTTATTCTCTAGGGTGTTAGAATAAAAAATATATATAATGTTTTGGGGGTTCTAAGTAAAGGGAAGGAGATGAGCAGGCAGTGAAAATAGGCAGGGGAAGCTCCATTAGCATTGGTGGATGTCTTGTCATACCAACGGCCACCACCAGAGGGCGCCCGATTGCAGAAAGAACCAGGAACCATAGGACTGCAGTAGGCCGCAAAGCCGGGGCCTCAATTACCGGCGTGGCCCAGCGCGATCGCGGCGGGAGGGGGGGGGTGTCGAACGGACACACAGCTGTGCTGCCCCAGGCGCCAGGTCGCTAATTCTAGTCGCAAATGCGACCTGGCGCCCGGGTTTTGTCGAGCCCTGGTCTAGTAGATATCCCGGGTATGATAAAGTTTGAAACACGAAAACATAAATTATAATATAATAAATAAAAATAAATAATTAAAAAAAAAAAAATAATAATAATAATAATAATAAAATATATTTCCCCACAATTCACTATCGCTCAATTCTGCAAGTGTTCTAATTTACTATCGCTGTTTTATAGCTGGTCTAAAGCCACTTTTGACGTAAAGGGACACTTTTTGGTTGCTATGGACAATCTCCAGTTTCCAGGCAGAAAGAACAGTATATTTAATATAAAACTGCATGTAGGGCATGGGCCAAAGCACTGGGGACAAAAGGGATGTGAAATCATTTCATACAGTACTGTAATCTGTAAGATTACAGTACTGTATGTGTTATGATTTTTACAATTTTTTGAATTTGCCACCAGGCTCCGCCCCGTGCGTCGCGACGCTCGCAGGGAACGGAGCCTGGCAAGGAGAGGCTTCGGGGGAGGACAGAGCCCATGGACACTGCGGAGGACATCGCAGGATCCCGGGGACAAGGTAAATAAAGCCACACCAGGATCCTGCGATGTAATCCAGAGTGTGGCTCGGGGTTACCGCTAATGGTCCTGAATTTTAACCCCGAGCCACACTCGGGAAAACCGCCAGGGAGGCTACGTGATAAATGTGGTGCGTTTTTTAAAAATGACCCCATTGCTATATACTGTTACACAGACTTGATAAAGATATCCTCGGGTCTCCTGCAGCACTGAGCAGGATATCATTTATTCTTAATTGTTTCTCTCCTTTTGGTTTTTAAAGCATGCATAACTGAGTGATAATATGGTGTGTGCTTTTGATAATACAGAACTAAACCCTACAAAACTTGCCTCCCCTCCATCTATATAAAGTCCACAAGACTAAGTTTTATTTTAAAGTAGCTTTCTTCTTCAACTGCCTGGGGGGTTATGGGGTTAACAGGTAATGATGTAAGCGTCCCTGCGTTGTAGAATAGGGCAGTACAGCTTGTAATATCTCAGATTTCACCACTAATAAAAGTCTAACCATTAGCAAGGGATGGACATTTGAACCCACTAGTCCAGTTCCCCCTTTTTTTTTTTTTATTATAGAACATCACAATGCAGCCATGGATTTCTCAGGTTTGCAGTTGCCTGTCCCCCCCAGCACAAAGTTAATTCAAAGTGTCATGCTTGGAGTCTGCAGCGACCATGAGTGCCGCACATAGATTTCCAGTCCGACCAGACATTAATGAGGCCTGTTATTGGAGAAGACGTGTATCATTTCCCTGCGCTGAGTTCCAAGTTCAAGCCAATTAAAACACAGCAGGAAAGGCATTCTCGCCTGCTGAATTTGTTTTAAGAGTGTTTTACCATTTTACATTTTTTATGCCCTAACCAGCTCTCTGAATTTTTTTTTTTTTTTTTTTACCTAAAGATCCAATCGTGACTGTAAAACGATATTTGATTTTGTCCATGGGCCCCATTTATCATAGATTCTTTGCATGGCAAAGCAACAGGTTCATTTAACTTTTGTCAGATTTAGGCCTCATACATACTAGATAACCTAAAAACAGCAGAACCGCTAGCAGGGAAAAAACAGTTAAACCAGAGTTAAAAACTTGCATTTTGCCATCGCACGTCTTATTACACAAACCTTTGCACGTTTTTGAGCATTCCCATTTACAAGCGTTTTCTTTTAGTATTCCGGACACACCCCTCAGCTCATTTTACACTCCTAAATTACCAAAATACATACATACATTATATGAGAGAGAGATATAAAAGAAAATAGTTAAAGTGATACTAAACTCCCATTGTTTAATTTACATTGTTACTTCTATTTCTGTATATGGATGATGACACTGTAATTAATTTAATTAAAAGGTACCTTTTTCCTAATCAATATACAGAGGTCACATGACCCAGATCTTTTCCAGCCTGTCTGCAGGGAAAGCAGGGGGAGCTTCTAGTCCTACGCTGCTGGTCACATGTTCAAAAAAAAAATAGCCTTTGGGATACAGAGTAAATTGAGTACTGTCCGTGATACTTTTTTTATTTGCACTAACATACAATTTTTCAGGACAAGCTTTCGGGGTATGTCCCCTTCAAGGTCCAAGCAGTACTGATTTACAATTTTTTTAGCAGAATGTTAAAAAAAAAAGAAAAGAAAAACAAACACATACAAATCGATGGTAATTTATTTTTTATTCTATTTCAGGTACTTGTATAGCGCCGTCAATTTACGCAGCACTTTACATATACATTGTACAAGATAGCAGCAGAGCTAGTGAGATAAGACAGAGGGAGAGCTATAGAATGGAGGGGGGGGGGGGATACTAGTCACAGAGGGGGTCGTAAAACTTTAGAATAACTGGTAAGGAAACCAATATCTAAATTTAGGCCATTATTTTTTGTATCAAAAAGAATTATCATTCTTAGTTCAAACGTTTTCCTTTCCTGGATAGTTCTGAAATTCCCTTTAAGAACTAAAACATTGAGGTCTTCTATAGTGTGGTCCGGTTGTGAGAAGTGATGTCCCACAGGTGTACATAAACTGTCTTCTTTATGTTCCTTGATGGTATGTCTGTGCAAATTCATTCTCGCTTGCAACTTCTGTCCTGTTATATCAACATAAGATCCTTTGCTGCACCTTTTGCATTGGATGAGGTACACAACATTACTGGAGGTACAGTTGTAAGATCCCATGATATTGAAGGTTCCATTTGTGTGTGTGTCTCTTTTGTATACAGAGTAAAAACAAATAATAGCAATAACTGTTTTAAATTGTCATACAAAAATATATTTTTTTAAATCAAATGTTTATTTGTGTAAATAACATGGTGTGGGCAGATTCTGTCAGTCACAGGCTGTGTCACGCCCCTCCAACCTGTGTCTTAGAATAAGAGGGAGGTGAAGCCTCCATTATGCTACATGTACTATCCCACCCCCATTGTGTTTAGCTGGTTAGTGGGCATGGAGGAGGTGGGAGGGAGGGAGCTGTCATTTACCACTTTGTATACACCGACATGTGTGACTCTGTAGTCACACAGGCTGCTCAGATGTGATGGGGAGGAAATGCTCAGCATAGAAACTCACTGAAAACTGAGCATGTGCAGAGTTGCCACCACAGCTGAAAAATCCCTAGCTTAATTGGGGACATGGACAGAAGGTGGGGATAGAGAGCAGCAGGATCAACCAGGTTTTTTTGCAGAATACAGAAAACTAATCTAATGGTGACCGAGTGAATATGAACAGCACATATACACCATTTTTTGATATATTTAAAGAGAGAGAGTGATTTTTATTTTTATTAATAAAATGATATTATTTACTCTATGTTTTATATAATTGTCTTAAATTGTTACATTTTATAAATTATTTTGAACTGTTTTTTGGAGGTTTTTTATTTTTATTTCCTATCTATTTTTATTTCAAAATAAAATAAACTTTACATGTTATACTGTGTATGTGTGTGTGTGTGTGTGTGTGTGTGTGTGTGTGTGTGTTATATATATATATATATATATATATATATATATATATATATTTATATATATTTATTTACAGTTAGGTCCATATATATTTGGACACAGGTACAATTTTAGTTTTTTTCAGGTATTTACCAAAACATATTCAAGCTATAGTTATATAATGCACACTCTCAGGTTTATTTTGAGGGTATGTACATCCAAATCAGAGGAAGGGTTTAGAAATTGCAGCTCTTAAGAATAGCCATCCCCCCTTTTCCAAGGGACCAAAAGTAATTGGACGATTGCATCAAAAGCTGTTTCATGGCCAGGTGTGGGCTACTCCTTCATTATTTCTTCATCAATAAGGAGGTGAAGGGTCTGGAGTTGATTCTAAGTGTGGTATTTTCATTTGGAATCTATTGCTGTGAACCTACATCATGTGTTCAAAGGAACTGTCCATGCAAGTGAAACAGGCCATTGTAAGGCTTTAAAAACTAAACAAATCCATCAGATCCAGATACAGAGGGTTCACCACAAGGTGAAAACCATTCATAAGCCCGAAGAATAAAAAAAGCCAGCTTAGACTTTGCCAAAAAACATCTAAAAAAGCCAGACCAGTTCTGGAAAAGCATTCTTTGGACGGATGAAACTAAGATTAATCTGTACCAGAATGATGGGAAGAAAAAAGTGGAGAAGGCTTGGAATAGCTCATGATCCAAAGCACACGTTGTCATCTGTAAAACTTGGTGGAGGCAGTGTGATGGCATGGGCATGCATGGCTTCCAGTGGCACTGGGTCATTGGTGTTTTTTGATAATGTGACAGAAGCAGCCGGATGAATTCTACAGTGTTTAGAGATATACTGTCAGCCCAGATTCACCCAAATGCAGCAAAGTTGATTGGACGGCGCTTCACAGTACAGATGGACAATGATCCAAAACACACTGCAAAAGCAACCCAGGAGCGTTTGAAGGAAAAGAAGTGGAATATTCTGCAATAGCCGAATCAATCACCTGATCGTAACCCAATTGAGCATGCATTTCACTTTCTGAAAGCAAAAGTAAAGGCAGAGAGACCCACAAACAAAGAGCAACTGAAGACAGCTGCATTTAGAGCCTGGCAAAGCATTAGAAAGGAGGAAACCCAGTCTTTGGTAATGTCCATGGGTTCCAGACTTCAGGCAGTCTTTGCCAGTAAAGGATTCCCAACAAAATATAAAAAGTGAACATTTTATTTATGATTATATTTATTTGTCTATTTACATTTGAGCCCCTGAAAATGGGGGGACTGTGTATAAAAAAAATGGTTGCAGTTCCTAAAATTTGTACTTGATATTTATGTTCAACCCCTTGGATTAAACCTGAAAGTCTGCACTGCAAATTCATTTTTGTTAATGCACTGCAGATCACTGAATCACCTGCCTGAAAGTATATTTGTGTTTTAATTTTCTCCTGGTGGCATACAGAGCCAAAAGTTTGAAAATTGTGCCTGTGTCCAAATATATATGGACCTAACTGTATATACTGTGTGTGTGTGTGTGTGTGTGTATGTATGTGTGTATATATATATATATATATATATATATATATATATATACAATGATAATACAGTGGTTTTTAACCACTGTACATGAAAAACACTGAATGCTCACAAACGCACGTTTATTAGTGTTTAGGCGTTTTTGAGCTCAAAAACTACTCTCCGGACTTTGGAGGGTTTTTTTTCTGCCGCTAAACTCCTGAAAATGCATATAGTGTGCATGGACAAATTTACTAACATAGGTGGGATATATGGTCACACAAGTGATGCAAGGCAACCTTATCCCTGATTGGAATGTGTAGAAAGATTTGGTAAATGGGGGATTTTTATGGTGCCACAAATAGAACAACAGATAAATAAAAATTGCAGAATTTTATTAATAGAAAAATATAAAAGATATAAAATTTTGCTAAAGCTATATAAATTCCTTGGCCAACAGGCATTTATATAGCTTTATCAGCTCCATATGCATTATTGTTTGTCATCATGTTGTCATATTTTTATATGTGTGTTTGCACGAGAGTCAACATTTGTTTACTCTTTTTATATATTTTTCTAATTTTAATAAAACATTGCAATTTGTATTTAATTTGTTCTATTTGTGGCAGCATAAAAATCCCCCATTTCCCAATTCTAACATAGGGGGGAGTTTAGAGGCAGAGGGGAAAAAAGCTCATACGCCTGTAGAAGCAGCCTTTAGAGCTGCGGTGTGCATGAGCTCTTAAAAACCACAGGTTGATCAGCACAGCATGGATATAAAATAAACTTCTCTATAATCGTTTGTTTGATGCACAGTAAAGCCTTCTTATTTGAAATAGATTTTTAATGAAAGGTTTAACAAACATCTTAGGATACAAACATTATTAAACAAATATGAAAAGATAAATGCACCCTCAAATGTGATCAAGGGTTAGGATATTGTAGGCATCATACAAAAAAGCCAAGTTTAAAAGGCAGATCCTACGAAATGAAGCTACTGCCAGCTAAATGTAATCACTACAGTAAAGGCTTCTCAAAACAGAAGGTATTCACATGTCGCACTCCATCACATATCTCAAAAATAAGATTATTATTTTCAGGACAGTGGGCAGAGCCATGCAAATCATTCCTTTATGCACCAAGAGCCAAATGCATATTTAGAATTGCTGGTTTTGTTGTAAAGCATTTAAAAACCATGCAAGATTGGTATAAAAAAAAGCTCCTCTGGATGACGCATTTCAACCACTCAGGCTCTTATGGAATCTGGGACTTGATTCTCAGGTGGTGGAAACACATCATTCAGAGGAGCATACAATCCGGTGTGCTGAGTGGCGGGCCTAGGATCTGTCCATGCTCCAGTACACTCCGTACCATGACACAAGAAGGCATCCCATGGATAAGGTCACTTCCTTTCAGCAAGATCTATTTATTTGGAGAACATATGCTGCAAGTCCCTTTTATATGATCCACCGTGCTGATTTGTTTCTCCCCCCTTTAATTGTGTACGAGGGACAGTTCCTGGGTAGGACTGTTGTCCTATTGAGTTACACTTGTTGAGTGGAAGTCACATCATTGGTGTGCCACCTTCTTGTGTCTTGATTCAGAGCAGTGTAGGGTTTTTATTTATTTTTTGTACCTTCGTTGCTGGTCCTACAATGTACATGATGATGCAGGAGTGCCTGCCCACATTCCTGTGCTGTAGAGGGGCTGGATTATGAGAAGTATTTATCTCTATTACATGACCCTCTCATAAAACCATCATTATATCCTGGTGGGGAAGCATTTCTGTTTGTAAGAAAGTAAAGATTTTGTTTGCCAACCAATGGGCAGGCTTATTTTGTTACAAGGGGGCAGCAGGTAGAGTGTTTTTTTTTGTTTTGTTTTGTTTTTTGTTTTTTTCAAATCTTTCAGTTGTGCTCCTGTGTTGTCACCCTGTCACATGAACATCTGATTACAAGTGGGTGTGTAAACACAAAGGCATTATGGGCCATTGTGACTATCAGCAAACCTGCCCCCCCGAAGATGTCATGCAGCCGTCCTACATGCAGACAAGAAATGGCTGCCAGAGATCAGCAGCACTGAGATGTAGCAAAAGATGAAAAAATAAAAACAATATTTTATGTTAAAAATGGCAGTTTTTTTTAATAGTGTTTCCTCAACTGAAATGTCATCTAGTCAAGGTTTAGATTTGCTTATAAGTTAACCCCTTCCCGCCGAGCGTACGCAGATGTGCAGCCTCGGCTTTCGGGGGTTATACCGGGATGATGCCCGCAGCTGCAGGCATCATCCCGGTACTGTTTTTTAGAGCGGGCGATCGGCTTTCCTGGTATAACAACCGATGCGGCTAAAAGCCGATCAGCTGTTATACCGGAGGAGTGGGAGACACTCCTGCCGCTCTTACCGGGCCTCCCGATCCACCGGGAGGCCCGATGACCAACCTGCCAACTCTGGCGGCTAGGGACAGACTGAAACGAAGCCGCTCACGGCTTCGTTCCAGCCTCCTAATAGTAAACACAGAAGTGACGTCATGACGTCACTTCCCGTTTACTCGGCTGCCAATGGCGCCGGTTTTAAAAAATATACATTATTCAGAATCGCCGAAAATGGCGATCTGAATACTTTGAAGTGCAAAGGAGGGAGGTCTTTTAGACCCCCGATCCCTCCTTAAAGAGTACCTGTCACCACCTATTACTGTCACAAGGGATGTTTACATTCCTTGTGACAGCAATAAAAGTGATCAAAAATTTTTTATTTTAAAAAAAAACACAATTTATTAATATAAAAATAAATAAGAAATCTTTTTTTTTTAAAGCGCCCCCATCCCCGCAAGCTCGCGCAGCAAAGAAAACACATACGGAAGTCGCGCCCGCATATGTAAACGGTGTTCAAATCACACATGTGAGGTATCGCCGCGATCGTCAGAGCGAGAGCAATAATTCTAGCACTAGACCTCCTCTGTAACTCTAACCTGGTAACAGTAAAAAAATGAAAGCGTCACCAATGGAGATTTTTAGGTACCATAGTTTGTCGCCATTCCACGAGTGCGTGCAATTATAAAGTGTGACATGTTTGGTATCTATTTATTCCGCGTAACATCATCTTTCACATTATACAAAAAAATTGGGGTAACTTTACTGTTTCGTTTTTTTTAAATTCATGAAAGTGTCCCTTTTCCCAAAAAGTTGTGTTTAAAACACCACTGCACACATACCGTTTGATATAAAATATTGCAACAATCGCCATTTTATTCTCTAGATTCTCTGCTAAAAAAATATATATAATGTTTGGGGACTCTAAGTAATTTTCTAGCAAAAAATACGGATTTTAACTTGTAAACACCGAATTTCAAAAATAGGCTTAGTCATGAAAGAGTTAAACGTTTAAAACATAACTCAAAATCTCTACATGCTTCCCTTTAGCATAGATCCTTGTGTTTGTCTTGTTAAAAAGAAATCGTTGCTTGTCTGCATTTTTTCCACATTTGTCAATTATTCTTTATTGCAAATTATGGCAAACCAGCTCTGTGCGTTAAAGTTTCCTCTTTCTCCTGATTGTGCGATCTCCCAGATGGAAGCGTATCAGTAAATTATTATTTTTTTTAAAAAGCAGCTAGTGTTAGACTTTGATTAGGTCTTCGAGCTGACAAATCAGTGGTGACGAAACTCATTTGCTTCTAATACGGCAAATTTACAACAAGTCTGTGCTTATAAAATAGAGGATTTCTGGTTTACCAGCCAAAGTAAAATGTATCTAAACCAAAAAAACTAAATTGTAATATGACGGCACAGCAGTTCTTAGACATGGTGGCTGTAATAGTTTTGTTTTTGGATCTTCTTTTCACTTTATTTTAACCTGGTATTACTGTGAATAACACACTTACCCTGGGAGGCTACGCTTACTCCTTTACTGTATCTGTAGAGGAAGCCATGATTGTCACCCAGGCTGGACTACGAATATACCTTTCTTCCCCACACCTGGGGCCTGGTAAGCTGCATTATATTACATTTTTGTTCTTGGATTTTGAAATTATTTAAAGTGGTTGTAAACCCTTACATAGACCTAATGAAGTGACTGACATCAGGTGATGCACAGAAATGAAACAAATCCTCCTACATAAGTTGTACATATTTATTTGCAGCCCTCTCTTCTCTACAGTCAATTAAAATGCAGAATTTACACTGCTTTTCTGAGCTTCCAGAAGTTGGGGGAGGGGATCTGATGTCACACACTGCACAGCACAGAGAGAAGAGCTGGGTGTAATCTGAGATCTCAGTGGAGGGAATGGACACACACCCCTCTACAGAATCTCAAAGGAAACATGCACAGCTGAGATTATAAGGATAGCTGTATGGTTGGAGGTATCCTGTAACTGCACCACATTCCTATAAATGCCATACTTTGACAGGGATAGGATGGGATTTTTCAGATGCCATTTAAGTCCACCAAAGAGGTAAGTATTAAAGCGTATATATTTTATTTATACAAAATTTTAAATCCATAGACATATGGGTAATATACAGTTGGACGTTATTACATTATACTGAGTCCCAAGTGTACTTTTGTCTTCAACATGTTTCGCTACATTGGCTTCTTCAGGAAATATTAAAGTGCTACAGTATAACTATATAGAGAAACAAGAGTCATAATTAGAAATAATATACATACAGCAATAAGTCTGTATAACGTATAAAGTTCACATCACATACCAGGGCGACCAGAGATTGCACCCAGATAGGACCAAAGAGACAAAGGGAGGGATAATCCCAGACAGTCGAGGAGCACAGCTGAGGCTTTCAATCACAGGCTGTGTGATGGAGGCCCCCTACCTAGTCCCCCTCCATCCCATGGAGTGGGCACAACCTGTCAGAAATAACTCCTACAGATAGCAGAGGAACGAGGTAGATCTATCTATCTATCTATCTATCTATCTATCTATCTATCTATCTATCTATCTATCTATCTATCTATCTATCTATCTATCTATCTATCTATCGATAGGTCCATATATATTTGGACACAGGCACAATTTTCATACTTTTGGCTCTGTATGCCACCAGAAGAAAATTTAAATGAAACAATCCAAATTAATTTGAAGTGCAGACTTTCAGCTAATTGAGGGGGTTGAACATAAATATACATTTTAGGAACTGCAACCATTTTTATACACAGTCCCCTTAGGGGCTTAACTCTAATTGGACAAACTAACCTAATCATAAATAAAATGTTTGTTTTTAGTATTTTGTTAAGAATCCTTTACTGGCAATGACTGCCTGAATTCTGGAACCCATGGACATTACCAAAGACAGGGTTTCCTCCTTTCTGATGCTTTGCCGGGCTCTAAATGCAGCTGTCTTCAGTTGTTCTTTGTTTGTGGGTCTCTCTGCCTTTAGTTTTGCCTTCAGAAAGTGAAATGCATGCTCAATTGGGTTGAGATCAGGTGATTGACTCAGCCATTGCAGAATATTCCACTTCTTTTCATTCAAAAGCTCCTGGGTTGCGTTTGCAGTGTGTTTTGGATCATTGTCCATCTGTACTGTGAAAAGCCGTACAATCAACTTTGCTGCATTTGGCTGAATCTGGGCTGACAGTATATCTCTAAACACTGCAGAATTCATCCGGCGGCTTCTGTCTTCTGTCACATCATGAATAAACACGCAGTGCCACTGGAAGCCATGTATGCCCATACCATCACACTGCAAGCTCCACAATGTTTTACAGATGATGTTGTGTGCTCTGGATCATGAGCTGTTCCAACCTTCTCCACACTTTTTTCTTCCCGTCATTCTGGTACAGATTATTCTTAGTTTCATCCGTCCAAAGAATGCTTTTCTAGAACTGGTCTGGCTTTTTTTTATGTTTTTTGACAAAGTCTAATCTGGCTTTTCTGTTCTTTAGGCTTATGAATGGTTTGCACCTTGTGGTGAACCCTCTGTATTTGCTCTTGTGAAGTCTTCTCTTGATTGTAGACTTTGACAATGATACACCCACCTCCTGGAGGGTGTCCTTCACTTGTCTGGATGTTGTGAATGGGTTTTTCTTTACCATAGAGAGGATCCTGCGATCATCCACCACTGTTGTCTTCCGTGGACGTTCAGGCCTTTTTATGTTGCAGAACTCAACAGTGCATTCTTTCCTCAGAATGTACCAAACTGTTGATTTGGCTAGTTAGTTTTGCCTTACAATGGCTTCTTTCACTTGCATGGACAGCATAATGTAGGTTCACAGCACACACTAATGCCCGTACACACGGTCGGACATTCCGACAACAAAATCCTAGGATTTATTCCGACGGATGTTGGCTCAAACTTGTCTTGCATACACACGGTCACACAAAGTTGTCGGAAAATCCGATCATTCTAAACGCGGTGACGTAAAACACGTACGTCGGGACTATAAACGGGGCAGTAGCAAATAGCTTTCATCTCTTTATTTATTCTGAGCATGCATGCCACTTTGTGCGTCGGATTTGTGTACACACGATCGGAAATTCCGACAACTCATTTTGTTGGAAAATTTTATAGCCTGCTCTCAAACTTTGTGTGTCGGAAAATCCGATGGAAAATGTGTGATGGAGCCTACACACAGTCGGAATTTCCGACAACAAGGTCCTATCACACATTTTCCGTCGGAAAATCAGACCGTGTGTACGGGGCATAAGATTAGCCACCCCCCCTTTTTCAAGGGACTAAAAGTAATTGGACAATTGAATCAAAAGCTGTTTCATTGTCAGGTGTGGGCTACTCCTTCGTTATTTCTTCATCAATTAAGCAGGTAAAAGTCTAGAGTTGTTTCTGAGACCCCATACACACTATTAGATTTTCTGCAGATTTTTGTCTTCAGATTTACCAAAACATGTAGTGCAAGGGCCCACCTGATTGCATACAAACTGAAACTTTTAAGGTTCTGAAGACAAATATCTGCAGAAAATCTAATAGTGTGTATGGGGTCTTAAGCCTTGTACACACGTTCAGATTATGTGATGGATTTTCTTCAGTTTTTTGTTGGATGCTAGTCTCAAATGGAAAGTGAAGAGGGTACTAACCATCAGAGAATTTTCGGACGACAGAATTCAACGTCAGAATGCATTGAATTGTTTTCTCTGTGTTCTTTCATTTCTGAGCATGCCTAGACTTGCTCTTCATTTTTTTTTTGGGCAGAAAACCGTACTAATGAAAAGAAAATCGGACGTTGTGGTCACATCAGACAAAAATTTTGGAGCCTGCACATCCAGTTTTTGTCTGCCGAAAATTCCTAATCAGCTGTCAAAAGCAGCATACCAATGATCAGAAAATCGGCAGATCGTTCATCGGACGAAATTTTACTTTAGATTTTCTGACAATGTGTACGTCGGGCCTTTAGAACTCCAGACCTTTTACCTGCTTAATTGATGAACAAATAATGAAGGAGTAGCCCACACCTGGCCACGAAACAGCTTTTGATTGGTCCCTTGAAAAAGGGGGTTGGCTATTCTTAAGAGCTGTAATTCCTGATCCCTTCCTCCGATTTGGATGTACATACCCTCAAATTAAACCTGAGAGTGTGCACTTTCAGGCCATATCCATTATATAACTATAGCTTGAATATGTTTTGATAAATACCTAAAAAAAAATCAAATTGTACCTGTGTCCAAATATATATGGACCTAACTGTGTGTGTGTGTGTGTGTGTGTGTGTGTGTATATATATATATATATATATATATATATATATATATATATATATATATAATATATTGTGTGTGTGTATATATATCTATATCTCTCTCTCTATATATATATATATATATATATACTGTACATATACCATATACATACACCAAACTTGGCTTCAATCTTTTGTCATAAAAACAAGAAAAAATGAGTATTATAAATTGCAGACTAAATATTCCATACTCTGATTCTGGAGTATAATAATATGCTGTAATCTTCCTAGCTGTCCAGCAGGGATGCAGGCTGCATTATCTGACATACAGAGAGTCATAAATCATCTGGTGCAGCATCTGTGAGTTATCTAAGATAGACCCAACAATAATATTCAGATCTTGTCATTACTGGAAAAACATCACTGTTTCCCTTTCAGGAATTTCATTCTTTGTGAAGGCATTCATATAGATCAGCGAATACCGGTACGCTGTTTTTATGTGCAAACCACTTAGTTTACACACACTGATGTAGACATGCCCCGATCTTTCTCTAGGCTACAGATTACCTTTCCCAGTTTCAGAGAACCTCATTGATTTCCTCTGGGCATATCGTGGCCACAGGAGCAGCAACTACAGCGTAAAACAGAGTTTTCTTCCTGTTCATTTCACCAGCAGCCAAACAAGCTGATAATAATCCATAGAAGTAATTACATGCTCCTTTCTGAATGCAGATTCATGACACCAGTTCAACCATTGAGGATGATCCCCACAATGGAGTATGCATCCCAAGGAATTGCCAACTTCTCTTATCAACTTAATATAAATACAATAAAAAAATGGCATGGCTGCAGATTTACTGGAGGTGGAGGAGAAAGCAATAAATTCCTTCCTCGTTTTTTTTCTTCTTTAAAGCTGAACTCAAGACAAATATAAAAGACTCAAACGAATGCATCACTGTAATCATGGATACATCAATGAGGTCCTGTCTATACCAGGATGAGCTGCATTGATCAACACAAGGACACTCTAGTGGCTCATTCACAATACACAATATTTCCAGTGACCTGCTTTTTTTCGCAGTGGATAAATGCAAGTCACCAATACTGCACATAGAGAACAATTTTGACATGGGATGGTGCAGGCTGCTAAGTTTACACACATTAACGCAAGCATGTTGTTTTTTCCCATTTTTTTTTTCCAAATAACATTTTATTGGTTGTCTCAATAGAGAAACAGTACAAAAATGTAAGAGAAAGATAAAACAATGCATGAAAAGTCGCAATAGCGCCTTTTCCGTTTTTAAAGTGACACTGCTCATACAGTGTAAAGTCAGTGTCTCTGCAGAGGGCCCTGCATTCTCCTTCTACAGTGGGTATAGAAAAGAATCAACCCCCCCCCCCTCCTCTAAAATAATCACATTTTGTTGCTTTGCAGCCTGGAATAAAGACAGATGCAGTTTTTGTTTTATTCAGCTGTATTTACAACTTATCCAAGTGAAATATATAACATCAACATGTCAGAAAAAAACTCAAAGACCGAATCACTGAGTTAAAAAAAGGACCGCCTCCCTCCTAAAAATGACTTGGAAACGCAATTGGGTGTAGCTAATCACCTTTTCAATTGCACACAAAGCCATTTGAATTCCAACTGTTATCAGCTCTGGTCATTTTGATTAGCTCAGCATAAAAAGAGCTTTCCTGGAGCATTTCAGTCTCTAATAGTGCAACTAAAGCAAACTATTAACTAAGGCACTGTCAAAAGATCTCCAGGATAAAGTTGTGGACAGGCACAAGTCAGGAGATGGATACAAAAAAATTTGAAGCCTTTATTAATGCCTAGAAGCACAGTGAAGTCTATTATTAAAGTGATTGTCAAGGTTTTTTGCTTTTTTTGTTTTAAGGGTTTGGCACAGAGCTGCCTAAATCCTCCTTTTCTTGGGTCCCCCGGCGGCGCTCCTGGCTCGTCCTCTTCTCCAGTGCCCCCACGGAGAGCCGCTTTCCATAGGGGCACTCGTGCGGGCGCACTCCCCAGTCAGATAAGAGAAAGGGGAGGCTATGGGGGCAGCTACAGTACAGGAGGTTTTTCTTCTTAATGCATTGAATGCATTAAGGTGAAAAACCTTGAGGGTTTACAACTCCTTTAAGAAGTGGAAGGTATTTTGTACAACACAGACCCTCCTTGGATCAGGGCGTCACTCCAAACTGGATGAAAGAGCCCGGAATAAACTGGTCAGAGAGGCTACCAAGAGGTCTACAGCAACTCTGAAGCGGTTGCAGGAATTTATGACAAAGAGGTGATCATTGTGTGCATGTGACAGCAAGTTTTCTATACCCGCTGTGCTTGCCTGCACTACCTTAACACTACCTGACACTTCTGAATATGGAGAAGCATGTGACCTGCTCCCCTGTGACAGTGTACAGGACTAGCAGCCAATTGCTAATCCCTGAGCACTGCCACATGACTGAGGGATTGACGAAACTGCCTACCCCAGCCAGCCAGATCAAAAGCAGAGTTCCACACAAAAATGGAACTTCCGCTTTTCGGAACCCTCCCCCCCTCCGGTGTCACATTTGACACTTTTCAGGGGGGAGGGGGGTGCAGATACCTGTCTAAGACAGGTATTTGCACCCACTTCCGGCATAGACTCCCACAGGAGTCTATGCCTCTTCCTGTCCCTCCGCGCTGTCCCCTGGGAAACACACAGGTCCCAGGAGATAGCGGGGACCAGTTACGACGCGCAGCGCGACTCGTGCATGCGCAGTAGGGAACCGGGAAGTGAAGCCACAATGCTTCACTTCCTGATTCCCTCACCTAGGATGGCAGCGGCAGCTGCCGAGAATCAAGCAGGTTATCGGCGTCGGCTGCCGACAACGCTGGACCCTCGGACAAGTAAGTGGCCATTTATTAAAAGTCAGCAGCTGCAGTATTTGTAGCTGCTGGCTTTTAATATTTTTTTTTTAGGTGGACTCCCTCTTTCACACCACTGATCTCAGTGCCAGCTGCGATGGAGGAAGAAGTGGCAGCCTACTTTGCCCTATTTGATGTGGGTGCCCATCAGTGCAGCCTCATCAGTGCCCATCAGTGCAGCCTCATCAACGCACATCATTGAAGAAGAAAAATGACTTATTTGCAAAATTGTAAAATAGAAACCCAAGATTTGAATTTTTTTTTTCAAAACTTTTGGTCTTTTTTTTTGTTTGTTTAGCAAAAAATTGAAAACCGAGTGTTGATTAAATAGCACCAAAAGACAGTTCTATTTGTGTGAAAGAAAAATGCAAAAAATGTCATATGGGTACAGTGTTGCATGATTGCGCAATAGTTATTTAAAGTGCAACAGCGCTGAAAACTGAATTTGGCCTGGGCAGGAAGGGGGTGAAAGTGCTCAGTATTTAAGTGGTTAAAAGTCAGTTAGTTTCATTTTTTTTGTCACACTATTTTAGCACAATTAGTAAGTGCTAAATTTACATAAGACATACAGTTATTCTTAGGGCACACAAATACAATATATTACTCATATTTTTGGTAAAATAAAAGATAAGGTTGTGCTGAGTAAAATTACAATTGCCTCAAAATTGTGTGTGCCCTTGTAACAGCTACAAATGTTGTTACCCTAAATTTTCCATAGATGGCTTTTTAAAAGCCCTTGCATCAGTTTAGACTGGAGATAACTGTGTAAAACGGCCCTGGAGTTATTTCTCCTACTTTGGTGTGTGCAGCGATTTGTAACATACGTAGCACAATCTTTGTTTTTGGACATAGTGATGTGATGTGTGTTTATGTCCGTGGTGTAGTTATGTATGTGGGGGAATGAGATGTTTTAAGTGCTTAGCTGTAGCATACATTTTTTAATAAACTATATTTTTTAATCATATATGGGAACCAAAGTCCCCTATGTAATATTATTTTGTTGTGAGAGGTTCTCTTTAAAAGAGAATAACAAGGTTTAAGGGGGAAAAAAAACAATATCCTCATTGATCCGATGCTACATATGTCCCCTGCCGTTTGTACACAAAGAACTGAGCGATCAAAGACTGCTTATCGCTCAGTTCTCAGCATTCTGTGAGCAACGAGCCGGGTACAGCAAGTCACCCATTCTCTGCTCTGACCCCCCCCCCTCCCCCTGCGCTCAATGGAGTGCTGAACTATGGAGTGGCTGGCTCAGGCTCTTAGCAGATCACTGAGAGGCTGAGCCAGTTGCCAGGCCAGGGTTCTGGGTGGATCCTGAACATATGGTCGGGATCGGCTGGACTGTCTCTGTGACTTCAGCCATCAGCTAACTTCAGTCCGCTGTAGGCTGAAAACGGGTCACAAGAGTGCAGAACTAACTGTGCTCCAGTGATCCATAGGAAAAGTATTGCCAAAATAGCTTTGGCTTTACATCTCCTTTAATGAGACATCAGGGGCTTATTGGATCTCTGATTTCTTACCTGCCCTCCATTGAAGCGAATGGAACACAGACGTTCGCTGATCTTTTTCTCCTCTACTCGGAGGCACCCAGTCCCGAGTCCACAATTGGTATAATGGAACTCTGGAAACTTGGTTTGGGCGGTAGGAATGTACCGGGGGTATGTGGAAGAGCTTCCACCTGACAACCGAAAGTTGGCTTGTCAGATTTACAGGAGTGTATGTAAAACGCCCGCTGCTGCTGAATGTGTTAAAGCATATCTGTGGCCAAAATGTAAAATTCTATATTAACTACCACATTATATTTTAATTACTTCTAGTCTACTCCTATTGCTCTGAATGACCTTTAAGTTTGCATACGTACTTTGTGAAAACCCCCACACATTTACTAACATGAATTCTAATTCTGTGACATGTACCCACTATGCTCTGTAAGTAGGCACTGCTGTGTCTCAGAATTCACAGAGCCTGCCTACTAAACCACAGAAGTGCTAAGAGGAGGAGTTTCAGGAGGCGGGGTCAGTACAGTATTCACTGCAGGCAGCAAGGTACCATGGGATATGTAGTCCTTAGAAATGGAAAGTAAACAGTAGAGGAGAAGCTGCAAAACATGCAGGGAATCCAGGAAGTTGTAAGACGTGATAGCCAGCAGACAGGCAGCACTCACAATATGAGAGAGTTCTCAAGTAAGCTTATATTAGATTGTCAAAAATAACAATTATTTGTATTGTTAATACAATTCTGATGTTATAAAATGAATATATGTACTGTGATAATAGAACTCCTTTTAACCAAGTGATTTCTACATTATTTCAGTATGTAACAATCTAATCTGGCTTTGAATAACCTCATATTGATTTCTCTTTCTTTACAGCTGGTTCACAGGACGACGGCCAGAATTCACTGACCCAAAAGTGGTTGCTCAGGGTGACGGCAGAGAAGGTAATGCCTACAAGTCTGTAAAGCACAAACTGTCTTCTGGCTGACGAAGGATATTGTCACCTACTATAAAAGACATTATTATTCATCAGCAATGAATGTTCTCTGTAGATCATACACAGATGGCATGGCCATGTTGTAGAGGTTATTATTACTTTTATCCTGGGATCCTTTTCAGAACCAAGAGTCTGTTTCTCTACATGTCTAGGAAATTAATTTGATTTTCCATTTTGATGATTATATGATTGCACAATGAGCGATCAGAGACTTGGGTTACTTTATATATTGAGCTACAAATGTGCTATCAGTATCAGGTTACCAGAAAACATACGCTCACCGGCCACTTTATTAGGTACACCTTGCTAGTACCGGGTTGGACTCCTTTTTGCCTTCAGAACTGCCTTCATTCTTGGTGGCATAGATTCAACAAGGTGTTGGAAACATTCCTTAGAGATTTTGGTCTACATCGACATGATGGCATCACAGAATGGTTGCAGATTTGTTGGCTGCACATCTCCCATTCCACTACATCCCAAAGGGTCAGGGCCGTCTTTAAGGCAGGGCAAAAGGGGCAGCTGCCCTGGGCCCTGTCATTGTTGTGGGGGCCAAAGCAGCTGCCTCATACTTGCCAACTATCCCAGTTGAAATCCCCTTGTCCCTTGAAGGTTTAGTCCCATGCTGTGTCCTGATATCTCAGTGTGAAGTGCTGCTACTAATGCTGCCCAGCTCTGCCCTATTGTTGTGTACAGATGACTCACCTGCAGACCCTGTGTTTACATGTAAATAACTGTCTTTCATATGTAAACAATGGCAGCATTCATAAGTAAATAGCAGCTGCATTCATACGTAAATAGCTGAGGCCGGCGGCATTGATATGTAAATAAAGGCAGCATTCATATGTATATCATGCCCCCCTGCAGTGAGGAGGATGTGCTGTAACCTATAACAACCAATCAGTGAACAGTATTACTGTACAGTAATCTCTAGCAACCAATCAACAAGCAGAAATCATATGCTGTAACCTCTAGCAACTAATCAGTGAGCCTTAATGTGTGTTGTAACCTCTAGCAACCAGTCAGTAAGCAGTAATGATATGCTATAACCTCTGGCAACCAATCACAATCGCTGCCTGATCTTTTACAGTAAACTGATTTTAAGTCTAGCTGCTATTTATTTTATGTCTCAGAGCAGGTGGAGGGCAAAACTGCATGGGGGGGCCCCTAGAAAATTTTTGCCCAGGGTCCAATCAATATTAAAGACGGCCCTGCAAAGGGTGCTCTATTGGATTGAGATTCGGTGACTGTGGAGGCCATTGGAGTACAGTGACCTCATTGTCCAGTGGTGAGATGATTGGAGCTTTGTGACATGGGGCATTATCCTGCTGGAAGGAGCCATCAGAAGATGGGGACACTGCAGTCATAAAGGGATGGACATGGCAGCAACAATGCTCAGGTAGGCTGTGGCGTTTAAACGATGCTCAATTTGGTACTAAGGAGCCCAAAGTGTGTCAAGAAAATATCCCCCACGCCATTACACCCCCTGCCTGAACCGTTGATACAAGGCAGGATGGATCCATGCGTTCATGTTGATTATGCAAAATTCTGACCCGGCCATCTGAATGTCGCAGCTGAAATCGAGACTCATCAGGCCAATCCTCTATTCACCAATTTTGGTGGGCCTGTGCGAATTGTAGGCTCAGTTTCCTGTTTTTAGCCAACAGGAGTGGCATCCGGTGTGGTCTTCTGCTGCTGTAGCCCATCTGCTTAAAGGTTCTGTGTGTTGTACATTCAGAGATGGTATTCTGCATACCTTGGTTGTAACGAGTGGTTATTTGAGTTACTGTTGCCTTTCTATCATCTTCCCATTCTCCCCTGACATCAACAAGGCATTTTCATCCACACAACTTCCGCTCACTGGATATTTTCTCTTTTTCCGACCATTCTCTGTAAACCCGAGAGAAGGTTTTTGAAATACTCAGACCAGCCCGTCACCAACGCAAATGGGAATTTGTTCCTCTTACGGGACTTTAAAGGGAGAAACCTACTCTAGAGTAATGAGGAGTATGAATTTGTAATAAACATGAGTTTTATTAGTCAAAAAGGGGTGTAGATCTAAACAATTCTACAAAGCACAAAAGTGGATGTACAGGGGAATACAGGATGCGTAATACAAACAAATATGCAATACAATGTATGAAATTCACAATCATTGGACTTCGGTACATATGGAACACACATACGGGGAGTACCCAGCTCGTCACCAACAACCATACCACGTTCAAAGTCACTTAAATCCCCTTTCTTCCCCATTCTGATGCTCAGTTTGAACTTCAGCAAGTTGTCTCCACCACGTCTAGATGCCTAAATGCTTTCAGTTGCTGCCATGTTATTGGCTGCTTAGCAATTCATGTTACCAAGCAATTGAACAGGTGTACCTAATAAAGTGGCCGGTGAGTGTATATGAACAGCTGAAGTTACAGGCAAATCTTGCATCTATGCATTAAGGGAAAAACCCTTCTGCATACAGCACCCAACCCCACCCCATACTTACCTTAGCCCCGTCTCGATCCAGGGATGTGCTTGAGAGCAGAGGCTTTGTCTGTTCTTTTCCTCATTGGCTCAGAGACAACTGGGGGAGCCATTGGTTCCTGCTGTCAATCACAGCCAGTGACGGAGAAGCAGAAAGTGGATGCATGTCCGGCTGTCTGTGTCAATAGACACAAACAGCAAGGCTCTGGAGCGAGCATGCGCTAGTGCCCTCATAGAAAACGGCTTTCTGTGGGGGGCATTTGGCAGGGGGGAGGAGCCAGGGCCGCCGGCGGGGGACCCGAGAAGAGAGTAAAATCAGGGCTGCTCTGTGCAAAACTATTCCACAGAGCAGGTAAGTATAACATGTTATTTTATATATTTGTTATTTTCATGAAAAAAAATGTGTTTAGAATCAGTTTAAGGAAGATCAGTGTCTGGTGGTCAGTTATAGGAGATCAATGTCTGGTGGTCAGTTATAGGTGATCAATGTCTGGTGATCAATTATAGGAGATCAATGTCTGGTGGTAAGTTATAGGTGATCAGTGTCTGGTGGTCAGTTATAGGAGATCAATGTCTGGTGGTCAGTTATAGGAGATCAATGTCTGGTGATCAGTTAGAGGTGATCAAAGTCTGGTGGTCAGTTATAGGAGATCAATGTCTGGTGGTCAGTTAGAGGTGATCAATGTCTGGTGATCAGTTATAGGAGATCAATGTCTGGTGGTAAGTTATAGGTGATCAAAGTCTGGTGGTCAGTTATAGGTGATCAATGTCTGGTGGTCAGTTATAGAAGATCAAAGTCTGGTGGTCAGTTATAGGTGATCAATGTCTGGTGGTCAGTTATAGGAGATCAGTCTGGTGATCAGTTAGAGGTGATCAAAGTCTGGTGGTCAGTTATAGGTGATCAATGTCTGGTGATCAGTTATAGGAGATCAATGTCTGGTGGTAAGTTATAGGTGATCAAAGTCTGGTGGTCAGTTATAGGTGATCAATGTCTGGTGGTAAGTTATAGGTGATCAAAGTCTGGTGGTCAGTTATAGGTGATCAATGTCTGGTGATCAGTTATAGGAGATCAATGTCTGGTGGTAAGTTATAGGTGATCAAAGTCTGGTGGTCAGTTATAGGTGATCAATGTCTGGTGGTCAGTTATAGGAGATCAGTCTGGTGATCAGTTAGAGGTGATCAAAGTCTGGTGGTCAGTTATAGGTGATCAATGTCTGGTGATCAGTTATAGGAGATCAATGTCTGGTGGTAAGTTATAGGTGATCAAAGTCTGGTGGTCAGTTATAGGTGATCAATGTCTGGTGGTCAGTTATAGGAGATCAGTCTGGTGATCAGTTAGAGGTGATCAAAGTCTGGTGGTCAGTTATAGGTGATCAATGTCTGGTGATCAGTTATAGGAGATCAAAGTCTGGTGATCAGTTATAGGAGATCAATGTCTGGTGATCAGTTATAGGAGATCAATGTCTGGTGATCAGTTATACCCCTTTCACACTGGGGTGCCTTTTAGGTGTTTTAGAGTTAAAAATAGCGCCTGAAAATCTCCACTCATACCTCCCCAGTGTGAAAGCTCAAGTGCTTTCACTCTGGGGCGGTGTGCTTGCAGGATGGGAAAAAAAGTCCTGCAAGCAACATCTTTGGGGCGGTGCGGGAGCGGTGTATACACCTTTGCCAAAACGCCCTGCCCATTGAAATGAATGGGCAGCGCTGCCGAAGTGCCTGCAAAGCACCCTTCGGCCGCTAGTGGGGGTTAAAAGTACCCCATTAGCCGAAAAGCACCGCTATAACAGCTTTAACGTTAACGCCGGCACCGCCCCAGTGTGAAAGTACCCCTATAGGTGATCAATGTCTGGTGGTCAGTTATAGGAGATCAATGTCTGGTGGTCAGCTATAGGTGATCAATGTCTGGTGGTCAGCTATAGGTGATCAATGTCTGGTGGTCAGCTATAGGTGATCAATGTCTGGTGTTCAGTTATAGGTTAAGTAAGCCTATTTGAACTTCCCCCGGACAGTTTAGGCAGCGGGACTTGGATGGTCTCTTTACACATCTATCATCTGAAAATACTACCATTTTGCACCAAGACCGCCGGCACGAGCAGGATGAGAACGAGGAGAATATCTCTTCTGTTCACACCTATACTTAGGTCAGTTATAGGTGATCAATGTCTGGTGGTCATTTATATGCGATACACAAAAAATTAGGCAACACTTCCAGCACTAAGAGGCCTTCTGTGGTGGAACGCAGAAAGGCAACAGCAACACCAAAACCTAGGTGGATGCAGCCCTCCTCAGACGGGGTAATCGGAAGTAACACTGAAAAGACAAGCAAACAAGAAGGCGCAGGCACCTAGTGCATTGCCGATATACATTTATTCATTAAAAAAGGGGATAAAAATGGATACTCACAAAATGCAACTAAAAATAGACCATAGGACACACGCATGCTGTGGACATTGAGGGCTGTATAGCTGATGCGTTTCTGGGGCGCAGCCCCTTCCTCAGAACTGGACTTCAGAAGTGAGCAGAAATCTCTCCAAAGTGAAGAGCCATCTCCTCCTTGTCACCAAAACACATTTCCCCATTTCTAAGCTTCCCTTTCCTATTACTGTTCTGGTGACAGCTGTAAAATGTTGAATCTTCCCCACCATTTGCTGTCTCAGTGGCAGTGGTTTACTTTAACTTGCTTTACATACAACGGTGTAAAATAAGAATGAAAGCCAGCACCTCCCCTATAGGAAATGTTATAGAAGGGAACCAGCTCGTTGATCGGGCCCATCTACCTGCCAGTAACAGATGCTCACCTTCTGTACTCTAATCCTTTGGAGAATGCTTTAAACCCCAAATTAGATTCCAATTATATGCGTTTCAGATGGTAAAGCTGGCAAGGTCACCTTGCTGAAATGCAAAGTATCCCGTGAACCTGAAAAACAGGCCTAATTTATAGAGTCCATTAGCGCTGAGACACCATGCCGCACACGCGCTTATTATCATGAGAAAGTAGAGTGGTAAATTGAACGAGTGTTTAATTACAGCATGCATAGCTAGCTGGGCTCGTCTCAACTCCTTCTTTTTTTATTTCTAAACATCAGTTCAAGCAGAAAGCTAGAAGTTCATTAGCACGGCTCCTGTACCCTCTGCAGATGGTATAAACTGACAGCAGTGCGCAGTATGGGGGGAAAAAGTCTTTGTTTTACACATACTGTATGGACAAGTGTTTGTGGACACCTATCACGCCTTTATCAGCTTGTTGGACATCCCATTTCAAAACCATGTCCATTAATAAAGAGTTGACCCCCACCCCTTTGGCCTCAACTCTTTGACCTTCTGGAAAGATTTTCCACAAGAATTTGCAGTGTGTCTATGGAAATTTAGGGTCAGGTACTGATGTTGGATTAGAAGGCCTGGCTCACAAACACCATTTCAATGAATCCCAAAGGTGTTCAGTAGGGTTGAGGTCAGGGCTCTGTAGAGGACACTGAATTTCTCCAACACCAAACTCCTCAAACCATGTCTTCATGTAGCTGGCTTTGTACATCGGGGTATGGTCTTGCTGGAACACAAAGGACCTTCCCCAAGACTCTTTGCTACCACCTTGGAAGAGCACAATTGTCTAAAATGTGTTTGTATGATGTGGCAATAACACCTGAACTTAGTAATCTGGAGGGGTGTCCACATACTGTTAGACATATACAGTAAGATAGTTTGGTTTAGATATAAATGTAATGTTACCTGTGCAAAAAAAAAAAATCAGGAGCTGCAATTACTCACTTCTTCTAATGCTAGTATTCTGCCAGTCTAGAGGATCTGTTTGGCTTTTCTATTTTCTGACTCTCTGACCTGAAACTATTGTACAGATCAGGAATTGTGGCTTCACTGGTTAAATACTTGGTCAGCGACCCCATGTTTTGAAGTCCGAGATGTCCAGAGAATTTAGCATTTTTAAGAGGAGGTCATCCATGGCTGAGGAGAGGCTTCCTTCAAGATGCATTTTAAAAAAACATAGCCAACTTACCCTGTCCTATTCTATCCAAAAATCCCCCCCCCCCCCCCCAAGGTGCATACCCATCTGACTTTGACAGTGAGGGCCTCCCTCTCTGTCTAAATCTCTGGCCTGAAATATTTCCAGCACTGGTCATAGTAAAGTAGGACATACACTGATCAAAAATTTGGCCAGTTCAGCAGGGACCAGCTAAATTTCAATCTGTGCATGACTGTCCTTGACAGAAGTTGATAACGTAATTCATTTTTGTAAAAAAGGACATGCTGGAAAACTTTTGTTGATTAGCGACTGCAACTGCTCATTGATTTACTATGACAACGGCGGGTCCCACTGTCAGAATACAATGTTCCTGTAGGGGGATTCCTCCATCCATCTTGTTTTTGTGGATGGAGGAATCTGTTTGGGTATTTTTTTTTTTTATTCATCCAGTGGGCAGTGTTATTCCAGGTTTACTCTCCATACACTTGACTGTAAGAAGTAATTTAGCTATTTAGCATTAACATTCCTGCACAGTGACTGTGTGCCAGGACAACTGTACTCCTGCGCATGCGTGAGAGTGACATCATCCTGCGTTGGGCAATCAAGACAGCCAAAGACCAGCGCCCAAAAGAAACTAAGGAGAAGATGATGGAGCTGGCGAAGAACTTTGTGGATGTCAGAATGTTGGAACAGAGGTAAGTTACATTTTTTTTTTTAACTTTGCAAAGGAAAGGCATAATGTGCTCATATATATATATATATATATATATATATATATATATATATATATATATATATATATATATATATATATATATATATATATGAAGAAGAAAATCCAAAAGGTTGCTGCCCTTAAAAAATCTTTGTTGCTTTATTTCATCAAGTCTTAAACAAAGATTACAAAGCAGACATAATTGTTCCAGACAAAATAGTAACTGTTATCAATTCAGATATGAATGGATTACGTTTCGGGCTACTTTGCTTACGCCCTTCCTAAGATCCATCAAAGCACATCTGAGGGTTTCCCCACATTCATTTGTTTAAATAAGTAGTCACTGGTATCATCACACACGGAAGCAATATGGTTAATTATTCATAGCCTTAATTTAATTAATGTTTATATACACAAATTATCTACCATAAACACAGAATATGGCTAGTAGCAGCTGATAAATTCATTCTCTCATTTATCTTCTTCAAATGTATCCAGAAATCTGAAAGAGATATATACATATGTATATAGTGAGCACACATACACATGTTGTTGTTCTCCAGTAAGTAAATATAATGATTTGCCTGAACAGATGAACACACTGTGCCGAGTTCGGAGGCTTGATGAAATGGAGGCTAAACTAATTAACAGCCGATATCCTGAAGCTTTAGTTAAAAAAGAACGGTCCAATATGAATTTAGTTAGGACCTCTAAAAAAGATACAAAGAGAATTCCTTTCATTATGCAATATCACCCGTTCTCTTATAAAATTTCCAAAATCATTAAAAAGCATTAGCATCTTTTGAGAACCAGCTAACCTATGGTACAATAATTTTGGAGTCCCCCTATGTTGTCATATAGAAAAGGTAGAACGATACGTGACCGATTGATAAAATCGGATCAGTTCTCAACAGCAGTACCTAAAATTAACATTCCTGGGGCCAAAAAAATGTGGGTTCATACCCTTGTTTGTCATGTATACAGTGTAATTCTATGATTAAAGGCAAATATTTTACACATCCTCATAGGGCGTTTAAAAACCTTATACAGGGATATTACACATGCCAGTCATCATATGTTATATATGCCATTAAGTGCCCATGCGGGTTTGATTATATTGGGGAAACCACACAGAAAGTGAAGGATAGGATAGCAAGACATAAGAGATAAAATAACACAGTTACCACTTCCCCAACACTTTCTAGAATTTGGTGATACACACAGTGTATCACAATTAAAATATATAGTCCTGGAGGGAATTGAGAAGAATAGGAGAGGAGGGGATCGGGAGATGACCCTCAGAAAAAGAGAGGTATATTGGATACATTTTTTAAATACTATTGCTCCGTATGGTTTAAATGTAGACCTGGATCTTTATTTATTTGTTTGAGCATGTGGATATATATATATGTTCATCTGTTCAGACAAATTATTATATTTACTTACTGGAGAACAACATGTGTATGTGTGCTCACTATATACATATGTATATATCTCTTTCAGATTTCTGGATACATTTGAAGAAGATAAATGAGAGAATTAATTTATCAGCTGCTACTAGCCATATTCTGTGTTTATGGTAGATAATTTGTGTATACAAACATAGCCCAAAACGTAATCCATTCATAGCTGAATTGATAACAATTACTATTTTGTCTGGAACGATTATGTCTGCTTTGTAATCTTTCTTCAAGACTTGATGAAATAAAGCAACAAAGATTTTTTAAGGGCAGCAACCTTTCGGATTTTCTTCTTTATATATAAGGTCGGTGGGAAGACCTGTTTGCTGGCACTGAACTCAATCCTGGGTGTGGTTCCCTTCCAAAAATCAACATATATATATGTGTGTGTGTATGTGTGTGTATATATATATATATATATATATATATATATATATATATATATATATATATACAGTGGGGATCGAAAGTTTGGGCACCCCAGGTAAAAATGTGTATTAATGTGCATAACGAAGCCAAGGAAAGATCGAAAAATCTCCTCCAAATGGCATCAAATTGCAGATTAGACATTCTTATAATATGTCAAAAAAATTTAGATTTTATTTCCATCATTTACACTTTCAAAATTACAGAAAACAAAAAAATGGCGTCTGCAAAAGTTTGGGCACCCTGCAGAATTTATAGCATGCACTGCCCCCTTTGCAAAGCTGAGACCTGCCAGTGTCATGGATTGTTCTCAATCATCGTCTGGGAAGACCAGGTGATGCCAATCTCAAAGGTTTTAAATGGCCAGACTCATCTGACCTTGCCCCAACAATCAGCATCATGGGTTCTTCTAAGCAGTTGTCTAGAAAACTGAAACTGAAAATAGTTGACGCTCACAAAGCTGGAGAAGGCTATAAGAAGATAGCAAAGCGTTTTCAGATGTCAATATCCTCT
The DNA here is from genome assembly GCA_037952925.1 of Lithobates clamitans. Lineage (NCBI taxonomy): Eukaryota > Metazoa > Chordata > Amphibia > Anura > Ranidae > Lithobates > Lithobates clamitans. The sequence goes on from JBBGZY010001792.1 coordinate 103,676, forward strand.
GTTCGGAATGTAATTAAGAAATGGCAGTCATCAGGAACAGTGGAAGTAAAAGCAAGATCTGGAAGACCAAGAAAAATATCAGACAGAACAGCTCGCAGGATTGTGAGAAAAGCAATTTAAAACCCATTTTTGACTGCACGATCCCTCCAGAAAGATCTGGCAGCCACTGGAGTTGTGGTACACTATTCCACTATAAAGAGATACTTGTACAAATATGGTGTTCATGGAAGAGTCATCAGAAGAAAACTTCTTCTACATCCTCACCACAAAAATCAGCGTTTGAACTTTGCAAATGAATATATAGACGAGCCTGAGGCATTTTGGAAGCAAGTTCTGTGGACCGATGATGTTAAAATAGAACTTTTTGGCCAGAATGAGCAAAGGTACGTTTGGAGAAAAAAGGGCACAGAATTTAATGAAAAGAACCTCTGTCCAACTGTTAAGCATGGGGGTGGATCAATCATGCTTTGGGGTTGTATTGCAGCCAGTGGCACAGGGAACATTTCACGAGTAGAAGGAAAAATGGATTCAATAAAATTTTCAGCAAATTTTGGATGGTAACTTGATGCCATGTGTGAAAAAGCTGAAGTTAAAGAGAAGATGGCTTCTACAAATGGATAATGATCCTAAACACACCTCAAAATCCACGGGGGATTACATCAAGAGGCGTAAACTGAAGGTTTTTCCATGGCCTTCACAATCTCCTGACCTCAACATTATTGAAAATCTATGGATAGACCTTAAAAGAGCAGTGCGTGACAGACAGCCCAGAAATCTCAAAGAACTGGAAGACTTTTGTAAGGAAGAATGGGCAAAGATACCTCAAACAAGAATTGAAAGACTCTTGGCTGGCTAAAAAAAGTGTTTACAAGCTGTGATACTTGCCAACGGGGGCAGTACAAGATATTAACTCTGCAGGGTGCCCAAACTTTTGCAGATGCCATTATTTTGTTTTCTGTCATTTTGAAAGTGTAAATGATGGAAATAAAATCTAACTTTTTTGACATATTATAAGAATGTCTAATCTGTAATTTGATGCCATTTGGAGTTTTTTCCATCTTTCCTTGGCTTCGTTATGCACATTAATACACATTTTTACCTGGAGTGCCCAAACTTTCGATCCCCACTGTATATATATATATATAGGTAAAAAGTGTAGCGCTAAAGAATGTGTCAGGTGAGAAAACCTAGCGATACAATATATATGCAAATAATGAAAAGACTGACAATGTGAAAAAATACTGTCTCATAATAAAGCAACACAACTTGTGAGTGTCGCACAGTAATAGACCTGATGCGATGTAGGTCACAGAAAGCCACAAGCACTAATGATTGCTAATAAAAAATGTGATTAGAGTGACTGAATAAGAATCCCATTGTCATGTGTAAATATTCAAAACAATAAATATAAAGATTGGACATCAACCATATCATATGCAAATGTTCAAATAAATCAACAACAATGATTATTTATAACTATTCAACCAAATCAAGCAAATGTGATAATCTAAATAGTCACACAATCCTGTGTAAATAGTGTCCCTTGTGTAACTAAAAAACATGTGGACACAACAAATATAATGCTAATTCCAATATTAATTGAAACTGCAAATGTGATAGTCCATGCGTTGGGCCGTGATATATGAGGAAACAACGCTGCTGCTACAAATATTCCACAGTCTCTGAGGTACGTGCAGTGACGAGTGGATAAATACACCCAGGTGTGCCTTCACCTTCCAGGAATGGGGGAGAGAAAAGAGTACTCTTAGCCAAAGATGTGGACCCAACTCACCATATGGCGGTGGATCAATCAAGCGTAGAGCCGGCAATGTGAGGTCAGGTTCTCAAGATGGACCATTCAATCCCCTCCTCCAGAGACCGGTACGAACTCCAAGAGACCAGTGGAAATAGATATGATTCCAGACCAAAGATAGTTCCGGGCATGGCCCTCCAAGGTATATCCCCTCCAGATGGCAATATTTATACCAGGTTCAAAAAAGAAAAGAGAAGCCTCCACATAGTATAAATCCGGATGATGGAATTTATTTGAATCAAAATATCCAAGTGAATGAATATAAAGTAATTGAATAATAAAAAGCACAGTATGGGGTGGCTAGAGCCAGAGTGTTTAACCCTACGTGTTTCGTCCGCAAAGACTTCAACCGGGGTACACGCTAGCTGAGCCACCTCCTGCGCTTATATATGGGTACTGATTACTGAGTTGCAAGCTCATGTGTCTTATGTGACACTTACCTGCAAATGAAGCCCGCGTCTCCCCGCTGCAGGCCGAATTCATCTTCACCAGTCTTCCTTCCAGGGCCACGGACTCCCACTGTGTGACTGGCCAGATGCGTGTGACATCACTCTCCTGCATGCACGCAGGAGCTGTTGGTCATGGCACGCGCTCCTGAAGAAACGGCACGAGGGACCTTTCCTTTAGAGCGCATGCGCCGATAACATCCTTGGTGCAGTGTACAGTAAATCTCTCCTAAACCGTACACGTTTAGGAGATATTCACAGTACCTATAGGTAAGCCTTATTCTAGGCTTACCTATAGGTACAAAGTATACAGGAGGGTAAACAACCTCTTTAAGTTGATCTCTGTCACATACATATATGAAAATTTATGTCGTCATATGCTTAGTGTGAAACCCTCAAACAATGAAAAAAGGTATTCAGTAACAGCAACACTCACTGGTACCTAAATAAAATACCATCAAAATGAAAATAAAATTTGTGTTGTGCTATACTTTTTAAACTGTGCTTCAATCTGCATAAGCATGAAACAGTGCATGTGTGATATACATCCAGGTGTGACTCCAATGGAAACTTGTGCATTGTGCTGAAAAAGCCTCTTAAATCACAAAATAAACCAGAGGGCACACAGGCCTAGTGCATTATTGTCAATATAAGTCTTTAACCACTTAAGGACCAGGCAATTTTTTGCGTTGCGGCACTGCATCGCTTTAACTGGCAATTGCGCGGTCGTGCGACGCTGTACCCAAACAAAATGTATTTCCTTTTTTTTTCCCCACAAATAGAGCTTTCTTTTGATGCTATTTGATCATCTCTGTGTTTTGGTTTTTTTGCACTATAAACAAAAAAAGAGCGACAATTTTGAAAAAAAAAACTATATTTTTTACTTTTTGCTATAATAAATATCCCCCCAAAAATTGTAAAAAACTAATTTCTTTATCAGTTTAGGCCAATATTTATTCTTCTACATATTTTTGGTAAAAAAAAAAATTGCATTAAGCTTATATTGATTGGTTTTGGCAAAAGTTATAGCATCTACATAATAGGGGATAGAATTATGGCATTTTTAGTATTATTATTTTTTTTTACTAGTAATGGCGGTGATCTGCGTTTTTTAGCGGGACTGTGACGTTGCGGTGGACAGATCAGACACTTTTGACACTTTTTTGGGACCAGTGACATTTATATAGCGATCAGAGCTAAAAAATAGCCACTGATTACTGTATAAATGACACTGGTAGGGAAGGGGTTAACACTAGGGGGCGATCACGGGGTTAATGTGTTCCCTAGGGAGGTGTTTCTAACTGTGGGGGGAGGGGCTGACTAGAGGAGGAGACAGATCGCTGTTCCTAATCACTAGGAACAGCAGATCTGTCTATCCTCCCCTGACAGAACAGAGATTTGTCTGTTTACATTGACAGATCCCTTATCTGTCTCTCTCAGGAGTGATCGCGGGTAGGCGGCGGACATCACGGACGCCAGCCACACGCATCAGCTCGAGCATCGCGACAGGGCCGCGCACTCCCCCCCAGTGGTCTTAAAGCAGCGGATGTACAATGATGGTGATTCGCCCAGGAGAGCCAACCTGCCTACCAGTACAACTGCAGCGGGCGGTTCTTAATTGGTTAATAGATAAGAGACATTATACTCACAAATACATGCATGTGTCCCCACTGTGTGTGCGAGCCGTGTCTCACAGTATCGATCTCCGTTCCCTGCGAGCGCTGGCCCCACGCCAAATTCAAAAAGTTAAAAACACATTACACATACAGTAGACTGTAATCTTACAGATTATATTACTGTGTCACATTATTTCACATCCCTTTTGTCCCTAGTGTTTGTCCAGTGCCCTGCATGCACTTTTTTATTATATATTATATACGGTTCTTTCTGCCTTAAAACTGAAGATTGTCTATGGCAACCAAAAAAGTGTCCCTTTACATCAAAAGCGGTTTTAGACCAGCTAGAAAACAGCGATAGTAAATTAGAATCACTTGCAGAATTGAGTGATAGTGATGAGTGGGGAAATTCCTCATCAGACACTGATAGTAACGACAGTGACAATTCTGCAACTGAGAAAATTTCAGTGTTTTTGGTTTGATTACATCATTGAATAATTTTTTTTTATTATTATTTGTTATAATTATTTATAGTTATTTATTATATTATAATTTATGATTTTGTGTTTCAAACTTCTTTATCATACCCGGGATGTCTACCAGACTCTTGTTTGGACAGATTTAAGTGTGTTAGTCCTAAGAATTACAGGCCTACAATATAAACTGCCAAATTTCCATGCAAAACAATTGTACCGCTTTGAGCATCAAAAATCTGACATAATCATACCGCCAGGGAGGTTAAGCTTTAACAGAAAAACCTGGAAGCTGATTGGTTTCTATGCAGATGGCACCAGATTTTGCACGCTCCAGTTTTAGTAAATCAACCCCATGTATTTTCGCCAATAAAGTCTAATCCATTTCTTACACTGTAATGGAATAATGCTACATTCGTTATTAGATTTGGATGGCTTATGATAATCACAGCTTGGGTTTTTAACGATTGCTTATTGGAAAGTAATGTTGACTATTTTAATAATAGTCACTGAGGATGAGCAGGAGGCTCAGTATAAGCAGCTGAACACTTCTTGGATATCTAAAAGATCCACAAGAATGTGACAAACGACTCGCAGATGTCGCAGCAGATGTTCCTGGCTCTCCATCACCTCAACAAAGGCACTTGTGCGCGGTAGCTAACCCATCACTGTTGCACACAGTTACAGAGTCACAGATATTACTGGCATCTTGTGGTGTGAGCTAATTTGTAGATAAAGTCTTTACTGTAGCCAGATCCAGAAAAAAATGCTTTATGGGTGCACGGTAGTGGAGGCACTCAAGATTTGCATGCTCCCTTCATGGCGCCGACATCGTTGCCCAGTCTTTTTCGGGAACTGCAGGTATCTTAAATAACAACTACATTTTTTTTTTATGTTTTGGATAGAGAGGAGAGGGATTAGAACCCCTGCCAGTTTTTATTGCTGTCTGTGCCCCAGTTCGGGAGATTCACCCTCTCTATTTGTCCTTTTTACCATTATGATTGAAAGTGAAAGAAAACCCCAATTTTGGGTTGTCCCCAGCAAAGTAACAGAGGGGAAATCTTCCAATGGGGACACCAGCTCTGGTGACCTGGGGGTCCCCAAGGGATTTCCTTAATTTGTAGGGATTTCCTCTCACTTCCTGTCTTGGCTATTGGACAAGATGTGAAGGGAAATCTCCCCAATGGGACACAGATGGCAAAAAATAAACTGACAGGGGTTATGACACTGCCTTACTCTATCCAAAATGAAAATTAAAAGTTTTGCCTATAGTTCTACTTTAATTGGCCACATCAGGTCACTCTTTTTTCATTTTCACTTTAAGTAAATTAACCTTGATTTAATTCTGCGGTAGATCTTACTGATACGTCTAATAGAGGTTCTAACCCATCTCCACCCTATCTAAACAAGGTTTATCCTATAGTGCAGTGGTTCTCAACCTTCTAGTGCCATGACCCCTTGATAAAATTTCCCAAGTTGTGGGGACCCCTAACAGTAAAATTATTTTCGTAGCGTGGGTTGTCAGCACCCAAGGCAATGCCATGCCATGAACTGAATGGGCATCTGCGAAGAGGCTGAGTGGGTGGCCGCGGGCTCCAGGAACAGCCCAGCTGGGTGGCCACAGCCTCCAGGGATAGCCCTGCTGGGCGGCCGCAAAAAGGCTTGGAGAACAGTGCAGACTTTAGGAACAGCCCAGGATTCGGTGACCCCTGGCAAATCATGATTCGACCCCACAGGGGGTCCCGCCCCCAGGTTGAGAACCACTGCTATAGTGAAAGGTGAAGGCTGTATTCTGTTCTGTAAAATTAGAGACCCCTCACATGACCGGATGTGACCCACTTAATTTTCACTTCTGTATGACAGCTATAATGACCACCGATAAATGCTAAAGGGTCTCCAGTCAGGCTGTCAAGGTCCGATGAGTTGGATGCTGCTGACTAGTGAGGGTGCAGGCTGAGGAAAGGTAAGTCCAGACCCAAGGCATACTGCAGAAATTGAAAGAGATAGCGCGGCTGCCGCACACTTCACCCGGTCCGAGTGGTCACCAGGTAAAATTCAGCTCGATTCATCCAGACCACAACTCCAACATGTTCTGCTCCATCCCTGGGACTTAATCCATGGAGATATCTCCATGTTCAGCTGCTAGTTATGCAATAGGCTTCATTGCATTAGAATAACTGATGGCGGGGGCTGATTTTTTAGGGGGGAGGGGGACGCATATGTTTCGTTAGGGTTGACCTGAGGGCAGCTTTTAATTTAAAGTGATTGGAAATTGGTGTAAAAATTTTAATACTAACGTCCATTAATGTCATTACAGTCACCAGAGTGCGGTCACAAGGTTTCCTGACACTGTCCTTCAACGTGGTCACAAAGGACCTGAAGAAACTCGGCTATGCCAACAGTTCCAGTGATCCTCCAAACCCAGCGATGATATCCCACCCTTAATAACCTACTCTGCCCTTATAACAAAGCATGATACTGTATTAAAAAGAACCGCCAAAATCATTGATTTTTTTTTTTTCCTTCATCATCTGCTCGGAGAGGGGCCCTGATGTGAGATACTGGATGATACACCCATATAAACTGTGTTTTTGTTCCCATCAACTTCACTACACAGCAGGAGCAAAGCAGGGAAACCTCCTATTGCCTTATTGAAGCCAAGCTGTTTCCAAACATACTCCACTATGACATGATGATGAGGAAGAGCCACCATGCCCTGGAGAGTTAAATTCTTCACTTCTTCTTGGCAGCCAAAGGATTGGGAACAGCTTAAAAAAATTGGTCATTCTGGAGCAGGGGCATTGTCTTTTTCCACCAATCACGGTTCTGTGTTGACAGCTATTTTCTGCTTTGAACTGAGATATTAGAGCTACATCGGCCTTGATTATGTCACTATCCTTTGAAGAATTGAAAGGCTTTGCTGAGCCTACAAGATGGCCTCTGGACTTGGTACACTTTGAAGAAAACGTCAACTTTTTATGATTTTACAATTCTTTCTACTTTTCCTAAAATAAGATTTTATTTGCAAAAGATCTTGCTTTTTATTTTTGAGATATGTCACGGGCCACTCTGCATTGTCCCACAATGGCAATTCTTGTAACTGTAAAAAAAAAGGTAAAAATGGAAGGGGAAGGGTGGATGCAGGATTATAATTAGGTAAGAAGTCACCTTAAAGTTTAGTAATGCTTTGCTCATACAGGGCAAGCAACAGGTTCACTTTAGTGCAGTTTTCCCCAGCAGGGTACTTACCTTCCTTTCATTCCTGCACTGCTCCTAGACAGATAGTGGGACTTTTTTTTAGCTTGATGCAGAGAATGCCTTAAAGTGATTGTAACGTCTTTTTTTTTTTTTTAACCACTTAACCTCCAAAAGGCTGTACCCCCTTCGTAACCAGGGCATTTTTTTGCTATTCAGCACTGGACTACTTAATTGCTTGGCTATGCAACACTGTATGCAAATTAAATTTATATAATTTTTTTCTCACACAAATAGAGCTTTCTTTTGGTGGTACTTGATGACCACTGGGTTTTTTCTTTTTATATAAACAAAAAAAGACAAACACTTTTGAAAAAAAACAACAATATTTTTACTTTCTGTTATAAAATATATTCAATAAAAAAAAATCCAAAAATCTAATTTCTTCATAAATTTAGGCAAAGTTGTATTCTGCTACGTCTTTAGTAAAAAAAAAAAAAATCCCACTAAGTGTATATTAAGTGTATATTAGTTGGATTGTGTGAAAGTTATAGCGTCTACAAACTATGGTATATATACTGGGATTTACACATCTATAGATGCGATACTGGTAATGGCAGTGATCAGCGACTTATAGTGGGATTGTAATATTGTGGCAGGCAATCTGGCGTTAACGGAGCCTCGCTGAGAGGTACAATAACTGACACTGACAGCAATAGTGACACTAATACAGTGATCATCAGATATAGTACTGTACACTGTCACTGTACTAATGACAGTGGCTGGGAAGGGGTTAACATCTAGGGGCAATTAAGACACTGTGTGCCTAACAAGTGTAATATGTGGTGCTTTTACTAAGACATCTGGCTGTTCTTCTGTTAAAAAAAAGACATCTGGCTGTATTTCGTTTTTTTTTTTTTTTTTGCTGCTCTGTGTACAGAGTCCTGTGTGTTTGTAATGACACAGGACTCTGTGCTGTGACTGGACATAGCCAACCAGCAGGTCTCAGCCATAAATCATTGGCTGATATCTGCTGGCAAAATCGCGCTGTGTCCTACCCCAACACAGGCCGGGGGGGGGGGGGTGGTTGTGCATGTGTGCCCCAAACCCAGAGGCAAGCCAGCAATGTTTATTTACGCAGCTGCCACATAACAAACAGATTTATACTTGCCTGCTCAGTGCAATGGAATCGCACAGAGTGGCCCTGATTCTACTCTTCTCGGATCCCCCGCCAGAGCCCCTGGCTTCTGCGAGCGCCCACATAGCAAGCTGCTTGCTATAGGGGCCCTTTTGCGGACTCAATCCCGAGCCGCGCTGCCTGCGTCCATAGACACATACAGAGTGGCTCAGCCTTGCTCCTTGTTCCCTCCTCACTGATTTTGACTGACAGCAGCGGGAGCCAAAAGCTCCCTCTGCTGCCTGTCGGTCTTTGTGTGAAGAGGGAGAGCGGAGAGAAGACTGCAGCCAAGCACAGTGCTGGAGCGAGTGGTAAGTAGAAGGGGTGATGAGGGGGGGAAATACGACTACCTAAATATTTTTTACCTTCATGCAGGGAATGCATTAAGATAAAAATATTTACACTTTAAAACCACTTTAACATTAATAAATATTTAAAGAAGAGTTCCACCCGAGGTCCAGTAAAAAAAAAAATTAAAAGTCAGCAGCTACAAATACTGCAGCTGCTGACTTTTAATTGGACACTTACCTGTCCCAGGGTCCAGCGATGCGGGGAATCGAAGCCCCGCTCGTCTCCCCCTCCGTTCAGCGGCGCCGGCATTGCAACTGTGGGCGCCGGGCTGTGGCTTCACAGCCTGCCACCCACTGCGCATGCGTGAGCGGCGCCGCGCGCCGTGATTGGCCGCTCAGTCACCTGGGGCCTGTAATGGGTCCCAGATGATTGACAGGAGGGAGGGAGCAGAGCTGAGCCCTTCCTGTGCCAAGGGGGAAGTGATGTCACCAGCCCAGGCACTGGAAGAGGCAGACTACGAGGGACCACCTAGCAACAGGCATTTAGAGGTAAGTAAAAAAAAAAAAAATATCCAAATGTTTTTTTGTATTTTTTTTTTTAATTTTTCATGTAGTTTTTTTTTTTTTTTTTTTGGGTGGAACCCCACTTTAAACTTCAGAACTACTTTAAGTCTTGACAGATCCTGGCCTGTCAGCTGTCTGACCATGCATTGCACCTTCCGGTTTCTGTGCATTTGTGGTCAGACATCAGCTGGCCTTGACACTACAGCAAAAATATCTGTCTCATAAAAAAGTATAGCTAAAAAAAAAGGTGTTGGGGGGATTATAAATCCTATATTAGTAGGCCTGCACAACTATAAAAAAAAGTTGAAATATTCAGATTCCTTGAAATATCTCAGATAAAAAAATATTGATAACCTGTCTTAAAATAATAAAGGTTTCAAAATGATTTCAAAATCCAAAGACTCCCATTCAGCAGGATTTTTAAAGTGTATGTAAAGTTCAACAATGAACTTCTCTTATGCCGCGTACACACGAGCGGACTTTACGGCGGACTTTGCCCGGCGGACTTTTCGACGTACTTTCCGACGGACTTTGTGAACGAACGGACTTGCCTACACACAATCCACCAAAGTCCGTCGAATTCGTACGTGATGACGTACGACCGGACTAAAACAAGGAAGTTCATAGCCAGTAGCCAATAGCTGCCCTAGCGTGGCTTTTTGTCCGTCGAACTAGCATACTGACGGCGGACTTTTCGACCGGACTCGATTTCAACGGATAAATTTTAAACAAGTTTCAAATCTAATTCCGTCCAACTTTTGAGAAAACAAAGTCCGCTGGAGCCCACACACATCGAATTGTCCGACGAAATCCAGTCCGCCGGGCAAAGTCCGCCGTAAAGTCCGCTCGTGTGTACGCGGCATTAGTTGCTCACTCTCGGTCTGTTAAATATTGTTGAATGTATTTTGTTATATCTGTTCAATTAGGGCTCCTTTAAGGCTAGTTTACACTTGCTTCAAAACAAGGCTTCGGACAGGCTTTGGTAAAGCTCTCTAAACGCCAGTCAAAGCCCATGTCACTGAATGAAATGGTTAGCTTACAGTTCTGTTTACACCTTGCTTTTACTTTACTTTGAATTTGCTTTAAAAATTATACCCCCGTGTCTCTTAAGTGAAGCTTCAAAGCCTCCATAGAAGTCTATGACAAAGCTGGCTTGAAACACCAGTGAAGCCTCATCGAAGCGCCACCGAAGCACCACTGAAGGATCAAAAAGCACATTGAAGCAGTATGAGCTTTAATGTATGTTGAAGCTGAAGCAAGTGTAAACAAGCCCTTATACTTGCTTCAAAACATGGCTTCAGAAACGCTTTTTTGAAATTTTCTGAACGCCAGTCAAAGCATCTGTCGCTAAATAAAATGGTTAGCTTATAGTCCCTTTTACACACAGGGGGTTATTTACTAAAGGCAAATCCACTTTGCACTACAAGTGCAAAGTGCACTTGAAATTGCACTGATAGTGCACTTGGAAGTGCAGTCGCTGTAGATCCGAGGGGGACATGCAAGGAAAATAAAAAACAGGATTTTAGCTTGCACATGATTGGATGATAAAATCAGCAGAGCTTCCCCTCATTTCAGATCTACTCCTCGGATTTACAGCGACTGCACTTCCAAGTGCACTTTGCACTTGTAGTTTGCACTTGTAGTGCAAAGTGGATTTGCCTTTCGTAAATAACGTTCACTTCAGAAATTATACCCCATATATCACTTTAGTGGTGATTCAAAGCGTCTTCAAAGCCTCCATGGAAGTGTATGGCAAAGCTCGCTTACAGCACCTACAGCTTTAATTCAGCTTTAGTTGTGCTTTGCTTTGGAGAATTTCCCGGTATGAGATATCAACACACACACGGGGCATCGGCCAAGCTTCATTAAAGCTTAAAAAAATCACCACCGAAGCATTGCAGGAGCATAAAAAATACATTTAGGGCTCGTTTACACTTGCTTCAAAACATGGATTTGTAAACGCTTTTTTAAAGTTCTCTGAACGCCAGTCAAAGCTCCTGTCACTAAATAAAATGGTAAGCTTACAGTCCTGTTTACACCTTGCTTTTGCTTTGCTTAGGCTTCGCTTCAAAAATGATACCCCATGTCGCTTTAGTGGTGCTTCAAAGCCTCTTCAAAGCCTCCATTGAAGTCCGCTTGAAGCACCTACAGCTTTTTAGAGGCTTTAATTCAGCTTTAGCTTTGCTTTGTTCTGGAGAAATTGCAGGTATGAGATATGAACACACACACACGGACACCTGCCAAGTTTCATTAACCACTTCAGCCCTGGAAGGTTTTACCCCCTTCATGGCCAGGCCATTTTATGCGCTACGGCACTGCGTTACTTTAACTGATAATTGCACGGTCATGCGATGCTGTACCCAAATAAAATTGATGTCCTTTTTTTCCCCACAAATTGAGCTTTCATTTGGTGGTATTTGATCACCTCTGTGGTTTTTATTTTTTGCACTGTAAATAAAAAAAGAGCGACAATTTTGAAAACCCAAAAACACATTTTTTTCTTTCTGCTATAAAACACACTCAATAAAAAAAAAATGTAATAAAACACATTTCTTTATCAATTTAGGCCAATATATATTCTGCTACATATTTTTGGTAAAAAAAATCCCAATAAGCGTATATTGATTGGTTTGCGCAAAAGTTTTTAATTTTTTTACTAGTAATGGCAGCGATTAGTGATTTTTAGCGGGAGTGCGACATTGCAGCGGACAAATCGGACAACTAACTGACACTTTTTTGGGGACCAGTGACATTATTACAGTGATTAGTGCTAAAAATATGCACTGTTACTGTACTAATGACACTGGCAGGGAAGGGGTTAGCACCAGGGGCGATCAAAGGGTTAAGTGTGTCCCTAGGTGGTGCTTGCTTACTGTGTGGGGGATAGACTCACTGTATGAACAGAGAGATCAGCTTATTGGGGACACAAGATCACTCTGTTCATACCTGACAGGACGGCGATCTGCCTTGTTTACATCGGCAGACCGCCCTCCTGTCTCTCTAGGGAGAGATCGCGGGTGGCTGGCAGACATTGCATCCGCCGAACCCGCATCCGCCGTGGCCAATCAACGCGTGTGTGCCCCCCGATGGCTCTTGCACAGAATGACGTATAGGTACATTGTTTAGCACAATAGAGCCAACCTGCCACAGTACATGTTGCCAAGTGGTTGAAGCTTCAAAAAAGCACCACCAAATCACCACTGAAGCATCATCGAAGCATCAAATAAATAAAAAAAAAAACACTCCAAAAAAGCATGTTGAAGCGGTAGACACTTTAATGTGTGCTGAAGTCAAAGCAAGTGTAAATGACCTAAAAAAAAAAAAGCATGGTGAAGGCGCTTTAATGTATGTTTAAGTCAAGGCAAGTGTAAATGAGCAGAAAATGCAGAACAAAACTTGTTGATCCTGCTCAAAATCTTAAGCTGGTAACTTTTTGACTCTGCAGTTACATTGTTCCCAGCTGTCTCTGACTGGGACTACAAAATTCCTCCCCTCTATGAAGGAGGAGGAGAAAAAGAGAGGTAGAGGTGTTTAAAGTCCTGTCCTAGGGTGACAATGCTGCTCCTCCGTAGATAGGAAACATGTGCATAGATATGAAGTGTGACCCTAGAATAGCAAGTGTTACTGCCAAGATGACCAGGTGAAAACAAAGACTAGTTAGTTGTGCTACATCTCAATTTCTTTATTTGGTTCAGATGCGCTTTAAAAAAAAAAAAAGTGTGGCCAAGCTATTTCTTGCTATCAGCTGATCGAACAAAGTTGCTCCAGGCTCTGGATGGATTCCAGCAAGCTCCCCCCTGGCTGCCTTATTGACAGCTGTCTCTGGCTCTCAGCCTGCGGCTAAAAGCCAAAGCCAGCTGCTCATGCCACCTCCATAGCCCAATACTCCAGTGAGCACTAGAGGAGGAGTGTGGTGACTGACAGTAATTGCTCTCTGCTCCAAGCAGACTAAGAGCTGAGCAATCAGTCATGTGATCATGCAGTTCTCAGTCATAGAGCAGACATGGGACAGCTGCAGCACACCGATGCTGCAGCATTGAAGTGAGTATGGATGTTTATTTTTTCCCATAAACCCATACTTCTCTCTAAAGCTGAACTTCACCCTCCTTCACATCTGGCCCAAAAATTTTTTTGTGCCGGATCGGGTACCTGGTTTTGACAAGTACCCGCTCCCCCACTTCCGGTCAGATCGCCACAGCGACCTGAGCGGAAGTTCTGCCCCCTCCTTCCCCCGCAGCCTTCTGGGACACGACACAGGTCCCAGAAAGCTGCAGGAGCAATCATGGCTCACGCATGCGCAATAAACAACTGGCTGTGAAGCCACAAGCAGTCACAGCCAGCTGCCCAAAGTTAGACCCCTTTCACACTGGGGCGCTTTTCAGGCGTTTTAGCTGAAAAGCACCTCTCATGCCTCCCCAGTGTGAAAGCCCGAGCAGAAGCCGAGTGCTTTCACACTGGGGCGGTGCACTTGCAGGACGGGTATAAAAAGTCTTGCAAGCAGCATCTTTGGGGCAGTGCGGGAGCGGTGAATACACCACTCTCAGACCACCCCTGCCCATTGGAATGAGACCGCCCCTGCCCATTGGAATGAGACCGCCCCTGCCCATTGGAATGAGACCGCCCCTGCCCATTGGAATGAGACCGCCCCTGCCCATTGAAATGAGACCGCCCCTGCCCATTGAAATGAATGAACAGCTCCGCAACACTGTGCTTTTAACCCTTTATTTGACCGCTAGCAAGGGGTTAAAAGCGCCCTGCTATCGGCCGAAAACCCCCGCTATAACAGCGGTAAAGTGCCGCTAAAACTAGCGGCGCTTTACCGCTAACGCCGGCACCGTCCCCATGTAAAAGGGGTCTTAGTGTGCTGACACTGGGGTCCAAAGCCCGGTGAAGAAAGCTCCCGGGTGAGCACATCGCTGGATCCCTGGACAGGTCAGTGTCTGTTTATTAAAAGTCAGCAGCTACAGTTTTTGTAGCTGCTGACTTTGTATTTTTCAATATATGACTGAACAACCGCTTTAAGGGCAGAAGAGACCGGTGGGGAGGTTGATCAAGAACAGCAGAGAAAGGATGACATTAAGAAAAGGAAAAAAATATAATATTGCGGACATAATTAGTTTAATTTACTGTATTCTCCAATTATCACAGGAACACTAACAGTTGGTGTTACATTTAAAATTCCAACCTCAGTGGTGCATTTTGTGCTGTTCTGACATAATGTCACTGTAATGCAGAGTTTTTTAAACTTCCCAATACATCATTACCATTTTCTTTTACAACTGCTCGAGATGAATTTGTTTTAATGAGTCCTGAGAAGAATCCATAGCACGCTATGTTCCTGCAGGAATTAGGAGACAGCAAGCATAGCAGAAAGAACTTTTTCATCAAAAAAGGAGCATGCCTCGCATTTTGACCACCACTCCTCTGCATGGCTTATGGCTATGTGCTGCTTGGCTGTGAAGATTTATTCCAAGCTATAGTTCATTTTAATGTATGAGCCCATTTACAGTGGATATAAAAAGTCTACACACCCCTGTTAAAATTTCAGGTTTCCGTGATGTAAAAAAAGAGACAAAGATAAATCATTTCAGAACTTTTTCCACCTTTTAAGGTGACCTATACACTGTACAACTCAGTTGAAAAACAAGCTGAAATCTTTTAGGTGGAGGGAAGTAAAAATAAAATTATATGGTTGCATAAGTGTGCACACCCTAAATCAATACTTTGTTGAAGCACCTTTTTTTTTTATTACAGCACTCAGTCTTTTGGGGTATGGGTCTATCAGAATGGCCAAATCTGTCAGATTGTGAGGCCATCTTCTGAGCACAGCCCTCTGCAGATCACCCCACAGAAATTCAATGGGATTCAGGTCTGGGCTCTGGCTGGGCCATTCCAAAACTTTAATCTTCTGGTGAAGCAATTCCTTTGATTTGGATGTTTGCTTTGGGTCATTGTCATGCTAAAAGATGAAGTTCCTCTTTGTGTTCAGCTTTTTCGCAGAAGCCTGAAGGTTTTGTGCCAATGTTTATTGGTATTTGGAACTGTTCATAATTCCCTCTACCTTGTCTAAGGCCCCTGTTCCAGCTGAAGAAAAACAGCCCCAAAGTATGACCCTGCCACCACCATGCTTCACTGTGGGTATGGCGTTCTTTTGGTGATGTGCAGTAATTTTTGTGCTAAACATATCTTTTGGAATTGTGGCTAAAAAGTTCAACCTTGGTTTCATCAGACCATAACACATTTTCCCACATGTTTTTAGCAGACTTCAGATGTGTTTAGTCTGGCTTGGATGTTTTTCTTCGTAAGAAAAGGCTTTTGTCTTGCCACTCTACCCCATGGCCCAGACATGAATAATACGGGAGATTGTAGTCATGTACCACACAGCCAGCACTTGCCAGATATTCCTGCAGCTCCTTTAATGTTGCTGTAGGCCTCTTGGCAGCCTCCCTGACCAGTTTTCTTCTTGTCTTTTCATCAATTTTGGAGGGACGTCCAGTTCTTGGTAATGTCCTTGTTGTGCCATATTTTCTCCACTTGATGATGACTGTCTTCACTGTATTCCATAGTATATCTAATACCTTCGGAATTCTTTTGTACCCTTCTCCTGACTGATACCTTTTAACAATGAGATCCCTCTGATGCTTTGAAAGCTCTCTGCGGACCATGGCTTTTGCTGTAGGATGCAACTAAGAAAAAGTCAGGAAAGACCTACAAGAAACAGCTGAACTTTATTTTGGGTTAATCAGAGGCACTTTCAATGATGACAGGTGTGTACTGACTGCTATTTAACATGAGTTTGAATGTGATTGCTTAATTCTGAACACAGCTACATCCCCAGTTATAAGGCTTGATTCACATCTATGCATGTTGCTTTTGAGCCTTTTTGGAGTTTTTATTTGTGATGCTTGCCACGTTTTTGAGCAGCATTTTTGTAGCGTTTTTGCGGCGTTTTTGCCGCGTTTTGCGCTTTGTTTGTTTTTTTTACAGTTTTTTTTAGACTGCATACAGTCTGAAAAAAAAAAAAACGCCAAAAACGCATCAAAATTGCATCAAAAATGTTGTAAAAACGCTGCACTTGTGTTTTTGATGCTGGTCCATTGAGTTCTATTACATGCAAAACGCTGCATTTTGCATGAAAAAAAGTCCCTGACCCTTTCCAAAAATGCAGAGGTACAAAAAGGCATTGATGTGAACATGTTCCATAGGAACCCATGTGAAAAAAATTCCCATGCATTTCTGCAAAATGCATCAAAAAACGCGCTAGTGTGAATGGAGCCTAAGAGGGTGTGCACACTTATGCAACCACATTGTTTTAGTTTTTTATTTTTACTCCCCCGCCCCCCCCTTTTCCCTTAAAAGATTTCAGTTTGTTTTTCAACTAAGTTGTACAGTTTATAGGGCACATTAACCACTTGCTTACAGGGCACTTAAACCCCCCTCCTATCCAGACCAATTTTCAGCTTTTAGCGCTGATGCACTTTGAATGACAATTGTGCGGTCATACAACACTGTACCCAAATGAAATTTTTATCATTTTTTCACCACAAATAGAGCTTTCTTTTGGTGGTATTTGATCCCCTCTGCAGTTTTTACTTTTTGTTAAAATGTAAAAAACTGAATTATTTATTTTTTATATTTTGTTATAAAAAATTTAAAACGGGTCATTTTTCTCCTTCATTGATGTACGCTGATGAGGTGGCAGTGATGGGCACTGATAGGCGGCAGTAATGGGCACTGATGGGTGGCAGTGATGGGCTCTGATGGGTGGCAGTGATGGGCAGCACTGCCAGGTGGCACTGATTGGCATTACAGGTGGGCATTGATAGGTGGCACTTGTGGGCATTGATAGATGGCACTTGTTGGTATTGATAGGTGGCACTGTGGGCACTGTTAGGTGGCACTGTGGGCTCTTTTACTTGGCACTAGTAATGATTTATCTTTGTCTCATTTTTTTACATCACAGAAACCTGACATTTTAATAGGGGTGTGTAGACTTTATATCCACTGTATATGTCTATATATAGATGTATATCTGTAGATATATATCTATATATAGATACTGGATAGATATATATAGATTTATAACCATGCAGAAGCATCCACTGGGAAATGGAAATGCAAGATCAGCTATTCTCAACCAGGGTTCTGTGGAACCTTAGGGTTCATCCAGAGCTTGCAAGGTTGATTGTATCAGCATAGTTCCAGGATTTTTTCCACTGATCACTAATGATGACTCGATAATTGAAAAAGATTATCTTAACCTCTTCCCTGGCTGTATGCATAAATGCGGCCTCTCGGCATGGGCTTTAACGCAGAGAGGCCACATATATGTATCTCAAATGTAAAACATTTCTGTGCTGAGAGAGCATGCCCTGTGTGATCCCTGCCAGTTACGATGAGGTACCGAAAAAGCTCCTGATACCTACTTGTGATCATGAGCTTTCCCATCATGTGACCGCTGTGACAGCCTATCACAGCGCTCACAGGATCGGAATGCCTGCCTCCACCTTACAGCATTTAAACCTCTTAAAGGGCCAGGAGGTGGCAGCGATAAAGGGTTCAAGAGATTGTAAAGGTAAACTAAAAATAAGCGATAAGGGGTTAAAGAGATTGTAAAGGTAAACTAAAAATAACAAACGCCTACTTACCTGCTCTGTGCAATCGAATTGCACAGAGCGGCCACGAACCTCCTCTTCTCTTGTACCCTGCTGGCGGCCCTGCCTCCTCCTTTCTGTCCAGTGCCCCCATTGGGGAGCTGCTTACCATTGGGGCACTCGTGCATGCTCGTTCCCTAACCCCACTGCTGGGTCCATTGTGACGGACTCAGCCCCGCTCCCTCGTCACTGGCTTTGATTGACAGCAGCGGGAACCAGTGAGACCCGGAAGCGAGGGGAGAGAAGCTGCAGACATTTTATAAGTGATCACATTTCCTCTGTTCTCAGCTGCATAGGAGCTAGGGGAGGAGAAGCAACAGTGTGTTCTCCTGCTTAGTGTGGTCAGTTTTTTATAGGAAAGTAGAGGGACTGGCAGGAACACCAGGGATTTCACACAAAAGAAGCAATATTAAGAGAACAGAATACGTTCTCATACAAGTACATGGTACAGCAGGCACATATCAGTGTTATGAAATGTTGGGGTAACAAATGAATTAGGCTGGGTTCACACTGATTTGAATTGGATGCAGGTTTTTTCCACATTAAATTCGCATGACAGGAAACTGTGACCGGCTCTCAATGGAGCCGGATCGCATAGCTTCTGGGGCGGCCGCGGAGCGCATTGAAAAAGGGTCCTGTGCATCTTTTGGCTCCGTTTAAGGTCCAAATTCAGGCAAAACTTCGGACCCGATTCATCCCTGAAACAGAGATCAGGGATGCACTGGACCCCCTGCTGTGAGCCGCGTCCGCACACACAATGTGAACCCAGCCTTATGGGTTCCTCTGGGGTGCAAATGTTGAGAAAGGCTGCCAGTACAATAGAATTGTCTTGGGATTTTTTATTTGGCAATTTCCCTTTATTGACTGTCTCTGTTTGCTCTGACATTTTGGTATCTTACTGTCAGTTCTGGTTTTCTGAGTCGGAACACGACGGACAGTTGCTTAGCGGATTGGGGTGAGTTAGTTGTGTTGCCAGCAATCGCAGATGTGTGCGATCGGTGCCAGGTCCTGAGGTTTAATTATCCTCACCAACCTGGTGCTGTGTTTACTTGTCAGCATTTAACCTCAGGCTGGAAATTAATAACTGGCTAATTCCCAATCACAGGTCAGTTTACGTACTGTTCAGTTTACTTGTCTCAAACTACATTATGGCATCCATGCTGGTAGCCGCTGCATCTCCCAGGATTCTGTAATCCTGGGAGATGTATCCTGTAATCCTGGGAGATGTATTCTGTAATCCTGGGAGATGTATTCCGTAATCCTGGGAGATGTAATGCAAGTGTCAATTCTAACTCTGGCACCCCAACTGTGTATCTCTGCAGTTCCCAGTATGCTTTGTTATGCACAGTATTTAAAGGGAATAAACGTATTTACATCAGCATCCTGCAAAGCAAAATCTGTCATGCACACAGGCTGATTTGTTTCCGGGGAGAAAAGATGAATCTGTTCAGTTTCCCTGCCAGAGAAATTACTGATGTAGAACTAGTATACAACACAGAGACTGACCTCTGACCAGTGGCGGCTGGTGCTAAATATTTCGGAGGGGGGGCTGGCAAACTAACTATTGGAATCCATGCGTTAGGCGCCCTGCATGTAAATTAGGGGCTGGGCGCATGGAATAGGGGGGGCTGCACCCCGTATGGACGAGCTGCCACTGCCTGTGACGCTTTCTACATAAGTGTTTTGCTTCATGGTAGATCCCCTTCAAAGGTCCGTCCATCCCAAAAAAATATTTAGGTGTTTTATTGATGCTGGAGCGTTAAATTATCTGACAGTTTCTTATATCTTTGGGGGCCTTTATTGATGAGATCTCTGTGCTGATTTCCCAGGTCTATATACATTCCGTGTTCATTATGAGGGCTTTCCAACATTCCTGTTGGGTTTATTCATTTTATATTACCCTGTTTCCCCGAAAATAAGACCTAGCGTGATTGTCGGTGATGGCTGCAATATAAGCCCTACCCCCCAAATAAACCCTAGTTAAAGTCCTTGTAGGTCTTCTTTTCAGGGTAGGGCTTATTTTCGAGGAAACAGGGTAGGGCTTATTTGGGGGGTAGGGCTTATATTGCAGCCATCACCGACAATCACGCTAGGTCTTATTTTCGGGGAAACGGGGTATATAGAATGTAATAGGAGGAGCTGAGACACGCAAAAGTGGTCAGGAATTACAACATGGAGGTCTCTCTGGTAGTGTATCCAGGATACATAAGACAACAGGGGCTGGATAATCTTTGCATGTTCCACCTGAAAACAAATAAAAAATACTTTTGGGGGAGCTGACCCTTTAAATGGCAACACCAATGTTCCCGGAGTGGCTGCCATCTTTCATGCAAAAGGGATCTGTACAATTTCTATTTGTCCACTTGGCCTTTGAAGCATTGATTTTTATATTGTGTGCTATTATCATACTCCATTTTCTAAAATGTTACTAGAGAGAATTATTTAATGAATGTATTTATTTTTTTGAAAATAAAATCAATTTTTTTAATTTCAACTAGACATGAATGAGGCAATTTAATTCCGAGAGTTGTCTGGCTAAAAAACAACATAATTTTCACCCTACTCTGGTACATTTGCATAACTGGCCTTCAACCTTTATAGTGCTGCATTTGTGCCTTTCGTTTAGACAAAATGTACTAAGGCATGTATGCGTCAAAAACACAAAATGTGACCAGCTCACTAAGCAATAACTTGAGCAATGTAACAAACAGAGCAGCAGGTCTACAATACCTGTACACCATGCTATCAGAGCAAAAGATGCAGATATATACAGGAATTTATCATAGGAATCTGCCTTCCAAGCACCAATGTTTGTGTGACAATGGTACTTTCAGCCTCACCCTGCACAAAGATTTTTCAGCTCGCAGGACAAGAGTTTCAGCAGATGGGGGGGGGGGGGGGGGGTGTGATCATCACTGGGGTCGCCTAACTCAACAGTTAACCCTTATACACACAAAGAATGGTTTTCACCAAGTGTTTTAATAGAAACATGTTTACAATGTCTGTTACAACAATTCTGACTTTTAAGATTTAAGAAATTTCTGTGACACCTACTGCCACGCCAGATAGGGATGAAGCAGAGTTTAAAACATGAAAACTTTTACTAAAGTAATTATCTAAATTAGATTAATCAGCCTAACAATTTTAAAATATTTTAATGAAAGGTAACGAAAAATCTGATGCAGTCATCCTTTCTGAGCCCTGAGGAGGCAGTTACAAAAACAACAAAACCAATGAAAGGGCCAGAGAAGTTTTTCTAACATTCCATATTTCAATATGGCCTTGTTTTACAGTCCGGTAATGAACCTATCACAGAAAACAAAATTTGACCATACCATACCATTTTAAAAAAAGCAAACAAGATATGGTTCATATATATATACCTGTGTGTGTGTATGTGTGTGTGTGTATATATATGTAATGTGTAATAGGGTAAGTCAGAAAAAAAGCATCAAACATCAGATTTAAATCTTGTATCTTAGGTCAGGCACAGAGCTGACACACTTCATATAGCACCCCACACTTGAATAAACCAAATTTCGGGCAGGATCATAAACCCTGATTACTCCAGTGTCATTAAACCCATTAGCAGGATGTCTTTTAAGGAAGCCTGCTAAAGGCTGTTGTGAAATTGCATTAAAATTTCTAGCAGTAATACGAAAAAGTATTTAGGCAGGCCATAGACGGTGCACATTTCTTTCCTGCAACCACAGGTTGCAGGAAAGAAAGCCATCCCTGCTGGGAGAAGACATTGATTATTGCTAGTGGCTACAACAGCCTCAGCAGTGTCAATAGATCCAGAGGATATTACAGAGGATATTACAGCATATTGAAGCTAGAAGCCCGTCTGACTTTCAAGGACTCAAAGCTGGTAAGGGGTAAGATGCCGATAACTTTGTTTCAATTCCCTTGGTCTGATTTTCCAACGCAGCCAATATAGAGACTTTGTGGCTCAATCTTTGGTAGACATTCTTATTTTTACCTCAGAGCCATCAGGCGGGCCAAAGTCCTATATATCTTGTCACTGACAGTTGCTTTGCCATAGCAATATTAACCAAGCTGGAATTTACCTGAGACCGGACAAAGAATTTACAAAACACCTATGTAACCAGTACTGACCCAATATAAATTGAAATGATTTATTTCCTTCGATTGGTGTTTTTATTATTCCCCTTGATTGAGCTCTCCTTTTGTATGACCATTACATCCATACATATTATTTAAACAACCTATATCAAGATGATCTTCATTATGTCTAACACATTGGACACGTATCCCAACGATCATTTCTTGACCAGTTAACTAGATTGAAATAATCTTATATCAAGGCATGCCTTCATGATACATCTTGGCTGTTCATTAGCTGGAAATATACTAGCAGAATATTGCATCAACCCGATGGCTGGATATTTTTTTTTCCTTGATTCATAGGACGTTGTTATCCAGGATCACTTATTCATTAGTCCATTATCCTTTCTGGGCTTGGGTTTTTTCGTCTTGATCAAGTGGGGTTCATGGGTCAGCGCTTTTTAATATTGTGACAACCTTGTTTGATTACAGTGTGTTTATTTAATTATTTATTCATGAATTATTGCAATTACATGAACATCGCCTAACCTAGGAGTGGTTGCACTGCCTTGTTTAGAGTGATCAGATACTTGTACTTCACCAATAAAGCTTTATATATTGTAATTAATTATACCGTGGTTGATCTCCTTTTGATTGTTTTCCAGGGTCATTTTTTGACCCCCTCCACAATTTTTCCTTCAAGTTCTTTTGCTTTCAGGGAGATATACCGCCCTAAGGGCGAATCGGTGGGTTTTTGTTACCTTTCAGGTTCTTTAACTATTAATGTGGATTCCTTTTTTGTTTTTATATTACTCTAGTATGAAAAGGGAAGTGTCTGGTCAAGCACAGCCAGACTCAAATGTATATTCCTTCTAAATGGTTTTACGATGGTCAGTTACAGCTTGTTGGGGATTTTGCTAGTGGTTTTACAGCATAGCAATGGCTTGAAAAAAAAGCCTCTGCTACAGGCTGTTTTTATGACATCTATCAGTGCTCTGGCTTGCCAGACTTCTGCTAAGACCGGCAACAGACTGTTCAAATATCAGCCGGTTCCTAGTGAACTGGTCGAGAATTGAACCGTGTGTGGGCAGGTTGAACGTACCAAGTTGATTGATCGATCTACTTGGGTACAACCAGCCTGCTAGATTTACTTGCGATTATCCCTAGCAGCTGTTGTATCCGCTAGCAATAATCAAATGTCTTCTCCCAACAGGGATGGCTTTCTTTCCCTGCAACCCGTGGTTGCAGGAAAGAAATGTGCACCGTCTATGGCCTGCCTAAATACTTTTTTGTTTTACTGCTTGAAATTTTAATGCAATTTCACAACAGCCTTTAGCAGGCTTCCTTAAGAGACATCCTGCTAATGGGTTTAATGACACTGGAGTAATCAGGGTTTATGATCCTGCTCGAAGTTTGGTTCATTCAAGTGTGGGGAGTTGTATGAAGTGTGTCAGCTCTGTGCCTGACCTAAGATACAAGATTTAAATCTGATGTTTGATGCTTTTTTTCTGACTTGTGAATTTTCAGTACGACTCCCTATTCTCCACTCTTTCAGCCTCATTGTTGTCAGTGTGGAATCTTGTACTCAAGCTGGTGTGAACTTCTGGATATGCACTCTAAGGTAAGTGCATGCACAGTACAATACCCTCTGTGTAGAGTTCACTGAAGCTTTTAACAAATTAAAACCCAACCCTAAGTACAATGGCTGCAATACGCACATCCTCTCTAGCACTGTCCCCTCCAGTAAATGCTTTCTACCATTAGATGTCCTCAATCATCGAGGTTGCATGATGCCCAGAAGGTATCCTGTGAGCTCAGGGTGTTATACACCCACCCCCTGAGAGGGTGTCACCACAATGCCATGCACTAATATACAATCATGCAGAGAACAGCAGTGCCATTTTACAAAGTGCGCTACATCATTGAATACTGCCCACCAGAAGTGAAATAGGGCCCTGCTTGTCAGGTGACCAGTACAGTATGACGATATCTGAAAACAGTTTTTTAAAATTAACCATATATGTTTTGCAAAAATGATGAGGGGCTTGGAGTTGGGCTTTATTTTTATTATTTTATTTACAATACCCCTTTATTTAACAATGTATATTTAAAAATGTTACTAGCACTTAGATATACCTGTAAACACTACAGAAAATTGCATTTGTAGTTCAGGAACGTGTCAACACTAGAGCCTCCATAGCAAACCACCAAATTTAGAGTACGGTGGGGAAAATAATTATTTGATCCCCTGCAGATTTTTTTTAGTTTTGCCCAATTACAAAGAAATGAAGGGTCTATAACTTCTACCATAGGTGTATTTTAAATGATAGAGACAGAATAATAACCAAAAATCCAGAAAAAACACATGATATAATTGTTGCACTTCAATGAGTAAAATAAGTATTTGATCCCCTACCAACCAACAATAATTCTGTCTCCAACACACTGGCTACAGTATGTGCTCATGTGGAACACAGATTAGTCCTCTCAATTTAAGAAGGTGCTCCTAACAACAACCCGTTATGTGTATAAAAGAAACCTGTCCACAGAATCTCCCGGATTCTAAGCCCACCGCCCGCAGACCCCGACAACCAATGGCCAGGGTTGTCGGGAAGAGGCCCTTGTCCTCATCAACAAGGGGACAAGGTGCTTTGGGGTGGGGGGGCCCGCAGCGTGCCCCCCTCCCCCAAGGCACCCACCCCCCCATGTTGAGGGCATGCAGCCTGGTATAGTTCAGGAAGCGGGGGTGCTCGCTCGTCCCCACCCTCATTCCTGTCCGGCCGGGCTGCGTGCTCAGATAAGGGTCTGGTATGGATTTGGGGGGACCCCCACGCCGTTTTTTCGACGTAGGGGGTTCCCCTGAAGGTCCATACCAGATCCAAGGGCCTGGTATGTTCTTGGAGGGGGAACCCATGCTGTTTTTTTATTTAAAATGTGGCGCGGAGTTCCCCCTAAAGATTCATACCAAACACAGTGCCGGGCATTGGCGGGGATCCAAGTCGGATCCCCGTTCATTGAAAGTCGGACACATGCCGGCATCATGTCGCAGGGCAAAGTCGGATCCAAAGTAGGACGGCTGTCGTGTCGCACCAGTGTGAACCCAGCCTCAAACCTTACCATCATGGGCAAGACCAAAGAGCTGTCAAAGGACGTCATGGACAAGATTGTATACCAGCGCAAGGCTGGAATGGGCTACAAGAGCATCAGCAAGAAGCTTGGTGAGAAGGAGACAACTGTTGGAGCGATTATTCGCAAATAGAAGAAAAACAAAACAACCATCAATCACCCTCAGTTTGGAGCTCCATGCAACATTTTGCCTCATGGGGTAAGGATGGGAAAGATGAGGGATTAGCCCAGAACTATACTGGGGGGAGCTTGTAAATGATCTTAAGGCAGTTGGGACCACAGTCACCAAACAAATCATTGGTAACACAATACGCTGCCATGGATTGAAATCCTGCAGCGCCCGCAAGGTCCCCCTCCTCAAGAAAGCACATGTACAGGCCCATCTGAAGTTTGTCAGTGAACATCTAAATGATTCAGAGAAAGATTGGGAGAAAGTGCTGTGGTCAAATGAGACCAAATTTGAGCTCTTTGACAGGAAGAAAAATGCTGACTATGACCCTAAGAACACCATCCCTACAGTCGAGCACGGAGATGGAAACATTATGCTTTGGGGCTGTTTCTCTGCTAAATTTGCAGGTCAACTTTGCCGCATTGAGGGGCTAATGGACGGGGCCATTTATTGTAAAATCTTGGATGAGAACCTTCTTCCCTCAGCCAGAACACTGAAAATGGGTCGTGGATTGGTCTTCCAGTATGACAATGACCCAAAACATACCACCAAGGCAACGAAGGAGTGGCTCAAGAAGAAGCACATTAAGGTCATGGAGTGGCCTAGCCAGTCTCCAGACCTTAATCCTATAGAAAATTTATGGAGGAAGCTGAAACTTCGAGTTGCCAAGGGACAGCCAAGAAACCTTAAAGAGGAGGTCCGCTGAAAAAAAAAAAAATTAAAAGCCAGCAGCTACAAATACTGCAGCTGCCGACTTTAAATATATGGACACTTACCTGTCCAGGGAGCCCGCGATGTCGGCAGCCGAAGCCAATCCGCCCTTCGGCTCTCGGCTGCTGCCGCCACCATCCTCGGTAAGGGAATAAGGAAGTGAAGCCGTGCGGCTTCACTTCCTGGTTCCCTACTGCCCATGCGCGAGTCGCGCTGTGCGTCCTCTCAGGTCCCTGCTGTGTTCTGGGACCTGTGTGTCTCCCAGAATACAGCGGGGGAGGACAGGGTAGGCGCCGGAAGTGGCATAGATCAACGCAAATGCCACGGTGATCTATGCCAGGAAGTGGGAGCAAATACCTGTATTAGACAGGTATCTGCTCCCTCCTCCCCCCTGAAAGGTGCCAAATGTGACACCGGAAGGGGGGAGGAATCCAAAAAGTGGAAGTTCCACTTTTGGGTGGAACTCCACTTTAAGGATTTAGAGAAGATCTGTAAAGAAGAGTGGACCAAAATTCCTCCTGAGATGTGTGCAAACCTGGTAACCACATCAAGAAACGTCTGACCTCTGTGCTTGCCAACAAGGGTTTCTCCACCGAGAACTAAGTCATGTTTTGCTTGGGGATCCAATAATTATTTTATTCACTGAACAGCAACTCAATTTATAATATTTGTATTGTGTGTTTTTTTTTCCTATATTCTTGGTTGATATTCTGTCTCTATCATTTAAAATACACCTATGATAAAATTTATAGACTGATCATTTCTTTGTAAGTGGGCAAACTTACAAAATCTGCAGGGGATCAAATAATTATTTTCCCCACTGCATATATGTTTTAGCCTGTGTGCATATAAATTGCATGCTTTGCAGGCACATAGTGAATTCAGCGAGGATCCAATTTAATTGTCAGTACATTATTGATGCGCAGCTGTACGCACATATCTTTTAGTAAATCAGTCCTATTATACTATAATAGGGAAACATTATAGAGGGTCAAGGTCTGATAGAAGTCAGCCAGTCATGCAGTTTAAAAGATCCGGCAACCTCTGAGACCAGAGCATCTTTCTTCTATTCTACACTTTGGCATCAAACTGATGATTCCAAGCAGAAGATCACACGGCCCCTCTAATCAGGGATGAACAGGAAAACGGTTGCTTGACGGTCTTCTGCTTATACATTTCTACCACGCTGATTTTTTTCCGTTAGTAGAATAATAATGTGGACCTTACAGGTTGCTGCTGCAGGACTCAGGAGGGGTGCGCTCGTTATTTCATCTCCCCGTGATTTATTCATCAGAATGTTCAGATCACAAACATAAACAATGCCTAGGTGTGGAATTGTTTCTTTTTCACATGAAAAAATGAAAGTGCATGTAAATCCTGGAAATGAATGTCTCTTATTTGCTATATTTTGTTATGTTATATATATCGTAAGATCATAATGAAAGTGCCGATTATCACTTTAACCACTTCAGCTCCGGAAGGTTTTACCCCCTTTCCTGACCAGGCCATTTTTTGCGATACAGCACTGCGTTGTTTTAACTGACAATTGTGCGGTCGTGCGACGCTGTACCCAAATAAAATTGATGTGCTTTTTTCCCACAAATAGAGCCTTCTTTTGGTGGTATTTGATCATCTCTTCTGTGTTTATTTTTTGCGCTTTAAACAAAAAATACCGATAATTTTGAAAAAAAAAACAATATTTTTTACATTCTGCTTTAAAATATATCCAATTAAAAAAAATGTAAAAAATCTACTTTCTTTATCAGTTTTGGCCAATTTATATTCTGCTACATATTTTTGGTCAAAAAGATCCCAAAAGGCGTATATTGATTGGTTTGTGCAAAAGTTATAGCGTCTACAAACTATGGTATAGATTTATGGACTTTTTATTTATTTTTTAATTGTTTTTACTATTAACGGCGGCGATCAGCGATTAGCAGGCCTGCGACATTGCGGCAGACAAATCTGACACTAAGTGACACTTTTTGGGGACCAGTGACACAAATACAGTCGTTAGTGCTAAAAAAAATGCACTCTCACTGTATAAATGACACTGGCAGGGAAGGGGTTAATATCAGTGGTGATCAAAGGGTTAAGTGTGCTCCTAGGGAATGCTTTCTAACTGTGTGGGGGATGGACTGACTGGAGGCAAAGAGACATCTGTGTTCTTGATTAGCAGATCTCTCTCTCCCTCTGTGACAGAGCAGCAGTCTGCCTTGTTTACATAGGAAGACCACCGTTCTGTCTCTCTTACGAATGATCTGCGAGTCTTGGGGGGCCATCGAGGCTGCCGAACCCGCTGATTGGCTCCTGCTGTGTCCAATCACAGCGGGAGCGCGGCCCCGGCAGTGCACGCGCGTGCCCCAGAGCCGACAACAGGAATCACGTACAGGTACGTGATTTTGCACTTAAGGGCCACCCTGCCGCAGTAAATGTACGTGGGGCGGTCCTTAAGTGGTTAAACAAGCTGGCAACAGGCTTTGGCAGGCTTTCATCAAGCTTCAAGTTGTGCTGAAGCCTGCTAGCAGCTTGTTTAAAGTGGCAATCAGCACTTCCATAAGGAACTTACAAACTGGAGCTGATGGGTGCTTTAAAATCTTCAACCAAGCTTGCTGTTCACTGTGCTTGTATACAAGCTGAAGCCTGTGTGAAACATGGCTTATCATAAGGAGTCTAATCAGACCATGAAATACTTAAAAGGTAACTTGTACTGGAAGCCTTTTATCCTCATGATTCAGTTTGTCTTTGTAATAAATTGTTTATTTATCTCCACCAAAAAGGGTTCTCTGTACTGCTGTGCTTAACAGACACCTCATAGAGCCTTACCGTTAAGGCCAGCCAAAAGCTTGGGGATGTTCAGGAGCGGCTGATAGTCTACTCTATGTGAAGAAAATACCGCAAACACATTCAGATGAGCTGCTTGTAAAGGTTAAAGTTTCACCTATTCAAAGAAAAAAATTGACATTTTTTTTGCAGGTAAAAAAATTAGAATTTTGGGGGCGTGGCTTGATGGCGGAGCGAGCAGTCGCATAAGCTTCGGCTCCAGAGATCCATGGCAGAGCAGCTCGCTAGATTACGGCGGCAAAATGGCGATGAGACCGCGGCCAGGCAGACAGGCACGCCGCAGCCTTTTGTTTGTTTCTCTTTTATATTATTAAACAAAATATAATATTTATATATATATATATATATATATATATATATATATATATATATATATATATATATATATTATTAAATACTTTTTTTTATCTTTATAATGATGATACAATGATTGGTGTGTATCTATATGTTTTATCTTGACCCATGGGGACTACCATTTAAAAGCTAATTTTCTACAATACTTTTTTTTGGTTTTGGCTATAGATTAAAATACTTTATTTTGGTGCTACTGTATGTAATAATTTATTTTGTTCTTATTTTAACAGGCCAGTTCCAGATCCAAGCTCCATAGTACAGATAACGATCGTATATTTTTATTGTACCATTTTAGTATTGTTTATGTAAATGTGCTTTTTCATTATTTTATGTTTTTTTTTTTTCATGTTTTGTTAAATGTTCAACCTAATAAAAAAAAAAAAAATAACTGTAAGATGTAATACAGTCTTATGTATTGATTTAATTCAAATATTTTGTAGCACACCCCCTAAGGAGCTGCAAGTAGAAAGGGATACCCCACTCTGCACAGCCAGGCACAGTGCATTTTTCACAAAACCCCTGAGTCAGGAAACAGTCCAGTTCTTAGGTTTTTTTTGTTTTATTGAGGGGAATAAACTTGGATGGTGATAAGGGTATTATGGGATGCCCACTTGACTTGAATAACTTCTTCAGGGACACCTAACTATATACAGTTTCTACATACACTCCTCTTTTGCCTCCTGTACAAACTTGCTTGCAGAACAAAAATCACAGATCCAGCTGGAACACTTTTTGGATGGGATCTTACAGGGCTCTCTGTCAGAGGTAGCAAAAGCCCATTACAGGCAGGGACCGCGGGTGTAGACAAAGTGCTCACTGGTTCCTGCTGTCCTCACACTTGCTCCCATGCATCCAGAAAGTATTCGTGCGTTGTAGAGGGTCCCTCCAGTACCCGAGCCCCAGACCCGAGGTCACCCCCCCAGACTAGGGGGCTACCTTCAAGGGTCCACCGACAGCCTCCTAGCACTTCATCTCCAGCTTCCACCTGAACTCTGCTGCCCCTGCTAGGCTGACTCTGAATATTATATTAATTATATATGTGGTGGCCTGCCCCTGCCAACTGATCCTGTTGGGGATTGGCCAGGGCCTTCATAAATACTGCAAGCAGCTTCTCCAAACCTTCTTCCTATTATTCTAGGAGTTTTTCAGAAGTAGAGAGGTACCAGAGATGCTGCCTGCTGAGTCATCCAGCCTTCCTGAGTCACTCACCCTGACCCAGATTAAAAACACACAGGCTTGGCTACTTGCCAAGCCACAAATTATCTACACAACAGGAAAAAAACTATTTACACTTCTAGGACACTAGAGGGTGCTACAGTTTTAATAAATGTTTTTATTTAGATTGGTTTTGTCTAAGTGCTAGTTCACACCAGATGCAGTTCCTTGCGCTTTTTTCTGCACTAAAAATGCATGCACAGTGTTTTCCATGTATTCCAATGGCTCTAGTTCACACCAGTGCAGTCAGTTCCAGTCAGTTTCCGGTGGAGAAATTGACCGGAAACTGACTGCATTGGTGCAGAAAAAACAAAACTGCATCTGGTGGGAACTGGTTCTCAAAGTGGTTGTTAACCCACTCATTTAACTTTATAGAACCCTGTGTGTTTGGTAATGCTGTGTGCTCCTATCTCTTTGATTAAAAAAAAAAACGGTGTATACCGTATTTCAGAGTGCCGTTCGGCGCTCACGTGACAGGCCGCCTCTCTCCTTTCCTTGTCTGACAGCTGCAGCAGGCGGGGCCAAGATTCCCCTGTTGATGTCAGTCGAGAGAGGAGGCCGGTCACGTGAGTACCGAACGGTGCTCTGAAATACGGTATATACTGCAATTTCTTTTATAATTCACATAGACAGGAGCACACAGCACAGGATTCTATACATTTTTTTAAATGTTATTTCAACAGCAGGAAGGGGGGGGCGAGAACTTGACACAGAGCAGACAGGCAGGGAGGACAGAGGAGAGACAGGATAGCTGCGGATGACGGAGGCACATAAACTGACCACGGTGTCAGGGCTTAGCAGCCATGATATACCGTGGGCAGTTTACAGAGGGGAGGGCAGAACCAGGCAGGATCAGTCAGATGATACAGGGGGCCAAATGACACAGCACAAGCAAAAGGAAAAGTGTCAACTAGAATTTGAGCTTCAAGTGCTCTGCAAGTGTACAATTTACCAGTGAAAATGTGCAGCAAGTTAACAAGACTTACAATTCAACACTGCCACAAATTTGTGGCAAGTTATCCTTGCTATCTTGGGATCCTGTTCAATCAAAATACAGATTTGTGTTATTGTTCTGACTGGTCCAGCTAAACACTAGAAGGGTTAGATGAGTTCATGCTAAATAGGTGCAGAATGGACCCTCCCTAAATGTAAAATCTCAATTTTACACCTATGATCTACATAGGAATGAAATAGTAAATACATTGTTACATTGTATTTACTTATTGACACTTGCAGTACAGCGCATGCTGAAAGTATTCAAAGTGCTTTACTTTTTCCACATTTTATTGTTACAGCCTTATTCCAAAATGGATTCAATTCATTATTTTCCTCAAAAGTCTACAAACAAAACTACATATTGACAATGTGAAAGAAGTTTGTTTGAAATCTTTGCAAATTTATTAAAATGAAAAAAGAAAAATCCCATGTACATAAGTATTCACAGCCTTCGCCATGGCACTCAAAATTGAGTTTAGGTGCATCCTGTTTCCACCGATCATCCTTGATGTTTTCTACAACTTGTTGGAGTCCACCTGTGGGAAATTCAGTTGATTGGACAGGATTTGGAAAGGCACACGCCAGGGGTGTAACTAGAACCTTCAGGGCCCCAGGGCAAGAAACCATGAAGGGCCCCCCTTCTACCCGATCCCCGGGCTTCCAAGTTTGGGTGTCCATGAATATCCTCCCAGAACTCTGCCTCCCATATGCCCCCCTGGGACATGTATCCAGTGCAATCACGGCGGCCCCCTTACAATGTGATTAGCTGATCACATGTAAACAGACTTGCTGGGTATCTGGGCAGCCCTTTCCTCCCACGCTGTGTCTGTGCAAGGAAAGAAGAGGCGTTAACTGCCAAGAATGTCAGTAAATTGTTTACACTGATAATTAGCGCTGCCTACCAGTGCCACCTATCAGTGCCCATCAATGCTGCCTATCAGCGCCCATCAGTGCTGCCTATTAGTGCTCATCAATACTGCCAATCAGTGCTGCATTTCAGTGCCGCCTATCAGTACTCATCAATACTGCCTATCAGTGCCCATCAAATTCCGCCTATCAGTGCCCATCAATGCTGCCTATCAGTTCCCAGTGCTGCCTATCAGTGCTGCTTATCAGTGTCCATTAGTGCCACACCGCCTATTCTTGCCACAGATCATTGCTCATCAATGTCACCTATCAGTGCAGCCTATCAGTGTCTGCTATCAGTGCCCATCAGTGCCTCCTATCAGCACTGCCTATCAGTGCAGCCGATCAGTGCTCATCAATGGTGCCTGCCTCCTCATCGCGGCTCTGAGCGGATCTCTCATACAGCTCAGAGCCGACAGTTCTCCCTTCTCCCCCCTCCCTCCCTCCTTCCTCTCTAGCACGGGATGATACAGTCGATCTGCTCAGTAATGGGACACAGACAGGACACACAGGAGAGGGGAGGGGGAGAAGGAGCAGATCAGCTGTGTTATCCCGTGCTAGAGAGGAAGGAGGGAGGTGGGGGGAGCAGGGAGAACTGTGAGCTCTGAGCTGTATGAGAGACACTCTCTGCTCAAAGCAGTGGGACTAGCAACCCCGCTGGGGCCCCAGACAGTGGCGGAATTCCAGGTCCCGGTCGCAAGTGTGACTGCTGCGACCCTGGTAGCTCTGCTACTGGCACACACCTGTCTATATAAGTTCCCACAGTTAACAGTGCATGTCAGAGCTCAAACCAAGCAATGAAGTCCAAGAAAATGTCTGTAGACCTCCAAGACAGGATTGTATCGAGGCACAGATCTGGGGAAGGGTGCAGAAAAATGTCTGCAGCATTGAAGGTCCCATTGAGCACAGTGGCCTCCATGTTCTGTAAATGAAAAAAGTTTGGAAGCACCAGGACTCTTCCTAGGGGGGGGGGCGTCTGGCCAAACTGAGCAATGGGGGGGGAAGGGCCTTAGGGAGGTAACCAAGAACTCGATGGTGACTCTGACAGAGCTCCATCGTTTCTCTGCGGAGAGAGAAGAACCTTCCAGAAGAACGACCATCGCTGCAGCACTCCGCCAATCAGGCTTGTATAGTAGAGTGGCCAGACGAATGCCCTTTCTCAGAAAAAGGCACATGACAGCCCCCCTGGAGTTTGCCAAAAGGCACCCGAAGGACTCTCAGACCATGAGAAACAAAATTCTCTGGTCTGATGAAACAAAGATGGAACTCTTTGGCCTGAATGGCAAGCATCATGTCTGGAGGAAACCAACAGGACAACAACCCTAAGCAGACAGCCAAGTTAAAAAAGGAGTGGCTACAAGACAACTCTGTGAATGTCCTTGAGTGGCCCAGCCAGAGCCCAGACTTGAACCCGATTGAACATTTCTGGAAAGATCTGAAAATCGCTGTGCACTGACGCTCCCCATCCAACCTGATGGAGCTTGAGAGGACCTGCAAAGAAGAATGGGGAAAACTGCCCAAATATAGGTGTGGCACGCTTGTAGCATCATACTCAAAAAGACTTAAGGCTGTAAGTGGTGCCAAAGGTGCTTTAACAAAGTATTAAGCAAAGGCTGTGAATACTTATGTACATTTTTTTTAGTTTTTTATTTTTAATAAATTTGCAAAGATTTCAAACAAACTTCTTTCACGTTGTCATTATGGGGAATTGTTTGTAGAATCCATTTTGGAATAAGGCTGTAACATAACAAAATGTGGAAAAAGTGAAGCGCTGTGAATACTTTCCAGATGCACTGTATCATTTTACACAGGAGCAAAAGCATTTTGACAGCAGTTCCTGCTAATACAACCTAGTCCTGACTGTCCTTTTGATAATAGTTACGGGAAAAGCAGTGGACATAAGAGACTTGTCCTAAACATTTTGTTGGAGTTTTTCTTAGGCTGTATCCAAGTATTTCTATTCAGTATCGTAGTCACTGAAAATTAGAGCTTTCCTTTTTGTAAGTGAATTATTTTCCCCTTTTTTTCAAGCTGAATTAGGAGAAGGTGAACCATGATTATCAGCATCTATGCAAAACCAAAAGCATAAAGAACACAAAATGACTATTTAATACTAAGTAGTAAAATTGGATTAAAAAATTGGTGTAATGTCTTTTCTATTCAG
This sequence comes from Lithobates clamitans, assembly GCA_037952925.1. NCBI lineage: Eukaryota > Metazoa > Chordata > Amphibia > Anura > Ranidae > Lithobates > Lithobates clamitans. The sequence goes on from JBBGZY010001792.1 coordinate 138,457, forward strand.
CTGTACATGATGACTCAGGATAGACCCCTCTCTGTGTGATTATAGGGCCTTTAAAATCTCTCTTTATATTGTTAAATTCTTCGGCATTGAAAGAGAACAGGACTTGAATATGTTCTATTTTGTTCTATTCTTCCCATTGCACATTATCAAAGAGATTTTCAGTGTTCCTGCTGCCACTTCAAGCCATTGCATTGTTTTGGATCAGCCTAAAATAGCTTTAATCATAAGTATTATAATTACTGAAAAATAAGATGACTTATATTTAAGGCTTTATGACATGTTCGTAGGCAAAACAAAAAAATTGTGTTGCTTTAACTTTTTATTTGATCCTCCAAAACGTATTAAAGTACATCGGCAGGGGTCGGCAACCCATCAGTCACAATCTACCTATAGATCCCAGACATGTGAAGGGTAGCTTGTGATGGACCCTGCTGTGCCACCTCTCAGACTTCAGATCAGAATCCAGAGCCCAGGGAAGTCCTGGGCTCCCCCTCGGCTCTGATGTGTCATAGAACACAGCCAAGGAGATACCTAGAAGGACTTCCATCACTCTGCAATGTAACACTGCCTGTGAGGTCTGCTGAGTGACATCTACAGTGGCTGTAGAGTTTTTTACTGTAACAGGGTATTTTTTACTTGTGTGGGAAAATGTGTGCTAGTTACTCTTGACTTCTGCATCTGTTACTTACTCCTGACCCCTACATACAGATTTACATATTACTGACTTCCAGTGGTGTCGCTAGGGGGTGGCTTTTGGGGCTATAGCCCCGAATCTGGGGCCCATAGCCCCGAGTCTCTGCAGGTGTCCCCAAGGGGAGGGGAGGCTCTCTAGGGACCCTGATGTAAGTGGGGGTCTCTCTGTGGACCCTGATGTAAGTGGGGGGTCTCTCTGGGGACCCTGATGTAAGTGGGGACTCTCTGGGGATATATACACACACACGTATATTACTGTATATACATGTGTATGCCCACCCAAGCGTATGACTTTCTTTACTACGCTGCTATGGGCTCTAGCCCCAGATCTTTTGTAGACCTAGCAACGCCCCTGCTGACTTCTCAGCTCTGTGTTACTTACTCCCAACCCCTGTTCTCAGCCTTAGTTATTCCTAGTCCCTGCTCTCTGTTACTCCTGACCTCTGAATTCAGTACTACACACTATTAACACCCACACTTTGTGCTACCTACTTCTAAACCTTGCACTATGCATTGAATACTACTGACCTCTGAATTCTGCGCTATTTACTTCTATTTACTACTGACCATGGAACTCTTCATTACCCATTCCTGAACCCTGCATTGTGCATTACATACTACTGACTTCTGCATTCTGCATCGCTTACTTCTGCCCCTGCGCTCTGTGTTACTTATTACTGACCCTGTACTATAGGTTAAGTACCACTGAGCTCTGCACTGTGCATTACTTACATCGGAATTCTATCCCATGTACTCTGCCATACTACTGACTTACTTATTCATTACTTATTCCTGACCCCTACATTCTGTGTTACGTACTACTGATCCCTGCACTGTGTTACATACTATTGATCCCTACACTGTGGGTTACATACTACTGATCTCTGCGCTGTGCGTTACATACTACTGATCCCTGCACTGTGTTACATACTACTGATCCTTGCGCTGTGTGTTACATACTACTGATCCCTGCACTGTGTTACATACTATTGATCCCTGCGTTGTGTGTTACATACTACTGATCCCTGCGCTGTGTGTTACATACCACTGATCCCTGCACTGTGTTACATACTATTGATCCCTACACTGTGTTACATACTATTGATCCCTACACTGTGCGTTACATACTACTGATCCCTGCACTGTGTTACATACAACTGATCCCAGCGCTGTGTGTTACATACTACTGATCCCTGCACTGTGTGTTACTACTGATCCATGCACTGTGCGTTACATACTACTGATGCCTGCACTGTGTTACATACTACTGATCCCTGCAGTGTGTTACATACTACTGATCCCTGCGCTGTGTGTTACATTCTACTGATCCCTGCACTGTGTGTTACATACTACTGATCCCTGCACTGTGTGTTACATACTACTGATCCATGTGCTGTGTGTTACATTCTACTGATCCCTGCACTGTGTGTTACATACTACTGATCCCTGCACTGCATGTTACATACTACTGATCCCTGCACTGCATGTTACATACTACTGATCCCTGCACTGTGTGTTACATACTACTGATCCCTGCACTTTGATGTTTACCCCTGAGCTCTACACTCTGTGTTACTCCTGAATTCCGAACTTTGCATTGCTTACTCCTCACCCCTGAACTCTTCAGACTTTTTTAATACTTTTTAACGGGGCCTTGCTAGTTTATCTTCTCCAAAAAATTCACACTGCATGCTGGTCTTCTTTAAACTCTTGCATGTTGTTCATGAAAATATCCACCTCTTTAGGACTGCCTACCCCGATTTAAAGGGTAACTCCACTTTTGTGGGGGAAAAAAATATCAAATAAAGAAAAACTAATATAGCGTATACAATTGAGACACAAGATGTATTATAATTGAATGTTATTATAAATGACCTTTCCTTTTCAATCTGCAGCCGCTGTAATTTTCTGAAAATGCAATGTAATATGGCTACCTCGAGGTGTTCTGTACACAGAATGTATACAGAACGCCCCCCAGAAACATAATTTCCTGCTTGTGTAATTGGCTCGATGATTTTCCCAGAAGTCAGCAATAAAATACAAGACAGATTTTAGGCATCCCCTGCATTAAAAATGTCATTTTTGGTAAGATCTTGCCAATAGGAAATCACGTCTCAGGGATGCAGACCCTGCAACTTTCCTCACTAGTGCCCTGCAGCTGATTGATAATTATGAAACCACTCCCGTTAGATACACTTTTCCACATGGACACAGTCAAACACACAGGGATTTCTTCAGAATACCAAAAGGTAGGCAACAAAGTTTGTTAAAATCCCAGTAATGTACTTAGATCACCCAGAGGGGAATGTTTTTTTTCTCAACAAAAGTGGAGTTACCTTTTAATTATTAACTGAAGGACATCCTTGTATGCATCTCAGTGCTGCTGATCCCCTATACCTACATGTACTTTTTCAATTATCGGCTGCACATCATTGCTCTGCAGCAGCTTCCTAAACATAACAGTGGTGAACCATGTCTGTGCAACGTGAGTAATCACAACCGCTTGTATTCTCTACCAGGGGAGTATGCGACAATGCAGGAGCATAATTTGGAGACAGCTGTCACCCCCATAACAGGAAGTGCCTGAACCAACTATTCTTTTAATTAAAAGCTGCAGATTTAAAAACAGTGAAAACATATTTTGATATGACATTTAGCCCCCGTTCACATTAGGGCGACAGGTCAAATCGCATTGGCAAGTTGCACCCTATAGCCGGCAATCGCACTGTTCAAACTGGTGCGATGCCGACTTTGCGGTGCTGCACCGATTCAAAAAAGTCGTTCCTGCACTACTTTTGCCGATTTCAGGTGCAACTTGCATAGACATCTGTGCAGGAAGCCGCACAGATGTCATCCAAGTCACACCTGAAGTTGCACTGACATGCGGCTTTGAAATCGTGCTATTTCAGATGAAGTCGCACGATTTCAAAGCTGCAGTCAATGTGAACAGGGGTCTAAAGGAAGAAAATGTAACGTTACTACAGGGAAGACACTTTCTAAGCACTGTAAAGCTATTAAAATATTGTGTCTGGGGTTGAGCTTTAAAAAACACATGTATGAGATTTTAGTGATTGAGATAAGATCTACTATTACTTATTGTTCTTTTTTTGTTAAATCGCCTTCCCTCCCCATTTTCATGATTTTTTACATAGATGTGGGGGGAAAAGCGAATGAACACAAGTATAATTACAGAAAAACACTGGTTGATCCTACCAGAATTCCAGTATGTTCCTAGCTTTCTGTATGAACTGTCACATGCATGGCTGTGAATGCTATTTTTTCTTTGTGTATATTTTTAGTGCTTCTAAAAAGATAGTAAGAATCTGAACTCATTTTTTACATTAGGATCATGTTTTTGACAATGCAGGAGTGTTGGTTTATCTGCTGTCCTTGGTGCTGAATTTAACAATACATAGCGCTTGAGTAAAAAGCCGTGATCTCTTCAGATCAGCCTTTCCACAATGCGTCCTCCTGTTTATCGAGTGTTCCGCAGACACTGAAAGAAACCCATAAACCATTGTGTTTCTGTGCTGCGTGAGGAAAACATAACCAAACCACTCAATAGTCCATAGATACAAGCTATTTAAAGGGAGATTCACATAGATATAGCCCTCTACTACATACCTATACAATCATTGCAGGAAGTTTCTGGCCAGCTTTTATTAGCCTTCAGTGCCAGTTCACACCACATGCAGTCCAGTGTGTTTTTTTCTGCATCAAAAACGCATGGAAAGTAGGTTACCGTATGTACTAGAGTATAGGCCGACCCGTATATAAGTCAAGGCACCTAATTTCACCACAAAAAACTGGGAAAGCATATTACCTCAAGTATAAGCCTAGGGTGAGAAATGCAACAGCTACTGGGTAAACAATGCCCATCTGCAGCCTCACTGTGCCCATCTGCAGCCTCACTGTGCCCATTTTCAGCCTCACTGTGCCCATTTGCAGCCTCACTGTGCCCATCTGAAGCCTCACTGTGCCCAATACAGTTTCCCAGCATTGTATCAGTGTTCTGCCTATCATGGATGAGGAGGAGGCGGGGCTTTGTTACAATGGACGGCCGCTGAACAAACTGCATGACACAGTGGGAGACACCCACCTCAAAGGTACAGCTGCAGATGGGCACCCTTACTCGAGTATAAGCCGAGGGGGGGATTTTCAGCCTAAAAAACTCGGCTTATACTCGAGTATATATGGTATATGGTTTTCAACGGCATAGTTCACACCAGTGCTTGCAGTTTCAGTGCGTTCCAGTTCCAGAAAAAAAAAAAGTAGAACATGCTGCATTTTTCCTGGGCTGTACTGGAATGTTGTAAAACACATCAAAAAACGCACCAAAAACACACTGTAACACACATGTCTTTATTTATTCCCAGTAAATAGTAATACAGTTTTGCATACTGTTAGTATAAAGGTAAATGTTTTTATAGATTTTTTGGTCTAAAGTATATGTCAAACTTTTTTATTAGTTTTTTTTTTATTAGTTTTGATTAGAATGAGGAAGAATTAGAAGTCCTGTCTGTTCTTTACTACTGTCCAAGGTTCCATTATAGAGATCTCTCCTCATTTCTTACACTGCTGAGAACAATTTACCAGATGGAAAAAGCAACAGCAAAACGGACAGGAATAAAAATACTTTTTTGATAATATAGGGGAATGCTAGACTCACTGTTAGCTTTTTTTTTAGTTGTCTGTACCCGTTGTAGATTTTAGCTCAATTCCTGTTTAAATGTTGTCAGCAGGACAGGAAGTGAGGGGACATTCTCTCCAACAGGGCCCTGGATAGCAGTAAAAACTGGGCAGGTTTTATAATCCTTCCCCACTTGATCCAAAACTAAAAAAAAAAGTTTAGTTTTTTTTAGCTTCACATACACTCTAAAACGCTGGTATCCCTTTGAACGGGGGGGGGGTCGCTGGTCAGTAATTCCCGATGTAATAAGGTTAGTATAGCGGGGGGGAACCCTTTTCCTCGCAGATTGATTTTGGTCTGGATCTCCAGGCTTGTTACCTGTTGTAGGCAGGACTCTCTGTAAGTGTTAATGCCTTTCTACTAGAGCTGGGGTTGCATTTGTCTAGAAGCTCCCAGTGATGTGCCCCCTTGGGGTGGTGTCTGAGGGGTGTCAAAAAACACCTTGGGTTTGGGACCCCACTAAGTTTCAGTGGCACTCGGTCGTGTCACTTATTCTTTATCTTACACTCGCCACTTGGGCAGGCCTTGTGACTAGTCCAGGGCAATTTTTTTACTGGCTGCAATGCCTGCCTTGTCTACTGTACTTGGCACTTTTTTTATTTTTTTTGCGTGTATTTATATTTATTTCACAGAGACTAAAGGTGTGGGGTTTTTTGGGGGCCTGCCCCAATGTCAGAGAGAGAATCCATGCCTTACGGGTCATTTTACTCTCCCCATTAAGGTCCTCTCTTCAGGAAATGCCTCACCAAGTACTTTGTAGACCAGCTTCAGTAGGTCCCTAAGGAGCAGGGTGCCTGTCGGGAGCCTTGTGCCAGGGGTTTAGGCCTTTCCTCTTCAGAGGCCAGTTCATTACTGTACGCTAGTGCACATTTTGCATGCGCTGTGATTTCGCGGTTCACTTTTTTTTTGTTCACAGGGGATTCAACAAGCACCACAAAGAGCTCCAACAAAAAAAAGATTAAACCCATATATACAGTAACTACCTTCTTGTGTCCTCAAATGTGAATCTGAAATTCTCTATGTGTTTTGAGTTGTAAAAGTAATTTATTCCTAAAATCATGTTGTTGGACTGCCTGTAGGAGAATGCCTACACTCTCCTTCTTTGGTCTCCCTGCATCCAGCCTCTTCGGCATGATCTCGCATAGGTCTATAATATACCGCAAAATAAATACACTCAAAATAAATACACTCAAAATACAGATAAGTAAAATTGCCAAAAGTCCAAAGTTTGTGAACACCTCTATTGTTTTTGAAAGACAAATTGCTGTGTTAATACTCCAGTCTTCCACCCCAATGCAAAGCCTCTCTTAGCAGAATGTATTGACCCTCTACCGAGTGGTGAAATAGTTTCTTTATCAAAAGTTTTCAGGACACTTGTATAGCTTGGGCTCCACAGCCTTCACCAGACCTCCTCCACTCACATAGGTTCAGCTGAGCCACTTTAATATCTACCAGGTTCTCCCTCCTCAATAGTGGTCTAGTAGGCTGACCTCCCATCTGTGTGTGTAGGACTCGGAGACAGCCCCGTGTTCCCGGACTGTGGCATGAAGGTGACATTAAGTTTGCCAGATATTCTGCATTACTGCTTGGGATTGCCTATGGCAGATTAAGATATGATAAAGTGTGTATGGAAGTTGGATGTCTGTAGACCACTACTGAAGAGGGAGAACAAAGAAATGCTATTTCACCATTCAGTAGACAGTCATTACAGTCTGGTAAGACATAGTCACTGGTGGTGAAAGACGAGTATTAACACTGCCGTTTGTTTTTTTGGTGGGTGGAGAACATAGCGGCGGACAAGAGGCCCAGAAACACGCAGCTTGTTTTACAAGCACAGTTGAGGTGTTCACAAACTTTGGACTTTCTATTGGGACTTTTGGCAATTTTACTTATCTGTATTTTGAGTGCTGCATTTTATGTTGCAGTATGCATTACTATTATAAGATACACTGGTATGTGTTCTTTAATAGGAGAATGTAGTTCTGTTCCAAAGGAAATGATAAGCTAACATCCTATCTGCTTGAACTGCTATATATACTTTATATGGTATTCTGGCTAAATAAGGTGGACCTCAAAGACTTGAAGGTCGTCATTTCCATCTATTGTGATCTTAAGAGAATAGATTCCTTCATATGTATGCCAAACACCATTTTTAGATAAAATGTGGTCCAGAGTGCAGCACCTCTCTTACACTGCAGTACAGTATCTATATTAGAGCTTGAGCTAATGAAGATAATATGCAGCATAGTAACTAGAGTTCCAAGAAAAGGTTTGTGAACCCTTTCAAATGAGTTGTATGTCTGCATGCACAACTCCTAAATTGTTCTCTCATCTTTATCGTTAGTCATTAATAAAGTATTTCCTATTAAAACCATACTCAAGTCTCTTTGCTGACCCCAGCCAACCACCACCCTTCCATCCCAAACACCCCCCACCTGTATGTTATGCTGTCTTCCTTATTTGCCTAGACTAAAACCTGTTCCTGAGACAGACGATAATCAACTACTGTAGCTTTGTGAAGGCTATATGTGTGGTAATGAGATCTACAGATCCTTAAAACCACTTTGTATATCCCTCAGTTGACCCCTATGTGAGCAGTCTGCGTAGTTTTGTTTGACAATCACATTGCTTGCTGTCTTTGATCCATGTACGCTCCCTTACCCCACGAATCATTGCCAGCTTTACTATACTTGGGTTTGCAAGTCAGCATTTTATGCAGCTGATATTCATTTCAAATGAAATTAGCTGAGGAATCTTTAAATACAGAGAGAGAATTTTATTATATTCAGCATTATCTAGGGAAAAAAATGAACAATTTACACATGAATCGACTTTGTCTATTTTTGGTGCCGATATCTCCTTATTTGTATGCTAATAGGATTGCCAAGATCTTATATTATTTCTTTGAATTTTAATAAGGACGTCATCCAATCCTAATATACTCCAGGGGATAACCTCAAGAATGGCAAATGGTTTGGACGAGGCCCTGTGGCCGGTCTTGAATTATATTAATAAAGTTCAGTAAAGATGAAAGAGGGTTTTGTATGTGGCTCTCTCCATCCTGGCCCCACTCAGCGCACCGATACACGGATCTCATTTCAAGGTACAACTCAGCTCTTATCAGCTGAATGCACATATCGAAGCCAGAGAGTGCTGGTTGAAGCTCGCAAGAGAAGTTATTTCTATCCAGTGCTGATAATATATTCAAAGCAGTTTTTTAAGCTAGTTACACTGATAACACATTTATTCAGAAGTTTAGAATGCCATTAGACAGGAACTGTAGCTTTGTTGTGAAATGAAAGGTGTCAAAGAGGAGGGTAAGTGAGGGAGGCACTTATTTCTTCATATTATGAAGGCTTTATTGAAGTTTATGAAAAGTCTCCAGGAAAAAAGTGAAGGAAAGTTATTACGTCAGCAAAGTTATTGAACTCCTACTTGATATAGCAAGTGCCGCCAGATATTTTTATGCACATTTATCTCTCTTAACACCTCTACCAAACCTGCCCTTACCCTTTTGGATCGGCTGATTTCATCAGTTTTTGTCAGCACCGACAGTTTAGCATGTGTTACTTTGGTGCCATCATGGAGTGGTCTTCTGCCCAATAGTGCCTGTGAGCGTGATGTCATCCAACCACAGGACATGGAGCATATTGGAATGTAAATGCCAAATAACATCACTATTTAGGGAGCTTTCCTAATCCCACTGACATTAAGGATGGGAAATTATTGCTCCCACTAAGACCAGGAATGGGGCCCTATTCCTCCCACTGACACCAGTGATGGAGCACTATTACTGCCCCTGACAGCAATAACTGAACTCTGTTCTCTCCATTGCTGGCACCAATGCAACATGATTGCTCCCACTGCCATCAATGATAGGGTGCTATAACTCCCAATGACACCAACGATGGGGCACTATCCCTTCTACTGACATCAACGATGAGGCACGATTCCACCCAATGACACCAACAACGGAGCTCTGTTCCTCCCTATGACACCAACGATGGGGCACTATTCCTCCCACTGACACCAATGATGGGGCACCTCTTCTCCCACTGACATCAGTGATGGGGGAACTATGCTTCCTAGACATGTGCACACTGAAATATTTAGTTTCGGAATTTAGTTTTTGTCCAAAAAATAAATTTATTTAGTTACTCCCGAAATTCGTTTTTATTCATTTAGTTTTTCGTTAAAAATTGCATTAGTCCGAAAATCCAACTTAATTAAGATCGAATCTGTCATTGAAGGCTTATGGTGTCTGTTGAATGTTCAAAGAAGATTCGACGAAGCAGCTAAACTGTACGTGTACATTTCCAGTCGAATTTTCCACCTACAAGCTAGCTGTAGTAGAACTCTAATGTTGTATAATTTATTAATTATTTTACTAGTCAAAGCCTATGGGCGGATGCATTTGACCGGAAATGTACGATTGCAACGTCCTACAGCTGCTCCGTCGAATCTTCTTAGAACTTTCAACAGACACCATAAGCCAAAGATTCGACGTTTGTATGTTTTTCGTTGCTTTGTCGAATCTTCGTCATTCTTGTTGAATGGTCTACTCTACCCCAACAGTCATCCAACTTTCACATTCGTTTCTCAATCTCCAAGAGCAATGGCGGGCGCGGCATCCGACGTTGTGTCAGATATTGATATGGCATTATAATATAGAATCTATAATAATAAATCCCCCCCCCCACAACACGGGCAGCCTCTGAGGCTATCACAACACTAGCAACACTAGTATCACTATCAAGTTCACAACACTAACACAATAGCAGCAGATTATTATGAAAAAGTTAAGTTGAAGTGTAGCTTGCTTCACTATTGTTCTGCTGCTGTGCTTATTCTTAATTGCTAAATAATTCAGGTTCTCTGACAAACGGACCAACTAAGATTGACTGTCTTCTGAAATGATTCAGTGTGTGTGTCTCTCTCTGCTAGCAAATCGTACAGTAAGTGAAAGAAAGTTGGCTGTACGTGTGTACTTAGTTCTAGCTATTTTGCTGCCCCTCCTCTTTGGTTACAATCGGCCAATAACATTCATCATCATCATTATTTTTATTTTACTTCCCCCACCCAATTCCAGCAGCGATCTTTTCTCTCTATGTCAAATCTTTTCTCTTTATGTAGAATAATCTTGGACTAATAGAGTTAAGGTTAGGCACATTCGACCACAGGTTCGATAGACACAGATTGTTATTGTCAGCGTCATGTTGAATCTCCTATCTATATCGAACTGTTGTCGCAACGAAAACCAAAATAAAGCAATTGTTTATGTCGGATCTTTCGGTTTTCGTATTCTGCACTTTCGATAACGAAAATACCTGAAATTCGGACGAAAATCCATTCCGACGAAACAAATGCACATGTCTAATGCCTCCCACTGACACAAACAATGGGGCACTATTCCTTCCAAAGACACAGATGATGGGGCACTAATTTTGCAATGCCACCAGCATTGAGGCACTATTCCTCCCACTGACCCCAACATTGAGGCACTATTCCTCCCACTGACCTCAACATTGGGGCACGGTTTCCTACACTAACTTCAATGATGAGGTACTGTTCCTCCTCCTGAAACCAACAGTGGGACACCATTCCTCCCACTGACACCAATGATGGGGAACCAATACTCACCAGATATGATGGTAAATGATCCCCCCCCCCCCGACACTAGTGATGAAGCACTATTCCTGGCCCTGACAACAATATTCAAACTTTTCTTCCCACTGATGGCAACGATGATGCACTATTCCTCCCACTGACACCAACGACAGGGCACTACTCTTCTTCCATTAAAATCAGCAGCGGGGCACTGTTCTTCCACCCAGTGACATGAACGATGGAGCTGTATTCCTCCCAATGACACCAACAATGTGATACTATGCCATCCACTGAGACCAGGTATGGGGCACTATTCTTCCCACTGACAATCAGCATTAGTAGTTCTCACTGACCTTCAATGCCAGCCCATTTTTTTTTTGTTCCTACAGGTCACAGTCCAGCCCCCCAACAGTCTGAAGGACACTAAACTGGTCCTGTGTTAAAATTGTTTGAGTACCCATATACTAGGGCATGAAAATAGAAAGTTTTATATTGTGATGGTATAACTGGAAAATGGATTATGGCTGCCCTTGAGATTTAAGGTTAGGCTTAACCCCTTGACAACCACAATCTGTAGATAAATGTTCTCGGGCACAGCTCCCCATGCTAACTGAACATCATTCTAAGTTACAAAGTTTTTTTCTTTAGCAGTGCTGTCACTGACCAATCACCTTCGTCCAATTCAAAGCAAATCACATGCAGGCTTTAGATTTGTTTACAAACCAACTTCTCCGGCCTGCAGATGATATAGTCCGCCTTACTGAGCACAGATAACGAAATAGAATGTAAGAAATCATTACAATGCGTAAAAAAATGCATTTAATTAGAAAAGTTTAATTAAAAACTGTTATGTGTAAAATAATTAAAAAGAAAATGAACATTTAATAGCTTATAGTAAAACGTGAGCTGGTAATTGATCAAATCGCTGTATCAAATGAAGCTTATCTGTCTTTAAAAATGTAAAATTGAATTATTTAGACAAATTAGGCATAGTTGAGTTGTAGTCATTTACTTGATAAATACAGTAAAATCGTAGATTGCGAGTAAGTTGGTCTGCGAGTGTTTTAGAAGACAAGCTCATTTTTTTTATAAATTTTAACATGATAAACAAAGCGAGGTCTTGCAATACGAGTCGGGTCACATCACAACTGAGTATAAGGCTCGGTTCACACTGCCGCAACTTGGGATCCCACTTGTGAGACTCCAAGTCGCGTGACATGTGAAATCCTATGTTAGTCAATGAGAGTTGTCTTAAATAGCACTACTGAAGCCGCTTCAACTTTAGAAAAGGTTCCTGTACTACTTTAAGGCGACTTGAAGTCTGACTTGTGCCCATAAGACTTTAATGGAAATTTCCTCTAAGTCAGATCCTTATCTTAATTGATGTGATTTGGATCCAACAATCCAATTTGGATGATTACCCATAACTCCCAACTTTTTGAGATGGGAATGAGGGACACCTATCAGCAAAAGTATGCAGGCATTGGACACACCCTCTGCCACACCCCCTTAAAGGAGAATTTTACACAAAAAAAACAAGATTGGTTAAACCCACAATTGCTTTTTTTACCACTACTATTCCTTTATATTGGCTTTTGGAATTTACAAATGCAGCAATTTAGAAATCAGATGAAAGGTTTAGCACTGGAAAACACTTTTTGATAGATGAAAAGTGCATTTTATATACAACTATATAGATCAGACCAAAATGAGGGACAAATGAGGAGGAATGATGGACAGAGGGACATTGCTCCAAATCAGGGACAGTCCCTCGAAATCAGGGACAGTCCCTCGAAATCAGGGACAGCTGGGAGCTATGAGATTACCCATGCATTCCATGAAGTTGCTTCAAAGTTGCCTTGAATTTGCCTGGCAAAGTCGTGCCGACTTTCAGGTCCCGGCAATGTGAATCGCCAGGTTAATTTGTTTTATTTTTATCGTACACTTTATACTGTATTTTGTATTGCTGTAATCATTTTTATATGAATAAATGGTGGTGTAACAAATCATCTGAGTTTTCATTATTTCTTATGGGGAAATTTGCTTTGATATACGAGTGCTTTGGATTAGAAGCACATTTCCGGAACAAATTATACTGGCAATTTAAGGTTTTACTGTACTGACCTAACTTTTTAGGCTTTAGGTATAGTATCCTTTAAGAGAAGCCAAAAAACGAAATTCCTTGCGAACATGTCATACAGACAACAGAAACGCTTCTGCTGCAGTGGAAGTAACAGCTCCACCCATTCCAACTTCATCTATTGTTCCACATTCCGGCTTTCTGCAATTATTCTCATTCATGTGCAAAATCATAGTGTTGTCAAAAATGTATTTGAGCAAAAACAAAAGCTGCTAATGGTCTGTGAATCCAGCCTGAAACTTGAAATATATATGTATATATATTTATTATTTTTTTTTGCAAGCTCCCAAGTTTGTTCTAGAGAAAAGTTTTCTGTCACAGGGAAAGTTGGGACTGAGCAGTCATGATTATCTGTTACTGTAAAAAAAAAAAAAAAAAAAGATTCATATCCATAGCAATCACAAGTCTGATGATCAGACTTGAACCTCGTACTCAGAATACGCTGTGTCCTGTCCCCCATTAAAGTCTGTGGAGTTCCACTGCACATGCATTGGCAAAGGAAAGGAAAGGACAGCCAATATGTTGCTGAGAAGGCAGAGGTGGTTTAAATCAGCTTAGTTAATATGATTGTAAATGATCACCTTGTAAAACAACTCATTCAGTTTAAAATAGAAATGAAAGGTAAAATATTTTTGTATAGATAAAAAAAAAGTGTTCATACCCCTTGAAACTTTCCACATTTTGTCATGTTACAACCAAAAACGTAAATGTATTTTGTTAGGATTTTATGTGATAGACCAACACAAAGTGGCACATAATTGTGAAGTGGAAGGAAAATGATAAATGGTTTTCAACATTTAAAAAAAAAAAAAAAATGTGAAAAGTGTGGTGTGCATTTGTATTCGGCCCCCCTGAGTCAATACTTTGTAGAACCACCTTTCGCTGCAATTACAGCTACAAGTGTTTTTGGGGATGTCTCTGCCAGCTTTGCACATCTAGCCCATTGTTCTTTGCAAAATAGCTCAAGCTCTGTCAGATTGGATGGAGAGCGTCTGTCAACAGCAATTTCAAGTCTTGCCACAGATTCTCAATTGGATTTAGGTCTGGACTTTGCCTGGGCCATTCTAACACATGAATATGCTTTTATCTAAACCATTCCATTGTAGCCCTGGCCGTATGTTTAGGGTCGTTGTCCTGCTGGAAGGTGAATGCATTTCTTCAGCAGAGACAGGGAAGCTGGTCAGAGTTACTGGGAAGATGGATGGAACCAAATACAGGGAAATCTTAGAAGAAAACCCGTTAGTTTCTGCAAAAGACTTGAGACTGGGATCTCGCCCCCTCTCTCGCCTGATTAGCTAACTGACTTTGATTGACAGCCATGGGAAGCAATGGCGCCGCTGCTGTGTCTCCACCACCATGTTTCACAGTGGGGATGGTGTGTTAAGGGTGATGTGCAGTGTTAGTTTTTCGCCACACATAGAGTTTTGCTTTAAGACCAAAAAGTTAAATTTTGGTCTCATCTCATCACCAAAAGAGAGACAGTCTGAAAGCAAACAGTGAACTGTGGCATTGGTGTCATAGGTACGTAAAATGTTCAAGATTGCACATAAATTGTAAAAAAAAAAAAAAAAGTAAAAAAACATTTGGAAATGTATTAACTTTATAAAATAAAAATAAGGTCACTGAGGTGGGCCGTATCACAAGAGTGGAACTCTTCCGGGCCCATGAAGAATACACAGGATACCGACATCCAAATCAGGGCCGTCTGGACTGTATATAAAGAATCCCACAATCTATTCTGGTGGGATCTTTTCTGTCCATAACTAAATTGGGTGATGGCCATGAAGTTGCACACACATGCCCCTCCCCTGCCCTCAATTAAACCACTTCCCATCCTGCATGTATGCATTAAAATAAAAAACCTTCTGTGTGTAGCAGCCTCCCCAGCACCCCCTAATACTCACCTGAGCCCCATCTCTCTCCAGCGATGTCCACGAGTGTCTTAGCCATCTGGGACTTTCCTCCCGAATGGCTGAGACACAGCAGCGGCGCCATTGGCTCCCATGGCCGTCAATCAAAGTCAGTTAGCTAATCAGGAGAGAGAGGGGGCAGGGTCGGGGTGGGGTCTGAATGGACACACAGAACTGTGACTCGGCTGGAATGCCTCCATAGCTGCTTGTTGTGGGGGTACTCGACAGGAGGGAGGGGCCAGGAGCAGCAAAGAGGGCCCCGAGAAGAGGAGGACCCAGGTTGCTCTGTGCAAAACCAACTGCACAGAGGAGGTAAGTATAACATTTTTGTTATTTTTAAAAAAAGAAACTTTACAATCACTTTAAGCCGACCATAAATGATTCAAAATTCAGCTGGTTTAGTCGAGATTCAATCCATCTATGTGCAGGCTGATTGTACCCAAGTCCTGCATTGAACGACCTGGGTACAACCAGCCTGTCAGATTTTTGACATGCATTTAGTGTCGGTGGCTATAGCTGCTAGCAGTAATCATTGTGTTCTGTCTGCCTGGCCACCTATGGTGGAAGGAAAGAAAATTAAATCATCTATGGCAGTGGTTCTCAACTCCTGTCCTCAGGACCCACTAACAGGCCAGGTTTGCAAGATAACTGAAATACATCACAGGTGATATCATTTGCTGCTCAGTGATTGCAGTATTCTAGTCTGCATCTCCCCAAGGTAATACTTAAAGTGGTTGTAAACTCTCCCCGACAACTTTGTCCCATGTACATCAGCATAAAAAACCCTAATGAAAACTGCTTGTAGATATCTCCTTACTTGCATAGTATTGTTGTGATCCTTTTTGTTTTTTAGAATGACTTCACTGAGCATGCCCAGATCTCCCCTGATTTACGGCACGCTCTGTGTACTTGTCTGTCTATTATCAGATCTTCCTACGCACAACACTGACATCCCACAAGACTGCATAATCACTCAGAGCTTCCTACTATACCCCATGTGACCATGTGACATCACATGGAGTGTAAACTTGGACAATGGACAGCAATACTGCAGCCTTATCATCTAAAGCTGCTAAAACTGACACAGGCAAACAATAGATAATAGGCACAAGTAAATACTATGAAATACTATGAGCAGTAAAGCAGGGTTGCCATAGAAACATTGGATTGAGAAGGAGGCTTGGTTAACAGTACAGGAAGTGCTCAATGTAAGGGCGGAAATACACTCTACTGTGGACTCAGAAAACAATACTTAAGATGGTGCTGCCTTAACCCTTGGAAACAAGTTTTTTAAAGTTTCTTTAAACAGTAAGTAATATGCGTTTTGGGCTGGATTACAGTGGCTATAGTTTGATAATTACTTATTATAATGGACTAAATGAAAAGCAGCATCAGAGTGGGAGGGTTTACTTCCTCTTTAAAATCTGGCCTGTTAGTGAGTCCTGAGGACAGGAGTTGAGAACCACTCGTCTATGGACTGCTTTACTCCTCTATACCTCATCTACCATAATATGGGACACGTTTATTTAAAATCACTTCACTATTGAACTAAACTCCAACATTATGACAAAGTACCACTTCACACTGTCTCCATATACCAACCCACCATGTATACTGGTGGTCAGATACAGTATATCATGATGCTACACACATTAGGGCAAGGTATATCTTGTTAAGCTGGAAGTATAGGGAAGATTTACTAAAACTAGTGCACACAGAATCTGGTGCAGCTGTGCATAGAAACCAATCAGCTTCCAAGTTTTATTGTCAAAGCTTAATTGAACAAGCCAAAGTCAGAGGCCGATTGGTTACTATGCACAGCTGCACCAGATTCTGTGTGTACCAGTTTTACTAAATCTCCTCTATACTTCCAGCTTAACGAGATATACCTTGCCCTGTGCATTCTGTGTACTTGATTCCTCCCTGCTGTTGTGTATAAAATGTGTTGCATCTTCTTTTTTTTTTAATCAGGTGAGTCCTTATTGAGATGTCACAACCAGTAGAAAAAAATACAAATAGTTCACCTCAGAGAACCATTAAACATAAGAAAACTACAACTCGGATCTCATGTAATACATTAATCACTGGTGTTATTGGTTAGGACCAAAGATAAAGCTTATCGTACTTGGAGCAACCTCAGTACAAACAGGTAAGTAAGCATATAAGAAATATATATATATATAATTCAATAATTCAGTTAGCAGCTATAACAATACCATCTATGTTACATATATTCAAATGTGTTATATCATATTTTACAGTAATAGCCTGTCCATTACTAAATCTGATGGGGCCAGACAAGCGGTAGCAGACCAACTTCCCCAGACCTTCTCAAATTTGGAACTGCTGATATATCAGCCTTTCCATCTGCAGCACAGAGCCCATTTGTTCAATCCACATCTGTGGTGTTGGTGGAATATGAGCGGTCCAGTGCATTAAGATGAGCCGGTGAGCCTGAAACAGAGCTCTAGTGGTTGCCTCTTTTGCATACCTATCAGGAATGATAGCGTCAAGCATACTTAAAATACATTGTTTAGGATCCAGGGGAATGGAAACCTGGGGGGAGGGGGGGGGTTAGTGTTCATGGTGGTGACAGCGAAATTCCAGTAGCGGTGCAATTTTGGGCATCTCCATAACAAATGTATTAGGTCCCCTACATCTCTGGTACATCTAGTGAATAAACCCATAGAATGCATCCTATGCGGGGTATGGTGGACTCGTAATGGGATATATATTTGAGATAAGAGAGCACAGCCGTACAGCCTCTAGGGCCTCTTCCCATAGGTCTCCCGGTATATCACCTATGTCCCTCTCCCATTTCTCACATGCTGAACTAGGAAAATTCTCCAAGTATAGCATAACAATTAAAAATAAATCCCTTTCTAGAGGAAGACTGTTGCATATAACTAAATATTGGAGTTGGCGACATCTCCAAGTCCTTTAGAGCAGTGGTTCTCAACCTCAGTGCTCAAATACCCCAAACCTGCCATGTTTTGGGAACTTCCCTTAGATAAAATAGCTCTTATCAATACCATGTCATTGATATTGATTTAAAGCAGCTGTGCAAAGTAAAGGAAAACCTGAAAACATGGCTTGTTGGAGGTACTTGAGGACTGAGGTCGAGAACCACTGCTTTAGAGACTGTTGAGCAGCCACCGCATGTTTTGCTTGTAGATAATAAAAGAGCATATTGGAGGAAATGCCATATCTAGATTGTAGCTTGGAAATTCCACTATACGCTGCACGTAATCCATGTCTCCTGCGCTAATAAAGCGCCCTTTCAGCCTTTTGGTATAATGCATCTGTGTACAGCCCTATTTCCCGTATCTTCCCAAGTAAACAGACATGACCACCATCCTCACATCCTTAGCTCCACAGGCAGACTTGCCGATAATGGGAGCAATCCTTATTTACATAACAATAGAGCTTGTTAGCTTCACAATCGGCCAATCAAGCACAGGCATTCCTTCAAACAGGAGGAGCTATACAAATCTCAACCAATGAACAATGGCTAGGGGAGTCTATGGGCGTGTCTGGGCAAGGGGCAGCGTGTATGATTTCCTGCCCCCCTGTACCTGTAAGCCATGGTCTCCAATACGACAAAGGAAGCCGCATGGCTGACCTTGAAATCATGGACGCTGTCCCCGACCACAACGCACTCAAAGACTGACGTTTTCACCGTTGGCATGAATCCTTATTCTGCCTTGTTCAGAGAACAACGCATACCCGGATTATACTACCATTCCTGAGGATGGGAGATTATCTGCAGGAACATGCCATAGCCTCCCTACATGTTGATCAGACACACAAAGACACACGAGCGTACATCCCCCCATAACCGATAATGTCTTCGCAAAGTGAACACATCCCCCCCAGACGATCGTCTGTGCATTGCACAGGGGCCCTTCCCTGGCAAACATATCCCCACTCTACAGAAAGGACAGTAGACAACCATTTTAAATGATATGTTACAGGTCACCCCCTAGATTCATGCATTGCATATGGCCGATGCTGCCACCCCCTATTCAGGCGCCCGGCCCCTTTTCGGGCGCCTGAATTACAGCGGCGGGGGGTGTTTTTGAAGTACCTGATTAGAGCCATAGGCTCTAATAGGTGTTAAAAAAGGTGACCTACGAACACCATGCTGGGCGCTCGCAGGTCACTCAGCTGTGCTAGAAAAGCGAATGAATATTCTCTTTCCTAACACTAAACCTCCTCTCCACCAATCAGGTGCTCGGATCTGTTAACCATCACCTGAGTGGCTGAAACGACAGGCTCTGTGATTGGACGCCAGGCGTCAAATCATAGCAGAGGATGGGTGGAGAGGACGGGAGAAGACATCGAGTAGCTATCCCACCGAAACAGGTAAGTGCAGACGGCGGGCCAGCGGGGGGCACACTGGCAGCATTTAATATGGCACAGTGGCTGCGTTTGATGGGACACAGTGGGAGCAATTGATGGGCACAGTGGCGGCAATTGATGGGCACAGTGGCTGCATTTGATGGCACAGTGGCTGCATTTTATGGGGCACAGTTGCTGCATTTGATGGCACAGTGGCTGCCTTTCATGGCACAATGGCTGCGTTTGATGGGCACAGTGGCGGCAATTAATGGGCACAGTGGCTGCATTTTATAGGGCACAGTGGCTGCTTTTGATGGCACAGTGGCTGTGTTTGATGGCACAGTGGTGGCAATTGATGGGCACAGTGGCTGTGTTTGATGGCACAGTGGCGGCAAATGATGGGCACAGTGGCGGCAAATGATGGGCATAGTGGCTGCAATTGATGGCACAGTGTCTACGTTTGATGGTACAGTGGCGGCAATTGATGGGCACAGTAGCTGCGTTTGATGGCACAGTGGCTGCGTTTGATGGCACAGTGGCGGCAATTGATGGGCACAGTGGCTGCATTTGATGGCACAGTGGCTGCATTTTATGGGGCACAGTTGCTGCATTTGATGGCACAGTGGCTGCCTTTGATGGCACAGTGGCTGCGTTTGATGGGCACAGTGGCGGCAATTAATGGGCACAGTGGCTGCACTTTATAGGGCACAGTGGCTGCTTTTGATGGCACAGCGGCTGTGTTTGATGGCACAGTGGCGGCAAATGATGGGCACAGTGGCTGCGTTTGATGGCACAGTGGCTGCGTTTGATGGCACAGTGGCAGCAAATGATGGGCACAGTGGCTGCAATTGATGGCACAATGTCTACGTTTGATGGCACAGTGGCGGCAATTGATGGGCACAGTAGCTGCGTTTGATGGCACAGTGGCTGCGTTTGATGGCACAGTGGCGGCAATTGATGGGCACAGTGGCTGCGATTGATGGCACAGTGGCTGCGATTGATGGCACAGTGGCTGCGATTGATGGCACAGTGGCTGCGATTGATGGCGCAGTGATGCTGCAGTTGATGGTTTTTTTTTAGAATGTTTCAGTTTGTTTTGAGCACCAGCCGCCACTTAGTACCTTTGATTTCTCTAAGCCTATTCCAGATCTCAAAAATTCCTCTGTTTTTGCTGCTGTGATCTGACTTCCTGTTAGAGGGTGAATACGTTCATTATCTATGATCCCACTGTATGTAGGGACCTAGCCAACCTCCCCCCATTTTTTGCTTCCGAGATGGACTAAAGACTATGGACTAGAGTGTACTATGTTTAGTGCACATGACCACAACTAAAGTGCACTGCCCATCCCAAATAAACCAAAGAAAGTGGGAAAATGAGAGGTTCGGGAGCCCAAAGGACATTACAATTAGGCATCCAAAGCTGTAAGAAACAATTTCATGAAAAATCATGTGTATGGCTTATTTTTGGAATTGTTTAGTGTAATCTGAATATTGGTCATTATGAACTTATTATTTAATCGATAGTTAGCCTTCTGTGGTCCGCTACACCAGTAGAGGCTCTTGCACACCGCCGTGTAGGCGTACTAACCCCCCCTCCTCATTCGCCTTCATTATTAGTATACTTGAGCCCCAGGAGTTCCACAGCTGAGCGCAGCAACCTGTCTGATCAGAGCACTATGGTGTTTTCCTTTGATGTTTTACAAGGATAATGTGCCAGTATTGATTATGTCCTCCACAAATGTAAAAAGAAACATCTCTTTGATCAAGTCTAGCTCTTGCAATGAGACAGCATCTCACACCTGGAGAAGCTGGGATCACATCAAGCATGGATTTAAATTACGGTAACTATTAAAAATCCTGGTGCCATCCAGAGGGTAAATATCACCAAATGAAAAAATTTAAATTGTAAAGAATCAGTGTTAAAAAGATTAAGTTCATGTGCTTCGAAGCAGTGAGTAATTAAAAGGAAGGTATGGTGATGGAAAGTCACCGCTCTCTGCTCACTGAAGACCCAGAACTGAGCGATCAGAGGTCATGTGGTTGCTCAGTTCTTGGTCCAAGAGTCGTCAGGGGACAGCTGCAGCGTTGGATCGATGTTGCAGCCATATAGGTGAGTATGTATGTTTTCTTTTCTTTTTTATTTCCCACACTTTAACTACTTGACCACCAGGCCAAATCCGACATTTCTTTCATACATGCAAGCATATGTTTGCTAAAAAATTACTTAAACCCCCAAACATTATACATTTTTTTAAGCAGAAGCCCTAGAGAATAAAATGGTGGATGTCGCAATTTTTTTTTGTGACACTGTATTTGCACAGTGGTTTTTCAAACACACTTTATTTGAAAAAAAAATACACTTTAATGAATTTTAGTGCACACAAACACAATATAATACCCAATTAATTTGTAAAATATAAAAATTGTGATTGTGTTATGGGACTTTCACTTTTTACTTTTTTTTAAATTAGTTAAAGCCCAACTCTGGGAATTATACACTACCCTTGCAGTTCAGGTGGTAACCATGTACATTTTGCTCGCGTTGCACTAGCGGATACTTCAGTTTTGAGCAAAAACAAAAACTAGATTATAGAGACATAGGGGGTTATTTACTAAAGGCAAATCCACTTTGCACTACAAGTGCAAACTACAAGTGCAAAGTGCACTTGAAATTGCACTGAAAGTGCTCTTGGAAGTGCAGTCGCTGTAGATCCGAGGGGGGTCATACAAGGAAAATAAAAAAACAGAATTTTAGCTTGTACATGATTGGATAATAAAATCAGCAGAGCTTCCCCTCATTTCAGATCTACCCCTCAGATTTACAGCGACTGCACTTCCAAGTGCACTTTCAGTGCAATTTCAAGTGCACTTTGCACTTGTAGTTTGCTCTTATAGTGCAAAGTGGATTTGCCTTTCGTAAATAACCCCCATAGGGTCACCCAAGAGGGTGCCAAAACAAGAAGTGATGAAGAGGGGGAGAGGAGAAAAGAAAAAGAGGGGGGGGGCAGGGCGATGGAACGCGTGTGTAAAAGAAATGTGTGAGTTTGGTATATGATTGTATTTTATTTTGTATGTATTGCACTCTGCCCTCACTGTGCACATGGCACTAATAATGTTTTTATTACATGTTTGCATTCTTTCGAGTCCTGATTAGAATTAGCCTGCCTATGTTACGCCCTTTGTTACCATAAACGTACAATTGTAATATTAATGTGATACCTACATAATCATGTGTATAAAAACCTTCAATTGCATCATAATAAAGCAGAACAGTTATTTGGAAAGATGCGGAGCGTATCTTTTGTGTCTGTTCCCTACTGCAGTAGTTATTATTAATTTGGAACCACTAATCAATATGAGGATAGGAGTTGCCTATCTATAAAATTCCATGGATGCAACAGTATGAATGACATGAGGACCTCAATCCTCAGAGCAACTCTTCAGGGGGGACTTCCCTTCGTCCAAATACACGAACATGTTCCAGTATGCCCAATATGTTCCATATGTTCCAATATGTTTTCGAATATCGTTCTCTGTTATTTTGAGTGGTAAGTATCAAATCTTCCAGGGTCTTGACACACCTAACTCTATTGAGCCACACGGCTGACACAAGCTTTGGTGGCGTTAGTCAAGTGACGAAGGATTGATTTTTTGTATGTCAGAATCAGCATTTGTGAGCAGTGGAGCAGGAAGAAGGCAGGATCCCTCGGAATAGGGAAGTCCATAAATTGTTGGGAGATCCTCTGTACCTCCAACCAAAACTGTTGGAGCTTTGAACAGGACCAGAAGACGTGAAGTAAAGTTTCCTTCTTGTCACCACATCTCCAGCAACGCTCCAAAGCCTCTGGAAAATATATATTTACTCAAAGCTGATGGGGTAAGATACCATTGCGTCAGTATTTTATAGTCGGATTCCTGTGTGCTCGTGCAGATGGATGACTTCAGGGAAAGGTGGGTGATGTTTTGACGCTGGGCGACTATGAAGGTCCTATCTAGATCCCTTTCCCATTTGCCAAGACTCGGCATGACAAAGTCGTCTGGAGGGGAGATGAGTAAGACATACATCTTAGATAGGGTGTGGGGGAGGGGGTATACTATTGCTTCTGTGTGTCTGCAAAGCTAACCGCTTGCTATGGCGGTACTTTTGTGGGCGCACTTCCGAGCTGTGCTGTGTGTGTCCATAGACAGCCGCAGGAGCCAATGGTTGCTTCTGTGTTCTGTGAGGAGAGGACCACAGACCAGCACAGCTGCTGATGGGCACAGTGCTGGATCAAGATAGGAATCAGGTAGGTATATATAGGGGTGAGGGGGTGATACAACTACTCCAACATTTTTTACCTTATTACAGAGAGTATATTAAAGCCTTGTTTTAAAAACAAAAAATAACAAACATGTTATACTTACCTGCCCTGTGTAATGGTTTTGCCCAAAGCAGCTTGGATCCTCCTCTTCTTGGGTCCCATGCTGACGCTCCTTTGCTCCCACTTCCTCCGGGGCCCCCCACAGCAAGCAACTTGCTGTGGGGGCACCCAAGCAGGTGCTCCTCTGAGCTGTGGCTCTGTGTGTGGCTCTGTGTGTCTTTCGGCCCCGCCCCCTCCATCTCCTGATTGGCTCACTGGCTATGATTGACAGCAGCGGGAACCAATGGCCCCCGCTGCTGTCAAAAGCCAATCAAGTCCCTGGAGAGGCAAGGCTCTTGTGGACATTACTGGATTAAGAGGTGGTTCAGGTAAATATTGGGGGGGGGGGGCGGGGCTGAGGGCTGCTGCACACAGAAGGAATTTTACCTTCATGCTTGGAATGCATGAAGGTAAAAAAACCTTGTGCCTTTACAACCACTTTAGGCTGGGTTCACACTATTGAAAAAAGAAGTGGAATTAAAGAGGTAATTCCAAAGAAAGCTATTCATCAGGGAGGAACAGGCAATTAACAAGAAATATATATGTAAAGTTTATTGAGCAATTCACTTAAACACCAATCAAAAAACATGATTAAAAAAGGTACCACCAACAATTCATTAAAATAGACAACGTTGTCTACACACATACAGATGGCCACCGCACACTAATCCATACAGACCCCCCAAGTATTGACTAATAAGGATGATGGTGACTAATGGATCATCTAAGGGGAAAAGATGATTGTTCTTCAAATAGCACCAATGTAGAAAAAATGGATCAGAGGGGAGTGTGGATAGCCGTTCGATCATATGTACCTCTTATCCACCATATGAAAACCAGTGAGTGTCAGTAAGTGCAACCGACTGACTGATGGTGCAGATAAAACATAGACCTTAAAGTGGAGTTCCACCCACTTTTACAACTCTTCAGCATCCCTCACTAAACTGTGCACTGTAAACGAATTGGATATTTTTACATTTTTTTTCTCAGCACCTACTGTATATCTGCTGTATTCATTTTTCACTTCCTCCTCCCTGGCCGTGGCCCATCGCATCATTTCCTGTTTTCAATGCCTTCTGGGAAGGGGTGGCAACTTCCTCTGACACTGCCGTTGCTATGGAAACCTGACCTGAAACCTATTACACTGCTTGTGCTGCACTGAGCATGTGCAAGGATGAGATAAAGGAAGAAATACAGTCTGGCTTCAGATGCCCACACTTAAGATGGCCATGGCCTGCTGTAAATTTATAAAATAACTACTGCTATAAACTAACAAAACAGACCTTAGTTTACAGACTAAATTTACTAGAATACATTAAGCTTGTGTATTATAGGGGTATTTTTATTTAAAAAGCATAATTTCAGCCGGAACACCACTTTAAATACAGAGCTCACTGTAACAGTGCAGGACCAATTGAGAAAGATACGCTGGGAGGAAGTTCCTGTAATAAAGCTGTAATTGCTTGGGAGCTACAGCAGGCTCAAAGAAACTTGTATCGGCAGGAAAGTAAGTGTCTTAGGAAGAGCGGTATAATTCTGTATATAGTGTCATCCCATTTGGGAGGTGTAAAAGGTAAGATCTCACCGCTATGTAGACACCGGAACACTTCCCCGAACAGATGGATGAGCAGTTCCTGCTTGTTCAGTCTCCCAGCAGCTAATCAGGATGACTTCCTTCCTTTTGCAGGGTATCATCAATAATCCAATCCAATCCAAATAGTGCCGGTCAGGTAGAGATATTGAGTAGAGCAGTGTAGTAACCCAGATGGCATGGCCGTCACAAAGTTCCGGGGCTCTCCTGGGGCACTCGTGGAGATGACAGAGGTATCCCCTTGGCGTGTGGGTGGATATGTGGGTACGCTATGGGGAGCGTGATGGCGTCATGCTGGCGCGTTTCACCCGTCACCCGGGTTTCTTCAGTGGGTTCACACTATTGCGAATTGGATGCGGGTTTCCTGTCAGGAGATTGTGACCGGCTCTCTAAGAAACGGTACACAAATCTCCGGAGCGGCTCCAGAACGAATTGCACATGAGTCCTGTGCGTCTTCTGGTCCGTTTCAGGTCCGAATTCAGGCAAAAATTTGGACTGAAATCGGACATGAAACAGGGAACAGGGACACACCGTACTTCTGCTGTAAGCCACTCCGTGCTGCAGTGTAAACCCAGCCTCAAGGTGAAACATGTCTTGGCTTTAGAGCCACTTTAAGTAGTGGATGTGTATGGATAATTTTTTAAAATAAGGATATCATTTATTGTTAATTTAAGTTGCAGTCCATTGAATTTGCCCAGGCTGAAATGATGCCGACAGTCTGCTGCATCAGAAGTAAGCATTTCCTCAGTCACTTCTCCCAGCTCTCCCAGAGTGATTACACAGGCTGTAGATGCAGAAAATGCATTGCAGCAAACCCCTATTTGACTTTTTTGGTTTAAAATCATATCTAAACAAAACACAAAAAAAAAAGTAACATATTTTATCCGTCTTTAGATGTAGTGGCTGCATTAGTTTTCTTTCTTTTTGCAGACTTTTTTTCTATTACTTTTAACTTGGGATTTTTGCTGTAACATACTTCCTGTCCTAGGGTGACAACACTCACTTACTGAATGCATCCATGGAAGAGCAACATTGTCACCCTAATACAGTACTGCAGAACACCTCTCCCTCTCCTCATCTCCATTACATACGGGGGGAGGTACTGTGTGCTTCACATAGGAGAGCTGGATAAAAAGCATTTTGAAGCAAATGTCCTTAGCCTAAAAAAAGAAAACTATCGCAACCACCACATTTACAGTGTTTGTGAAGTTACTATGTGACTTTACATGTATCCTCTCTGGATTGTGCCGTCATTATTTATGGCGTGTGTGTGTTTATTTTAAATGAAAAGGCTAAATACCTTTTCTCACACAGCAGCTGTGTGGTCACATGATCCCCCTCCGCTCATCTTCCCCGATCTATGGAGAGAAGCGGTAGGGGCCGAGATTCCCCTGTGACGTTAGCCGGCCAGCACAAGGGGATCACGTGACTGCACAGCGGCGGTGTGGGGAATTGTATATTTGGCCTTTTCATTTTAAACACCCACACTGCAGTTAATGGCAGCCTAAAGTGGAGGGGTACATGTATTTTTGCTGCATATTGCAGCTGAATAGTGGTGGGAGGGGAGGGGAGGAGAGCCTCTCATGCTGACAGGCAGGGAGGATGGGGGAGAGAAACACAGCAGAGCAGCTGGCTGACAAAGTCACATAACCTGACCACGTTAATCGTGGCTCAGAAGCCATTATCACCGTGACCAGCACAGACAGGGCGACACAGGAACAGGCAGGAAAAGCCAGGTATATTACAAGATAGGAAGGGACAAATTACACAGCACAAGCACTGTGCTATAGATCATGCCTTAAGGCAGGGATATGCACTTAGTGGACCTCCAGCTGTTGCAGAACTACAAGACCCATGATGCATAGTAAGACTCTGACAGCCACAAGCATGACACGCAGAGGCAGAGGCATGATGGGACTTGTAGTTTTGCAATAGTTGGAGGTCCGCTAATTGCATATCCCTGCCTTAAAGGAACAGGATCTTTGTTCTTGTTTTTTTTAGAGTTACAACCACTTTAAGGACTGGTAAGCTGCAATATATTACATTTTTGTTCTTGAGTGTACATATTTTAATAACTGCTAGACAATTTTTTTTTCCACGTATACTGTATAATCATGGGTGTCTTATTTTACTAGTGATCTTCAATAATGGTCCCTGGGGGTACTAGGCGTGGAGTGGCACCGTATCAACAAACATCTATGTCTCAGGTATCTCAGTGGAGTAATACATCCAACATGCCCAAGTATCGTTACATTTATCCGGTTGGTTCCTGACCAAGTGTACCCAACATTCCGCTTCCATGATTTTTTCCTCCTCTCTCTTCCAGTCTAATAAAGAGGGACAGGTGGCTTGTTTCCAAAAGCATGGAATAAGAGATTTTGCTGCATTAGGCAAATAGAGAATGAAACTTTTTTATCGGATTAAACAGATGAGGAAGTGTCATGAAATAATGTTTTATTTTAATTTTAAAGAAGAGTTGAGCATTGAGGCCACCATTGCTCTGGCAACAATGAGGACCGTAGATACATTAGTCAGCCAAGGAAACTTAATGCAGTAGATGAAAGACACATCATAGTAAATTAAAGGTCCGCGCTTAGGAGATTAAAGGGTTGCAGCCTCCCCCTAATTAGTTCCCACTGGGACCTATTTGAGTATGAAAAGGAAAAATGGGGATATGGCGCTACCCTGTAGTGACACAGTTTATAAGTTTAAATTAAAATAAAAAGATAGTAAGTAAACAAATAGTGCACAACCCAGTGCATATATACACACTCTAAGGTGCAAATCTATATGAATAGACAGGTTTTTTGAGTGAGTCGTATATAAGTGCGTGAAAATAATATAAGCATACAATACGCATACAAGACACAAAAACGCTAAATCACGAAAAAACAATAAATCACAAAAAAATTTTTCCAGTGCATCCACCCTTATTACAAGCAGCGGTGATAAAAAATGCTTAAGTGTGTAATCAATGTATGCGTTTAGTCCAATACCCTCTGCTCCTGGTGAGGTTACCTGTGAAACAAATACTAAACTTCTGCCAAAAAATGCGTTTATGTATACAATTATATAATTAAAACACTAATTAGCTCATATACAGTGTATTAAAAAGTCCAAGCCGGGATACCAAGGGTATCTTCCCAACATGTGCAATCCAGAGAAAAAAATGAATGCTAAAAAACGGTGACTTCTGTGCTCATAAATACTGGTGACTCCAGGTGCTCCCCCAGTGTTTCCCCACTCACCAGAAGTAGTCACCCCTACAGGGGTAATAGGCATAAAGTGGGTGGCTTTGGATGGATGTCCCCTTGGATGTCCCGCCTTGTGCTCCGCTCCTCCGCAAGCTTTCACCAGCGATCCGATTCAGACCTTCCGGCATACGCTCCAGACCTGGACCCCTCCGTATCTTAGCACCAAAGGATCCAAAGGATCTCTTCCTCCATCACAGAGCCCGGAGAGAGAGCGAGAGAAGACAGAACTTCTACAAGTAACTTCCCCCGCACTAAATCCCCGGGATCTCTCCAGGATTACACCGAGCCGGCCAGTGTGGAGCCCTGAGAGCCGAGCCCAGCATCCGGACTGCAGATTCCACAACTGAGAGGACTGATTTGTGGCGCTAAGATACGGAGGGGTCCAGGTCTGGAGCGTATGCCGGAAGGTCTGAATCGG